>JADWQK010000015.1:0-374071 GCA_017933935.1 Sesamia nonagrioides | reverse complement strand
CTGAGGCAATATCGAATCAATTATTGGACTTTTAAGGGCTCCAACAACCCGTAACGACTGCCACTAGATGTTCGTATGGCAACGGGGACCATCGGCTTGACGTGCTTTTCGAAGCACGACGAAATGTGATTATAAATATAGGTACTTTATTTTAAACCATAACGGGTCGTCATAAGATCGAAAATCTGACTACCAGTCTTATCAGGGGGTATACCAGGTACTGGGTAATAAAATATTTTTACCCAGTAACTGGTATGTGGATGTCAGCAGATTCTGTTAAATCTGGTTGGACTGGAAACCGATACCCAACATAAGAAAAGACCGGACAGATAATGATGATGGACTCACTGAAAATACGCCTGAAATGTTATATACTGAAATCCTTAGTAAAGATTCTTTTATACTGGGATTGTTTCACGAACACGTGCAAACCCTTCTGTCTAGTAAAGTTTTTATTATAACTAAGGGTGAAAAATCCTCACAGTTGTCCGCCGCTCTGGGGCGGGGGGCGGTGTCTGCCAGACTTCTAACTGACTAAAAACCACCGCTGTTCCATTTTACACCATTTTTACCTTTGGGGACCGAGGTCAGGATAAATAAATGACAACAGAAAGCCACGGCTTAACGTACTATCCGTGGCACGAAAGGGTCCTAGTATGTAAAGATCACCTTCCTCATCCACATCCACAGACCAACCGTGGTCAGCGCAGTAGCGCGCATATTACCCATGCGGCTAATATTCATCATCATCATCAGCCTCTACTCGTCCACTGCTGGACGTAGGCCCCTTCCATGGCACACCAACAATCTCGATTCTGAGCAGTTCTCCGCCAGCCACTACCAGCCACCTTTTTGATGTCGTCGCTCCATCTCGCCCAAGGGCGTCCTATGCTACGTTTGCCGAGACGCGGTCTCCACTCGAGGACTCGTGTACCCCAACGGTTGTCGGCCCTGCGGCATATGTGACCAGCCCATTATTAAAAATAATAATCATTATCATCATCAACCTTTTTTTTTTTATCGGCCCACAGCTGGGCGCAGGTCTCCTCTCATACAGAGAAGGATTGAGCGTAATCACCACGCTTGCTCAATGCGGGTTGGCGATTTCAGACCCAAAGTCCAGGTTTCCTCAAAATGTTTTCCTTCACCTTCAGTCATTGGTGTCCAAGATATACTTAAAAAGTACATATACCATAAGAAAAGTTACATTGGTACTTGCCTGACCTGGAATCGAACCCGCGCGCTCATACTTGAGAGGCTGGTGTTTTAACCATTAGGCCACCACGACTGTACAACGTAAAATAATAATATTATTATTACAATAATATTAGCCCAGCGGCTAATATTATTTTGCATTAATGCGACGTGATTCTGGCGAAGTAAACAATTTCTATAGAGTTTTCACGTTTTACTAGAATCACGTCGCGATTTCTCCGAGCCTGTCTCCAAGGAGCCATGGTCTATAGTATAGACCATGGCTCCTTGATATCTTTCCATGTGATATTATGGTAATGATTAGTATAGACTCTATACAAATCATTATGTTTATCATATTACATTTATGATAATGGAGCCCAGACGAAAGGTAGCCAGCCTGTCGGTGTTCTATAGGATGCATTTTGGAGAGTGTGCGAAGGATTTGCATGACTTAATTCCCCCATCTCTGTTGCATCATCGAACGACTCGTCGACGAGTAGCCACCGCTACTCACAAGCTAACACCGCTAGCCCGTTGTTAACACCACTACGATCCGGACGAAGCGTTTCGCCTCGTATTTTATACCGCGTACATCGAGAGACTGGAACAATTTGCCAGCGGTGGTGTTTCGGTCTGACTACAATTAAAGTGTCTTTAAGGCTAGAGTGAATAACACGGTGGAGTATACAGTGGAAGTCTGCCCGGTTTGTGTAGAGCACCGCCGTGTCCTCGTGGTGACGATCGGCAGCGATCTGTCACGTCCGGCCCTGGTCCAGGACATGGTCCGAAGCGAGAGTGCATGGCAGGCCGTCACATCCTTCTGCGAAGCTGGCCAAGGAGTGAAAACAACTAGTGTGAATAGGCTCTTAATAATAAACATGTTTATCATCTATACTAATTATAAAGCTGAAGAGTTTGTTTGTTTGTTTGAACGCGCTAATCTCAGGAACTACTAGTCCGATTTGAAAAATTATTTTTGTGTTGGATAGCCCATTAATCCAGGAAGGCTTAAAGCTATATAACATCACGCTGTGATCAAAAGGAGCGGAACATAACACGCGAACGAAGTCGCTGGCGGCCGCTAGATAATATCATAGCTGAAGAGTTTGTATGTTTGTTTGTTTGAACGCGCTAATCTCAGGAACTACTGGTCCGATTTGAAAAATTATTTTTGTGTTGGATAGCCCATTAATCCAGGAAGGCTTTAGGCTATATAACATCACGCTGTGAGAAATAGTAGCGGAGCATATTAAAAAAAAACATTAAAAAAAACCTACGCGGGTGAAACCGCGTGGTTGCAGCTAGTTTATCATAATATCATGTTTATCAAAATATTTTATCGCCACATTCAGAAACTTTTCAAGTGTATATAGAGCCTAATACTGTACTGCTCATACATATTCAACGTACGTTGTACTTGTGGTACGGGGTTATAAGTCAAGAGAATTATTCTGTACTTACGTCACCGTGCTACGCTTCAGGAATTCATGAAGAAGACTTAAACGGCTTCCGATTATCGCCTCCCACGTTGTTACAGGCAAGGCAAGACTCAGCGCGTCTATGACCCTAATTGTGTAACACAGTATGACTATCAATTTGAATAATTTTCGGTGGTAGGCAATAACATCGGCTGCCGGCGGAAGTTACCACCCACCAGACAAAGTCTTGCCGCCAAGTGATTCGTCGTGTTCCGGCATGATGTCTGGTGCAGCCGTACGGAGGACGGGTCTGAGCAATTGTGTTGTGATGTGTGGCGGGTACGATGCGCCAAATGTTGTTGTCTCGGGAGTTTGGTGGTGGAGAGTCTCCAGATCAATCTCCCTCTATCGCAGCATCGTTTGGTCGTGTTGGTCTTGGGTTTAACATTGCAGCACTTGGGTTTAGCATTTTAGCACCTCGCTTAACCGCCGTCATCCTTCCTATTCCTAAGTTTTTTAAGTGAATAGGCTTAATAAACTAGTGCGCTTTACCATCAACGATTGCATCACTGCTTACCATCAGGCGGGATTGCAGTTAAGCGCTAGTTTATAGTCATTTAAAAAAAATGCATAAGTTCGAAAGATTTCTTTGCTCAACAACGTAAATAACGCAATGAATGTTGTTGAACTGTCAAAATGAAACCCATTGCTACTGATAGTGTGTTATTTAATTACCCTGGTGAAGGTTTTTTTTTCATAATAGGAGTTACGACTGTGTCGTGGGTGAGTTTACAAACATTTAGCATTTTGGAGAGTGTGCGAGGGCATTTCATGATTTAATTCCCCCATCTCCGTTCCATTATCGGACGACCCATCGTACGGCAAGTTTCCACCCTTACGTTGATGACACCACAACGATCCCAACGAAGCGTTTCGCCTCGTCTTTTATACCGCGTACATCGAGGGACTGGAACTATTTGCCAGCGGCGGTGTTTCCGTCGGACTATAATTTAAGTGTCTTTAAGGCTAGAGTGAATAGGCTCTTAATACTAGCGTGCTTTACCGTCAACGACTGCATCACTGCTTACCATCAGGCGGGATTGCAATCAAGAACTAGTATATGAACAAGCCATCCTTTTGACCTTTAAAAATTGCTGATTCTCAGCCTAATTTAGATAAAACACTTTTGATTTTGACCATATATTACTGCGTAAGGAAAAGGCTATTTCTCTGCGCAATCAAATCAGAAATGAAGAGATCTGCAGAAGAACCAAAGTCACCGACATAGTTCTTCGAGTCGCTAAAATTAAGTGGCAGTAGGCGGAGCACATTGCACGTAAAACCGATGGCCGATGGGGCAGTAAGGTTCTGGAATGGCGGCCATGTACCGGAAGGCACACCGTAGGGAGGTCCCCAACAAGGTGGACCGTCGACTGATGAAGGTCGCGGGAAGCCAATGGATGCGGGCAGCACAAGACTGGTTATTGTCGAAAGCCTTGGGGGAGGCCTTTGTCCAGCAGTACACCTCTGTAGTTATAATCCGCCCTGAAGAAGAAGAAAGAGAAGGCGCACCGCATTTGAAAATGACTCTTAGAACAAGGTCCTAAAACGGTCTTTCTAAACCGAAGTGAACTAGTCAGCGCTCGGCTATATTCGGGAGCGTTCGTGAGTTTTTCGTTGGCGAAGATGACAAAATGAGTTGTGAACATTGACTTTTATTATAAACCAGTAATAATTTTAAAGAAAGATTGTCATGGCGACGCGATAAACAGTGTTATCAAAAACTTGTTATTGCGTTTAGCTGGTTTTGGATGAATAATGGTGTCGAATAAAGTCTTTTTTTTTTATCACAACGCTTTCTCGCCGTACACATAAAACAAGCAAATCACTTATTCTCTAAAAACAACAGTTTTCCCCCATGGAAATACCTGAATAAGCATAATTCTCCATGGAAACTATGGGTATACAAACTACGTAAAATGGCAGTTAATTTTTCCTTATACCTGCCTCCTAACAGAAATAAATCGCCCTGATTTACGATCACTGTTATTTACTCGCAACTGTTTGCTACGTCTGGTTTATTGGTTTCAATAAACAATGACAAAAATAACGCTAATCGTTAATTGCGACGGGCCGTTTTATTGGCTGTTTTATTTAGCTCTTGTTGATACTAAGAGGCTACAAAGCTTATCATATGTTTATCCATGGTCTCCAAATCCTAGAGCACAGGCGTAGAGTAGCCAGCCTTTCGGTGTTCTATAGGAATTGCATGATTTAATTCCCCATCCCCGTTCCACCAGCGGACGACCCGTCGTACGGCTGGTTTCCACCCTTACGTTGTTAACACCACTACCATCCGGACGAAGCGTTTCGCCTCCTCCTTTATACCGCGTACATCGAGGGACTGGAACAATTTGCCAGCGGCGGTGTTTCCGTCGGACTACAATTTGTGTGTCTTCAAGGCTAGAGTGAATGGGCTCTTAATAAACTAGTGCACTTTACCATCAACGATTGCGTCACTGCTTACCGTCAGGCGGGATTGCGGTCAAGCGCTAGTTTAAAATTTATAAAAAAAAAAATGTCAACGGTGGCTTTTTCTTCAACTCATTAGCATAATGTTGGATGATGGGCCAAACGTGGTTTGACGGAATACGAACTTTGGTTGAACATTAGATGAAAGCAAAAAAAAAAAGCCAACAAATTGAGAACCTGCTCCTATTTTTGAAGTGGGTTAAAAATGTGAATATTCGGTAACTAAAAAGTCCCTAAATTCCGTTTAAATTCCGAACGCGCTGACGTTCGGAATTCAGACGGAATTTAGGTACTTTGATAAAAACATTTGCGCCTAAAAATTATGCCTAATAATCATAAAATGACTGCTTTTAAACCGCGCTGGTCAACTTTTGGGCGCCAATATTCTTATCACCAAAGCAAAGTATGTACCTACCTATATTCTTTGCGCCTATTCACAGAGATGTTCCATGCATACTAACAACGGTCATTGTGGAAAGCCTTAGGGGAGACCTTTGTCCAGTAGTAGACCTCAAGCTGAAGAAGATTAACAAAAATTAAGAAGCTTCCCGCCCGCGGCTTCGCCCGCGTGGAATTCGGTTATATCGCGCTTTTTAGATTTCCCTCGGGAATATCATTTTTTTTTCAATAAAAGGTAGGGTATGTCTTTTCTCAGGGTCTAAAGATTGTCTGTGCCAAATTTCATCAAAATCGGTTGAGAGGTTTAAGCGGGAAAGCGTAACAGACAGACAGACAGAGTTACTTTCGCATTTATATTCGTATGGATTATAAAAATAGCATGAATCGATTTAGTTGTTGAGATGACAGACTTCAGAAGTTATTTATCCCTTTACCTTAATGAAAGTTTTTTATTCATTTATTTTATTATTTATGTTACATATTACACATTAAAATACAAAAGGATATGACAAAATTAAGATCTGAGTACAAAGATGCTGCTTATTTCTTAAGAAATTTCTCGTAATCAAATTTCAGCGAAGTTGATGATAATTAAAACGTAATTAAACTTTTTGGACTTTGAAATAATTTTCATTCTTTTATTTCCGAAGTAGGTACTTGGGGTTACCACGACTTATTAAAAACATCATGGTTCCAGTGTCGGACAAAGATGGAGCTATACAGAATAAATAGCGCTATCCCTTTTTAAAAATATTAAATAATTTGGAAAATAGGTATTTGAAGGATAATTACCGTCGCTCTGCTTCCAACCTCTCCCGGTAAAGTGCGAAAAGGACAGTTGCAACTCAGGCTGATTTTACCTACAAAAACGTTGACCAAAAGACGTTTCGTATTCCGCTGTTTTCTTTTCAAAACACGACAGATCTCAATTATTTCATACTAGCTTTCCGCCCGCGGCTTCGCCCGCGTGGAGTTCGGTTATATCGCGCTTTTTAGATTTCCCTCGGGAACATCAAATTTTTCCGGGATAAAAGGTAGCCTATGTTCTTTCTCAGGATCTAAAGATTGTCTGTGCCAAATTTCATCAAAATCGGTTGAGTGGTTTAAGCGGGAAAGCGTAACAGACAGACAGACAGACAGACAGACCGACAGACAGACAGACAGAGTTACTTTCGCATTTATGATATTAGTATGGATATCAAAATTTAGAGGAAAAGTATACCTATGCTTCTATTATTTTCTTTTTTGTCAAAAACTTACGGTAAAAATGAGTTATTTTTCGCGATTTTGAAGTATCGTATTTCTTTTATTACTTAATTAAGTTTCGGAAAAAAAACAAATGATAGGGGCATGTATAATCACAGTGTAAAATTGTAGGAAAAAATAATTGCTCTAAAGGCATCCACGAAGAAAACAGCGGAATACGTTTTAATAGAGAAAGCACCACTAGAGTTCCCCTAAGACACTAGAGTTAGACTCTAGTTCACTAGAGGTTCAGTTCTGGCCTGCCATCGGACGCGTCCCCAAGTGGCGGATAGGGGAACGGCCCCCAGATATGGGGGTTACCGGTTTACCGGCGCGGACCAAAAACCAGAAGTGGGGACCGCTTCGGCGGTCACATGTGCGTCGGGTCTGCCACCACTCCAGGTGTCAGACCCGGTCTCCTCATTGAGAGAAGCTGGGGGCCCCGTTTGCCTCCGGGCAAACGAGTAGGGCTAAGAGAAAGGCCACCTCGCTAAAAAACCCTTGGCTGCTGCGTCTTCTTGCACTAGAAGACGTACCCGGTCCGGCCCCTCTTTATGGGGGGACCATTATGGGCCCGCCTTTTGGCGGGAATCGCCGGCGGGGGATTGGTTGTTCAGGCTGTGCCGATTTCCCATGACCCCGCCACTCAGGCGATGTCGTTGTGCCGCTGTGGGTTTAGTGGGTATTCCCGGCTTCGGCTGGGCGAGTCCCACACACGCCCTTCGGGGTACGGTGCGTAAACGCATTAACACAGCGTCAAAAAAAAACAAAAAAGAGGGCTTAAGGCTGAAGGTTGACTGGGAATATTTGATTGTTTCGGATAGGTGGATCTACTGAATGTTGCTACTATTATTCGTGGTGTTAGGTTGTTATTGGTATTAAAATAAAACCCGCCACACTGTTCCCAACCCACTGCAACTGCTGAAAGCTAGAATCAACAGTGGAGACCGCCAGAAAAACGCCGAGCAATGAAGCTCGACGAGTCCCGGAGAAACGATTCAACTGTCTTGGGTCCCGCAACGAAATTAATCAGAAAAGAATAGCGGAGGAGTAAGAAAAAAAATATTTTTATTTGTTATTGGTATTAGCTTACTGATATGAATGAGCTTAAATTTTTTGTGACCTTTATTAATTCTGTATATTAAACTTGATATCTTTTCAATAATTTTAAACGGCCCAATCTACAGCTCACCTAATTTACTTTTATTCAGGCTATTTCCAGTATCTACATATAATTTACTATGTCCCCTGTGTTAAAATTAAATTGAGTTATAAAATATTGGTTTATTTGATACTTGATATTATTGAATTTCCATCATATTGTTACGAATGGACCTTATGTCGATGGCATAAGGTTCAATATCGCGTGACATGGCTAGCAGGCTAAGGGAAGAAGCACTTCTGGGACACAGGTGGAAGCCGAGGATTTAAACTTTCTTTTTTCTTCATTATAGAAGAAGAACTGAATGGTAAATCCTGCAGTTTCACATTGGATACTGGTGCATCAAGAACCATTGCACGACCGGAGCTATTTCCTCGGACCATAGTATGGAAAAGAGGATCTTCACAATGCCGATTACAAACCGCCACTGGCCAACCAGTACTCGTCCTTGGTGAAACGAATGTGATTTTGAAAATGGGTGATAAGACATTCACGCACCCTGTTTTAGTAGCGAATATTACAGATGATTGCATAATAGGACTGGACTTTTTGAAGAAACAGCAGTGCGTCCTTAATGTAGCAAAAGGAGTATTGAGTTTTCCAGAACAAGAAGAATTTCTTCAAGGTGGAAAACAGGGGTCAGTGTACTGTTTAAGGAGAACGGTATTACCACCAAGATCAGAAACCTTAGTAGATATTAGACTATCACCAATAGGATGCCGTAAACGTTGCATTATAATAGAAGATTCTGGAGATCACCCAGACTGGATAACAGCAAGGACACTGATGATGATTTCCGATAAACCAAAAGTACTCATTATCAACGTTAGTAACAAAGAAATAATTCTTGAAAAGAATTGCATGGTGGGTGTGTGCGATCATGTAGCATCTTTGAGAAAAACAGAGGCGCACCAAAAGGAACTTGATGAGAAGTGGCAGGAACATGTATCGACACTACTCGAAAATTGTAAGGGCAATTTGAACAAGTTCGAAAGTCACAGAGTTAAGCAACTGTTACATAACTTCCACGACATCTTCTCGAAGACCGACGGTGACGTGGGAAGGACCGGGCTAGTTAAACACCATATAGATACGGGCGATACACAGCCGATAAGACAGAGACCACGTCGTATCCCCTTTGCAAGAGAACAGGAAGTGTCGGAAATATGGAGAAAAATCGGATTATCGAAGCGTCTACCAGCCCTTGGTCATCTCCAGTTGTCCTAGTCAAGAAAAAGGATGGCAGTACAAGGTTTTGCGTTGACTACAGGATGTTGAATAATGCCACGAAAAAGGATAGTTATCCTCTGCCACGTATAGATGACACTTTGGACTTGCTAAGTGGCATGAAATGGTTCTCCACAGTTGACCTCAAAAGTGGATACTGGCAGGTGGAAATCTGTCAGCAGGATAAAGAAAAGACCGCTTTCACCACTGGCCCTGGAAACGGTCTCTGGCAATTCAATGTCATGCCTTTTGGACTGTGCAATGCTCCAGCTACATTTGAGCGCCTAATGGAACGCATCTTGGTGGGGTTGCTTGGTGATGCATGCCTAGTCTATTTGGATGACATCATCATTATGGGACGAAGCTTCGAAGAGCACCTACGCAATTTGGAGAAAGTTTTCCAGAAACTGCGTGAAGCAAATTTAAAACTCAGTCCTAGTAAGTGTACACTATTCCAGAAAGAGGTTGGATACTTGGGACACATTATTTCGTCGCAAGGAATTCGAACAGACCCTGAAAAAATAAAAGCCATGTCGAAGTGGCCTACCCCTCGTAATAAAACTGAGGTACGCTCTTTCTTGGGCCTGTGTGCATATTACCGTCGGTTTGTGAAGAACTTCTCAGAGTTAGCGAAACCGTTGCATCGTTTAACAGAGGAAAAGTGCCAATTTGAATGGAACTCTGACTGCGAACAGGCATTTGCGCTACTGAAAACTCACTTGTGTGAGGCTCCTATATTAGGTTACCCTAGTAGGAAAGGCCGATTTTTGCTAGACACAGATGCCAGTAATGTTGGTATTGGAGGAGTTCTCTCTCAAACATAAGGAGATAGGCAGGTCGTTATCGCATATTTCAGCAAATGCCTTTCCAAGCCAGAAAGAAATTACTGTGTTACCCGCCGAGAACTTCTAGCCGTTGTTAAGACCTTACAACACTTCAAGAAATATTTGATTGGGAGGCAGTTTACACTTCGTACCGATCACGCTGCCTTACAGTGGCTCCTTCAGTTCAAAGACCCGGAAGGACAAGTAGCAAGGTGGATAGAGCAGCTGCAAGAATTTGACTTTGTCACTGAACATCGAAAAGGCAAGTCACACAATAATGCTGATGCTTTGTCTAGACGACCTTGCGAAGAATCTTGCCGACATTGTGCCAAACAGGAAAAGAAAGAGAACGTAAGGATTATCCAGGTGAACGCTTTGGACGAATACTGGGATAATCAACCATTGGAAGACGCACAAAAGGAAGATAGCGACTTGAAGACAGTAATCGAATGGAAGAAACGTGGCCAAAGGCCCACGTGGAGTGAAATATCAGCGCTTAGCCCAACAGCAAAAAGTTACTGGGCTCAATGGGACAGCCTGATAATTGATAATGGAGTTCTCAAGAGGAAATGGGAATCACCCAATGGACAGGAGGTCACCTTACAAATAGTTATCCCCTGCGATAAAGTCGCGTCAGTGCTAAGACAGGTGCATGACGGAGTATCCGGAGGACATCTAGGAGTAAAGAAAACCCTGGAGAAGGTGAGAAAAAGATTCTATTGGGTGCATTGCCGTGAAGACGTTGAGGACTGGTGTAGAAAATGTGTAGCTTGCTCCTCAGTAAAGGGACCGCAAACGAGAGCCAGAGGTCGGCTGAAAGTATACAATGTTGGTGCACCATGGGAAAGAGTTGCTGTCGATATAGCTGGGCCATTCCCTGTTACTGAAGAAGGGAGTAGGTATATCATCGTCATGCAAGACTATTTCAGCAAATGGCCAGAAGCTTTTGCAGTACCCAACCAAGAAGCTCATACAGTCGCCAAAAAGTTAGTTCACGAGGTGTTCTGTCGATTTGGCATCCCTTTGGAGTTACACTCTGACCAGGGTAGAAACTTCGAGTCTTTACTATTTCAAGAGGTTTGCCAACTGCTTGGGATACACAAGACTCGTACAACACCATATCACCCACAGTCAGATGGAATGGTCGAAAGATTCAATCAGACGTTGGAGAATCATTTGGCCAAAGTAGTGGAAGAACACCAAAGGGATTGGGACCAATACATTCCACTCTTTTTAATGTCATACCGCTCAGCAACACATGATAGCACAAACTGCACACCGGCGAAAGTCAACTTCGGCCGAGAAATTAGACTACCCATAGATGCACTAACCGGAACACCTCCCGGTACTCCTATCCTAGCCGTCGACTATAATAATAATAATATTTATTTCATCAAGAAAGGATCAGATTTCACATAGTTATAATGGTTTATGTATACAAATAACTGATCTATACACCAAAAGAGGAAACTCTGCCTCTCAAACTAGGCGGTAGCCTGTATCTTGAGAGACAGTGATTCGTTGCTTTAACTAATTATTAATACTAAATTGGATTGGGTCGTACAATATTAATGATTGGTCGTGATAATGCCAAAAATTTCAATTTCCTACGCTACATTTGTGAATGTGTGTGTGCGTGAGTGTGTGTGTGTGTGAGAGAGGGTGTGTGTGTAGTGTGTGTGGGTGAGTGTAATGGAGAAATTTAGGAAGTTAGGTGACATACTTTAGTAAGGATTCAGTTTCCAGATAGTCACGCTCCAGAAGCCATTCCATCAATTTTGATTTTATTTCATATTTATTTAGATTGACAATATTTAAATTTTTGTGAACTTGTTTGTATATGTGTGTGCTTAAAGTATAGTATTGGTGTTGTGCAAAGGTAGTTTTATGTGGGGTACCTATCGGTAATTGCTTTCTTTTTGTGGGGTCAGCTTGGGGAACGCTAGGATGTTTCCTAATGGTAGACCGCAGTACATAGAGTTGGCGCACGGAAAGTACTTTGCAGTCAGCGTAAAGTTGAGTTGTAGGATACCGAAAAGGTTTGCGTGACATCACCTTCAGCACGGCCCTCTGCGCTCTCTCAATCTTTAAAAGACTGGTTTTATTTGCTCCACCCCATACCGTTATGCAATATCCAATAACAGATTGACATAAGGCATAATAAACCATCTTCAGCGTTTCGGGAGCAGCCGATTCTCTAAGGGATTTGAAAATATGGAGTAGACTAGCTTTCCGCCCGCGGCTTCGCCCGCGTGGAGTTCGGTTATATCGCGCTTTTTAGATTTCCTTCGGGAACATCATATTTTTCCGGGATAAAAGGTAGCCTATGTTCTTTCTCAGGGTCTAAAGATTGTCTGTGCCAAATTTCATCAGAATCGGGTGAGAGGTTTAAGCGGGAAAGCGTAACAGACAGACAGACAGACAGACAGACAGACCGACAGACAGACAGACAGAGTTACTTTCGCATTTATAATATTAGTATGGATTAATAGCTCTAGAAGAAATGGCGTCAACTTGTTTATCCCATCGTAGTCCACTGTCTATTTGGACACCCAGGTATTTTATATGGTCAGCTTTTCTAATTGTCGGACATGAGCAAGGTGCAGATTGATTGGAGCAGTTATGAGCTTTCAGGGAGAAACATTTTTCGGGTAAGTTGTTACATCGGATAGCGAATGGGATGAAAGTTGTTTTATCGCAGTTGAGAGTGAGCAGGTTTTGGTTGAGCCATTGCATTATATTTGTTACTGCTGCCTCTGCATAAAGCTTAACAATATCCCAATTTGGCCCATAGACTATGACCGAGGTATCATCTGCATACGTAATGATCTTAGCATTGGGGATGGTCATTCTGCACAGCTCATTGACGTATATTTGGAAAAGAGTTGGCCCAAGAATGCTTCCCTGAGGAACACCATAGGTAGTTACTACTTCGTCACTTATATGCTCTCCTATTTTAACTCGCAGGGTTCGGTTGTTAAGATAATCTTTAAAGATCTCGAGGATGTTTCCACGTACACCTAGGACTTCCATTTTGGAGATAAGTTTGGGAACAGACACTGTGTCAAACGCTTTGGAGAGATCTAGGAAGATCCCTAGACATTTGATTCTACTGTCCAGTTTTCTAGCAATGAATTGTGTCAGGTCAAGAACTGCATCTTCGGTTGAGATCCCTGTGCGAAAACCATACTGATTATCAGCAATGAGTCGATGTTTGTTCAGAAATTTTATTAGACCGTTAGAAAGGATCCTTTCTAGTATTTTAGAGAGTGCTGATAGGACCAATATGGGTCTGTAGTTGTTGACACAGTTTCTGCTCCCTCCCTTATATATCGGATGGACGATGGCTTTTTTAAGCGCATCAGGAAAAACACCTTTCTGCAGGCAACAGTTAAAGATATACGTCAATGGTGGCGTTAAGGTTCGACGGCAACTTTTTAGTACAAAGGGAGATATGCCATCCCAACCTATTGCACAGTCATCTCGAAGTTGCATAATATGGGACTCCACCTCCGATTCATCAATTTCAAGAATCACTAAGGAGTCGGTAGTGCTGAGTGTTAGGAGTCATTATGGCATGATCTCATAGGTGGGTTTGTTGGTTGGGGAGATTGGGACATGATTTTTTCTGCCAAGTTAGTGCCTATGTTACTAAAAAATCTGCACACTTCGTTAACGGATGATTTTGCGTTATCACAAATGTTTAGTAGTTCAATCGGGCTAGTTTTCTTTTTGCTGGTATTGGTGATTTGTTTTATCGTTTCCCAGAGTGCTTTTGGGTTGTAGCGGGATTTTTCCAGTTCACTTTTTTCATAGGCTATTTTTAGTTTACGGATGAGATTATTACAAAAGTTCCGGTATCGCTTATAGGTCGTATTCAGAATAAGATTTTCAGGGTCTGTTTTTGATTTATTGTGTAATCGGTCCCGATTATTCATACAACGCAAGAGTCCGGTTGTTATCCATGGTTTTATTATTCTTTTATTTCTTGGAATTTTAATTTGTTTGGTATGCTTGGAAATTACTGAGGAGATAATATTTATGAACAAGTTCATGGATAAATTGGGATCAATAATTTTATATACTGGAGAAAAATCCGAGACTTCTAAGTCCAGTTTAATTGCATCATAGTCTATGCGAGTAGTTATGCGGGGTGGTTTATTATTCGGGTTTGTTTTAGCAATAGTGAATAAAACCGGTTTGTGATCCGTAATATGAGAGTCGAGTATAAGAGTGACAGGAAGAGAAGTTTTAACGAGTACATGATCCAGACAGCTATCCAGCCGAGTATTGTACCGGTGGGTTGGAAGAAGACCGTGGGAAGCGTTTAAAATAAGATAATTAAGACAGTTGTTATCTGTATTACTGGGCTTGAGATCTATATTAATATCACCTATAAGGATTATATGTTTGTAGGAGGAAAGGCTAACGTAGACACTATTCAGACTATCTAAGAAATTTTCGGAACATTCCTTGGAGCTGTATGACGGGGACCTATATACTGCAACAATGGCAATATATTGGTTAACTACATGACATACCATACAGTTACCGTCATCAAAAGGAGGTTCCCACACAAGAGTTCGGAGGGTTTGTTTTGTAAAGATAACTATTCCATCGTTTTGGTTACTGTTTATTTCGGTGCAATTGGATTCATATCCATCTAAGATAGGTATATAACTAACTTTACTGAGCCAGCACTCGGTCAGGATAATCACATCTAAATCGAGTGTTGTAGACTTAATTAGTGCTTGAAGTTGGTCAAAATTTTTATTTAAGCTACGGATGTTTAAGTGTAATATTTTTAAGTTTGAATTCTTAGGATTAATATACTCAATACATTTTTCTGGGGCACAATTAAATGAGTTACCCACAGTAGTAAGCGAGTCAAGCTCGCTACTTATATTATTTATGCTCACCATTGGAAAGCTTTAGAAAGAACAAATAGGTCACTGAAAGTAATTTTTATAAGGTTTTGTTTAGTAGTAAGTATATGGCCGACCTGCGGCGTAAATTAGATGGATTACATGAGCTAGTGAGAGAGAATGGTCTGAAAACCAGTGAGAAAATGAAGATCCGATACGACCGCAAAGCTAACGTGCCCGGATTCGAAGAGGGAACTTTGGTATGGTTGCATAATCCCATTAGAAGAAAAGGAAAGAGTCCAAAGTTCCAAGCCAAATGGGAGGGTCCGTACACGATAGTAACCAGAATAAACGATGTCACCTACCGGATTAAGAAAGGACCTAGAGGGAAGCTGAAGGTCGTACACGTGGACCGCCTAGCTCGCTATTATGGATCAAATCATGCTCGGGACGAGCATGACTAAGAAGGGGGCAATGTTACGAATGGACCTTATGTCGATGGCATAAGGTTCAATATCGCATGACATGCAGTGTGTCACTTTTAAGCCCTATTTTTCCTAGATCTAGACATTTTCTAGGTACAATAATAAAACGCATTGCTAGACTTAGGATGGCCTATCGAATGGTACAGGTCTCAACAGTTTTGTCAACAAAGTGTCGACATCGAAATTTCTAGAAACCCGTTTCCGGGAATTACTGTAGGTACTTCCGAGTGACCTCGAAGTTATGTGCTATTATTATTACGTCTGGAGGAATCTGGAATGTTCGATCAGCTGGGCTATATAAGGCGCCGCGACGCCAGCGCACAGTCAGTCTACACTCGACTAGCGATACGAAAACAGCGACAGTTAAGAAGCGATCTTTGAGAATACCTACTGCGACAACTGTACCGAGAACTGTGAGTACTACGTGGAGTAACATCTGTACTGTTATTGTGTGTTTACAAAACGGACTTCGTGGACATAAGGGAAGACTTCGGTGCAACGTCAGCGACATTCTACTTGTCATTGCCTACGATCGTCTGTACCTTCGTTGCTAATAAACTTTGTAACCCTTAACCGGCGTTTAAGTACCCCTAGCCCGTAACAATATGCTGTTTTTATCTTCAATCCATTTAACTTCTTTAATAGGCTAAGAACTCATGGAATGGTTTTCACCTGCATCCGCCACAGCTGCGGGCCCGCAGCTACTGTAGAAAGCAGATATATTTGTAAAAAATTAAAGCACATTTCACGACGCGTTTTACGCCCGCGGTGTGTGCGGTTGTTTGCGGGTCCCGCTGCACCGGCGGTCACCTTGTACAGGGTGCGGGTCGCGGTCCCGCAGCCTTTTTTGTCTTATTTGTCTACACAGTTGTATGTACAGAGTGGTGCTGATAATACGGCAATAAATGAAAACACGAACAATGCTGGTTCATAGGAATAATCGTAAACCATAGAAAAAAACCTACCATCACAGAAACCGTAATAACAATATTACGATTTCTGTGCCTACTATCAAAAATATAAAAAATAAAAATTTCAAACAAACTAAATTCCATAAAATTGCAAACGGAATAGAAAATCCATTAAAATATTGGTTCACTGACCTCCGATCGGCGACAGCGCGATCCTGTATCGACTTGTTTTTTTGCTCTGCATTGAAGTTTGGCATCTACTGTTATTCCCAGAAAAGCTGCCGAGCCCACAGTTTCAAGTACCTCTTTGTCTAAAACGATGTTAGGTCCTAGATTTCTAACGTTAGGCAAGTCGAACTTTACACATTTCGTTTTCTTGGTATTAAGAACTAGGTTATTTGACGTAAACCAATCCGTAACTGTTGAGAGTGTCCCATTTACTTCGTAGTTATTAAGCCCATTCACTTAAAAAATCTTAGTGAATAGGAAGGAAGACGGCAGTTGAGCGAGGTGGTGCAATGTTACAACACGACCAACGATGCTGCGCCAGAGGGAGATTGATGTGGAGATCCTCCACGACCAAACTCCCGACATAACAACATTTGACGCATCGTACTCAGCACACATCGCAACATAACTGCTCAGACCCGTCCTCCGTACGGCTTCAGCAAACATCATGCCGGAACACGACGAATCGCTTGGCGGCAAGACTTTGTCTAACTAACTAATGGATATATTAATTATAATTATGATTTTTATGGGTAGGCTGAGAATGTATTGAGGTACACGATGTTTAATTTATTGTCGTATTGTCATCACCACTTTGTATATATTATTTCGTTTTGTTTAACATTTGGTTAAGCCTCTCATTTGAACTGTTTGTTAATTAGAAGATCATTGTGATTTTCATTTTTAGAAAGTCTGAAATCAGTGAGACATTCATTTGCAAGCATTCCAATTGTATCTGATATGGAACTAACTTGGAAATAATGTAACACATTATTTCCAAGTTTAAAAAAATCATTAGCCTTTTGTGCTCTTGAGGTGACTATGTAAGCGTATTGTGTAAAGTAGTCAACGAGAAGGTGCAAATACCGATCGTGAGCATCCCTTTTTCGGATGAGAAATCGCCAATAACCTCTCCCGCTCTGGGCGGACCGGAAGGGCGTGTCAGAGTTTTACTGACTAAAGGCCACCCGTGTACCACACGGTATCTCTTTCTAAAAACTTGCGATCGTAAGCCCCCTAACGTTCCAATCGTATCTATTTATTGAGACAATTTCAAATGGTTTTATGACAGAGACAGCCTTAGTGACATCAACCCATACTTATCTTGACCTCTCTTTTTATTTTCCGTACATGACAGACATCTTTTACAATTTATTTTAATATTTATCGTATGTTTTGTTTATTTATTTTTGTGCTAATTTTATATTGCACTAGCTGCGCCACACGGTTTCACCCGCGTTTTTTTTTATATGCTCCGCTCTTATTGGTCGCAGCGTGATGTTAAATAGCCTAAAGCCTTCCCGGATTAATGCGCTATCCAATGCAAAAAGAATTTTTCAAATCGGACCAGTAGTTTCTGAGATTAGCGCGCACAAACAAACAAACATACAAACAAACTCTTCAACTTTATATATTAGTATAAATTAGTATAGATTTTTTTTTATCCAAATGACACTTATACACACATCATCTTTTATTTTTGAGTTTTTTACGGATCTTCGGTCAAAGTAATTTTCTTAAGATTTAGATTTTTTTTATAGCTAGAAAGCATTGTTTGTTTATACACACATCAAAAGTGTCTAGGGATCAACATATATTTTTGCAATAACTTTTCTCCTGATTGATATTAATTAAAATTGTCTTTAAGGATTCATCAAATAAAGTGTTTTCGTTTGTCACAGTAACGATAAACCAAGTCACCTTTGCATTAATAAAGAAATTTGCCATTTTCCTAATAAAGGGATATTTGACATTTGAACCACTAACACAAAAGTTCAAAAAAAAGACTGAAATAACAGTTTTCTCTAAAATTTTATTGGGTAACTTAAACAATTAATAATCCGTGTTTCTACCGCGAACACTAACAACACAAGAACATCGGTTTGGCATACTCAAAATGAGTTCATCCAAATCACGCTGTGGAATGGCCGCCCATGTTCGTTGCAACAACAAAAAAGGTCTTCTTGCGACTGGATACCCTCCATATTCGGCAGAGCTCTTCTCTGTAGCATATCCCATGCATGCTCAATCGGGTTCAAGTCTGGCGACTGAGCAGGCCAGGGCAGGACATTGATGTTAGCTGCGGCGAGAGTCTGTCTTACAACTCTTGCGGTGTGCGGTCGTGCATTATCATGCATTAACTGAAAGAAGGGACCGATTTGCACTTGTAGAGGAACGATGACGTCTGATACAATCGTTTCAGCATAAATTTGAGCGTTGAGGTTGCCTCTGATCCAAATCAACTCAGTTCTTCCGCCGATCCAAATACCCGCCCATACCATGATGGTTCCACCACTATAAGGATGGACTTCCTGGCAGGATTTTAATCGCTGTTGGCGTCCAGGGGTTCTCCAGTGTCGTATACGTCTTGTATCCGGTCTCATACCAAAACGAGACTCATCAGAAAAGCACACGAAACGCCATTGTTCTTCTGCCCAATTTCTGTGTTCAAGAGCCCATTGATATCGAATCCTACGATTGTGCATTGCTATAGGTGGTACCTGTAGCGGTCTTCGGGAATGAAGGTTCACTTCATGCAAGCGGTTTCTGACTGTTTGGTCGCTAATTAAGTTCCCTGAAGAGTGATGAAGCCTCACGGCTAACATCATGGCGGTTATTGTTGGAGCTCTTCGAGTTAAGATTTGAATGTATCGGTCTTGTCTCCGTGTGGTGCAGCGATACTGTCCTCCATGGCGCTCAGCCACGGTACCAGTGCTTCGGTAACGTGTCCAAAGTCGACTGATAACACTCTGACTTGTATTCAGAGCTAAAGCCACAGTACGTTGCCGTGAACCAGCTTCTATCATTCCCACGGCTCTGAGCATTTCTTCCCTGCTTAAATGACGTCGCCGCTCTATAATAACGTTGGTTTTAATCAGTAGTAGGGAAACAGTAGCACTAATAATGTCTTCAATGCGTTGTATGTTTTTATAGGGAAAATATTGACAGCTGATTTTCATCTTTTACTCGAATTTGATTCACAGTTCCTGATTCAAATTATGAAATGCACCAAAAGGATCCATATAAATTTATAAAATCATAAATTTATTACAAAGCCACATCTCAATCTCAAGAAATCCGCATAAAAATGCTTGATCCCTAGACACTTTTGATGTGTGTATTTTTTTTTTCAATATTGTCTATACATTTGTTGTTATGTAAGAATATCTTTTATTTTTATCATGTTTGCAATTTAATTTTAATTCTTCATCTGTATTCTCACCAGCATTCAATACCCTTAATCAATCTACTTTATATTATCTTCTTTACTTTTAATTTTATAAGCTTACTACGTGAAAAGTAGGCGAAAAGACCCTGTTTTTTATTTTAGATGGGAAATCAACAAACCTTTCTGGCTTTGGACGGAGCGGAAGGGCGTGTCAGACTTTTTCTGCCTAATATCCACCCCTGTTCCTTCACTTGCCTGTGCGCCAGAGCCACAGTTTCTTTTTTAACCAACCCGCAACCCTGGCCCAGGAGACATCGGTCCTCGTGGACCCCGTCACGATATGCTGACACCTCTTTGAGGCGCGCGTGAAACACAACGCGCCGTCGACCCGGGCCTGGTCCTTACCGGGCGGCGAGCTGCCCAATGCGCACCGCCCGCAAGCATCGCCTACGGCGTCTGGGAGTTCAATGTTGTCTCCCGACCACGGCCTCTCCTGCGGCGGCTATAGGCGTGAGGACGCTGGGATTCCCGCTCCCTCACGCGCTCCGCCTCCTCTTTTGCCAGCATCACTGCTTCGCAGCAAGAGGTGACGGCCTGCCATGCACTCTCGGACCATGGCTTGGATCAGGGTCGGATGCAAGAGATCGCCGCCGATCGCCGCCTCGAGGACACGGCGGTGCTCTACGTAAGCCGGACCTCCACCGTATGCTCCATCGTGTCCTCAGGGCGATCCACACAGTGGTGACATCCCAGCGTTTCATTCCGCCTTAGCCAGAACACGAACCCATCGAAACTGCCGTGTCCGGTGAGGACCTGGGTCAGGCGGAAGGTGAGAGCACCGTGGCGCTTCTCTAGCCACTCCTCAAAGAGGGGACTGCTTACCATCAGGCCTAATCGCGGTCAAGTACTAGTTTATAACATAAAAAGTATATGGCTTTTTCTATTTTTAAAGTTGTCCCACACTAGGAATTACTTGTGTATCATGGGCGCGCTTACAAATATTTAAAGTCATATACACAAACAGCTATACCCGGAACAAACAGCTATACCCGGAACAACTAACTAAGAACTACCTGTAGGCCACACAAATATTTGTTTCGAGAGCCGTCGTCGATCGCTCAGTCATTATTACACACACCGTGCCTTCCAATACAATTGTCAGACATTCTAAATATATAAGGTTTAATGCATAAATTAATTAGAGTAACGGTGTCCTAGTGGTATCGCCGCAACTTACAAATTGTAGGCTTTACAATTGTAGGTAGGTAGGTTCGAACCCCGTCAGACGCTTTACTTTGTGTAAATTTTATAATCACCACTACTCTCAAAACGGTGAAAGAAAACATAGTGAGGATAACGGCATGTTTTAGAAGCAAAACTTCGAAGACATGTGTGACATCTACCAACCCGCACTAGGAAAACGGCATGTTTTAGAAGCAAAACTTCGAAGACATATGTGACATCTACCAACCCGCATTAGGAAAACGGCATGTTTTAGAAGCAAAACTTCGAAGACATATGTGACATCTACCAACCCGCATTAGGAAAACGGCATGTTTTAGAACCAAAACTTCGAAGGCATATATTATGTGACATCTACCAACCCGCACTAGGAAAACGGCATGTTTTAGAAGCAAAACTTCGAAGACATATGTGACATCTACCAACCCGCACTAGGAAAACGGCATGTTTTAGAAGCAAAACTTCGAAGACATATGTGACATCTACCACCCGCACTAGGAAAACGGCATGTTTTAGAAGCAAAACTTCGAAGACATATGTGACATCTACCACCCGCACTAGGAAAACGGCATGTTTTAGAAGCAAAACTTCGAAGACATATGTGACATCTACCACCCGCACTAGGAAAACGGCATGTTTTAGAAGCAAAACTTCGAAGACATATGTGACATCTACCAACCCGCACTAGGCCCGCGTGGTACATTACAGTCCACTTGCACTCACTGAGAGGAGGCCTGTGTCCCAGGAGGGGTACATTATAGTCTGATAATGTTGGTGTTGTACATAAATTAAAGAAATATTGTTTTTAGGGTTCCGTACCTCAAAAGGAAAAAACAGAACCCTTAAAGGATCACTTTTTTGTCCGTCTGTCTGTCTGTCTGTCTGTCTGTCTGTCTGTCTGTCAAGACCCTTTATTTTATATAATTATAAACTAGTGCTTGACCGCAATCCCGCCCAATAGCAAGCAGCAATTCAATCCTTAATGGCAAAGCGAGCCAGTTTATTAAGAGCCTATTCACTCAAAAAAACTGAGTGAATAGGAAGGAAGAGCAAAGTGATGCTATGTTAAACCAAACAACACTAACAATGATGCTGCGCCAGACAGACCAAACTCCCGACACAATAAAAGACCCGTCCTCCGTACGGCTTCACCAGACATCATGCCGGAACACCACGAATCGCTTGGCGGCAAGACTTTGTTGTGTGGTACCTCCTGCCGGCAGCCGATGTTATGGCCTACCACCGATGATGCCGATGTCATGACATCTATCCATATAAATATGTATATATATTAGTGATTAGTGAGTGGTGCTCATAAGTACACATACTGTAGCACATATTTGTCGTATATACACATTACATGTTATTGGAACTGCTATATTTGTAATATTCTATGTCAATACAAATAACTGAGAGATGACGTCTGCTTTCACATCGCGTTATTACTCTTTCACAATACAGTCGAGTTTGTGAAGGGATACATAAAATACAATGGTATATTTGATATCGATCAGGATTTCAGAAATACCTTTCTATTTTTGGGAGGTAAACATTCATCATTCAATTTTGGGATCGATCATTCCTACATTAAATATTTATTTTATGTTAATTATTAGGTATGGTACACCAACGATATATTTAAAACGATAATAACTACAACTAATCACTAGTCTTCAGTTATGTGTAAATACTTTAGGTAGGTACTTATAGGCATGCACAATATCCTTACTTCCTTACTTCCTTATCAATACATAGTATAAAACAAAGTCGCTTTCGCTGTATGTCCGTATGTATGCTTAGATCTTTAAAACTACGCAACGGATTTTGACGCGGTTTTTTTTAATAGATAGAGTGATTCTTAAGGAAGGTTTGTATGTATAATAAATGCATAATATAGTAGAAAAACACTGAGAAATCTAAAAAGCGCGATAAAACCGAACTCCACGCGGGCGAAGCCGCGGGCGGAAAGCTAGTAATATTATAAATTGTAAAGTGAGTTTGTTTCTTTGTTCCGCTTTTACGCCGTAACTACTGAACCGATTGCTTTGAAATATCGCAGACGTAAAGTTAGAAGTCCGGATTAAATAATAGGGTAGTTTTTATCCCGGAAAATTTTGATATTCCCGAGGGAAATCTAAAAACCGGCCAAGTGCGTGTCGGACTCACGCATAAAGGGTTCCGTACCATTGATTTATGAAATTAAAGGATTTAAGTTATTTGTATGAATGATTACGCGGTAATAAGCGGTTTGCGATTTACGAGGTATTAAAAAAAACTGCTTACTAGATCTCGCTCAAAACTATTTCCGTTGGTAGTTTTTACCCGACTACGGCAAAGCAAAAGGAGGGTTATGATTTTGACAGGCTATGTATGTATGTATGTTCATCTGTTCCCTCGTAACTTCTAAACTACTTATCAGAATTCGACAAATGACATATCAATAGAAGCATCTTAATTGTCCGCTGGTTATAGGCTATAGGGTTTCACAAAATCTAATATGGCGCCCTCTATCGGACAAAACATACAGAGTAAAAAAATAAAGTTAAGATAAATATGTGTTTGGTATCATTTTAAAGCGTTTTACTTGTACATTTTGAATATATATATATTACTAGCATTTGCTTGTGACTTTACCTGCATTCATGGGATGATTGCATATAATTCACATCTTTTCGTTCATAGCTTCTTTACTACTTATCAGAATAAGACCACTGCAGTACCATTAGAATAGCCTTGATATTCTGTTGGTTAAGAGCTATAAAGCTTGTCACCAAATTTAGAATTGCACCCTCTAGCGGACAAAAAGTTCAATGTAAATATAAAATTAAAATAAATATACCGTGTTTGGTATCAATTGAAAGAGCTTCACGAGTACTTTATGTTGGTACATAATTACAGGAATGCTTTTTAGTTCATCAATGTAACTTTTGTTAATACGTTTGTTAATGCGCAACAAATACACTTTAACACCAAAGTAGTACAACTAATAAAAAGTAAAAAAACTGAAACCCAACTACGACAAAAAACGACGCTGAAAAAATATAAAACAAGATTTTCAGAATACTGAACTACACAAAGTTGCTAATGTAGTTGCAAGTAAATGGACACAGTACACTCTACCAAGATGCCTTCGTTGTAAATTGACAATAATGTCATACAATACTATTCTGAAGTATGCAACATTCACTATTTAGAGATAAGTTTTCATGTTTGGAAAGGCGTAGTCACACGTTACATGTACCTACCTACCGTAGCACTTTGACAACGTGTGACTGCGGTTTTCCAAACATGAAAATTTATAGGTACACTTGACCGTCACTTGACCGTTACGTCGGTTTTGAAATTTTGTACACAATTCTTTACCTCAAAATACTGGAAACGTGTTTCGTATTCGCGTATACAAAAAATAACATTTTATATAACGACGAAAATATCCGACAAAGTTTACCAAATGCTGCCCATCCCAGCTGGATCCTTCTATTTGCCTCCTTCTCGAAGTTGTTTTTCCCTAATTGCAACGTTAGCCCGAGGTATACATATTCTGAAACAACTTCGAGCGGCATTCCGTTTACGGCAACCGGTCCCGGAGTGACCCGTTCATTGAACATAATTTTGGTCTTATCTAAGTTCATCCGGAGACCGATGCGTTGGGAGGAGTCAGCTAAGTTGGCCAGCATTCGTTCCAGCTCTTGCTGCGTTTCCGCCATGATGACGATATCGTCCGCAAATTGCAAGTGTGAGATGTACTCGCCATTTATGTTAATGCCCCGACCCTGCCAATCCAGCGCCTTAAACATATCCTCGAGGGCATTGGAGAACAATTTGGAATTCACAAAATAATAATCCATACTAATATTATAAATGCGAAAGTAACTTCGTCTGTCTGTCTGTTACGTTTTCCCGCTTAAACTTCTTAACAGATTTTGATGAAATTTGGCACAGACAATCTTTAGGTTTAGACCCTGAGAAAGGACATAGGCTACATTTTATTGAAAAAAAAAAATAATATTCCCGAGGGAAATCTAAAAAGCGCGATATAACCGAATTCCACGCGGGCGAAGCCGCGGGCGGAGAGCTAGTATAAAATAATTCTTCATTAGGTAATAAAACTGGTACACAATGGAAGGAATAACATAAGATAATAATAATTACCGTAAACAATAAATCATCTATTATTGTACCCCGTAGACTCTAAGATTAATATCATGCGGATAATCGTATTATACCTGTATTCACGCAAACCCACATCAAGGGTGAAAAAATAAATCTACCGTGAAATACCCCACCCCCAAAAATTTTGCATATTGAGGAAAAGGTAAAGTATGCAATGGGCCCGGCAAGCGTAGCGCCATCTGTGGACCATTAGTTTTAACGGTTGTAGATATTGTCTAAACTTTGTAGTGCAGACCTACTTACTAGTTTATTTTCTTTTTTAGATATATTTAGTTCTATATTTAAAATATTGTGTATTCCCTGGTTACTTCAATATAAACACGAATGAAATGTGAAGAATGAAGTTTTCGTATATGTCTATGTATATGAGCGTCTGAACAAATGTGCCAAATTTCAAAAGTGTATGTATGTTTTTATATTTGTGCGCGCATATTTACGGAACTACAAGTCCGATTTAAATAATTCTTTTTTAGTTGTACTAGGTATTGTTCAACTTAGGGAATATTGCAAGTTTCATCAAAATCGGTTCAGTATTTTTTGAGATAAGGATTTTTTTCGTATTGATGAGAACTTCTTATAACATGGGTTATGGGTACCATTGTTGTTATGAGGTTCAAAAGTAATTTTCGATTTTCGACTAAGACACTGAAAAGCATGAAATAAAAACTTTTGTACAAAAAAACAGAAACCGACTTCAAAAAAACACTTAAAAGGAAAAAATAATTTTACTTTTGTCATGGCTGTAGAAATAGGTGTCTCGAGGTTTCTGTTGTTTAGCTCGCCACCGACTTCTAGAGCTATGCCAAAGTTTTTTTTGAAGTCGGTTTCTATTTTTTGTAAAAAGTTTTTATTCACCTTTTTTTTAAATTATTTTTTCAAGAACGTGATTGAGCTTCGCCGCGCGATATTTAAAATTGATGACTATTAGACTCATACGAAGACAAGGCTGAATAACGAAACGACCTCTTTTGTCATTGGGCGGAATGCATGATGTCTATTGCCAGTATGATGGTTAGATGTACGGGAACTTTTTGAAAGAGTGAAGAGTTTTTTTTTAAAATTACTTATCGTCGTAGGGCTTTTCTAGCTACATTATTATCCTAGAGCGCTAATAAATTGATCACCTGCAAGCCCCATTGGGATGAGAGATGTAACAAAATGTTTATTCAGTAACTTAAAAAACTAATGCTAATTACATTGTGTACGGGTTGTGCGACCACGATACACGAAATGTCAAAATGTGCGAGTTGTGTGACCACGATACACGAAATGTTAAAATGTGTGGGTTGTGTGACCAGGATACACGAAATGTCACAATGTGTGGGTTGTGTGACCACGATACACGAAATGTCAAAATGTGCGGGTTGTATGATTACGATACACAAAATGTCAAAATGTGTGGATTGTGTGACCACGATACACGAAATGTCAAAATGTGTGGGTTGCGTGACCACGATAGGTACACGAAATGTCAAAATGTGTGGGTTGTGTGACCACAATACACGAAATGTCAAAATGTGCGGGTTGTATGATTACGATACACAAAATGTCAAAATGTGTGGATTGTGTGACCACGATACACGAGATGTCAAAATGCGTGGGTTGTGTGACCACGATACACGAAATGTCAAATGTGTGGGTTGTGTGACCACGATACACGAAATGTCAAAATGTGTAGGTTGTGTGACCACGATACACGAAATGTCAGTTTTGAGATGAAATGATGTCAGCTAGTCGGAGGTGGTGGATGTTGTCAAGAGAAAACGACCTTTACTAGCGAGTGTCAGTTTACATGAAACGATGAAATATTAAATGTAGGTCGCACATGATCGATGCTATGCTATGTCATCAAACATTAATTATGTATGCTTACTAATATTATAAATGTGAAAATGAGTTTGTCTGTTTGTTCCGCTTTCACGCCGTAACTACTGAACCGATTGCTTTGAAATTTTGCAGACGTAAAGTTAGAAGTCCAGATTAAATAATAGGGTTTTTATCCCGGAGAAATTTGATATGAAATCAAAAAAGCTCGACATAACCCAACTCCACGCGGGCGAAACCGCTGGCGGAAAGCTAGTATAAAATAAATGCACGTTTGTCGGTACACATTGAGTAACAGCCTCTTGAGTAATTAATTTTCTTGTGTTAGAATGTTCCGCCCTTCCCATGTTATACAAACGAAGATGAATGAATCTCTAAAACCTCAAACAGCAACTAAGCTAAAATATCTCCGCTCGAGCAAAGGGGTTAAGTTCGATTAGAATCAAATCTTCCTCGAAAGTTGCGCCTCTTCTTCTTCTTCCCAGCAAAGCACTAGGAAGTGGTCAAGGACAGGTATTTTTGGGGGACTGCCTTTTGTAAATTTGACTTTCGGAAAGTGTTGACTTTCATCCTAATTTGAATAAATAACCCTTGATTTTTTAACAACATATGCGCCAGCCGACCAGACTACCCCGATCAAACGGGTTAGGTTAGAACTGTAACCAGACATCTGTCAGCCCCCAAACATCAGGACCCGAGATGACGGGTCATGCTCCACACGCGCCACTCTTAGACGTCACGGGGGAGTAATACACCTCACTCCCCCCCCTGTTCCGAGGAGGCCCACAGTGGCGGGCCAGCACCAATCGAGGGTTGCGGAAGCAGTGTTCGTTCTCGCAACCCCCGATGTTGATGTAAGATGGAACACCAGGGTTGTTTTTAGTCAGTAAAAGTTTGACAGACCCCATTGCCCGCTCCAGGGCGGCGGGCATCCGTGAGGATTTTCCACCTCGGAAACAAAAAAAAAAAAAGAACTGTAACCAGCCGGGCGCATTCCAAGCTAGCATTGCAAATGGTATTGCGGCATCGGCGACGATCTCCACATCATAGTTGATCGCATTTACTTGGCTGTGGACCCCAAAACAGGAATAATTTGGGGTTCATAAGAAGAGGCGTGTGCCCATGTGCTACCGGGCTTAGAATAGTACCAACCCATATCCTCCCGTGGGTGTCGTAAGAGGCGACTAAGGGAACTCTCACCAGGGAAGCGGGCAGCAGCTCTTCTCCTGTGGAATATAAAGTTACTCCTATCCCCAACCCGCGTGCCAAGCGTGGGGATTACGGCAAACCCTCCAATGCCTTGGAGGAGGGCTCTATCCAGCTATGGACCTCTATAGGCTAGAGAAGAAGAAGTGGTGTAATTTCATAAAAATTAGAAGAAGTGAGCTTGGAGTGAGTTGTCAAGAGGGTCAATCACAAGCATAATACATCATCATCAACCTTTTTTTATCGTCCCAGTGCTGGGCACAGGTCTTCTGTCATACAGATTTTGATAGAGATAGATATTCTCATAGAGAATGAGCGTAATCACCACGTTTGCTCAATTTCAGACTTAGAGTCCAGATTTCCTCAAGATGTTTTCCTTAACCTTCAGTCATTGGTGTTCAAGATATACTTAGAAAGTACAGTCAAGACCAAAAGTCGAGTTGCAATCTCACAAAACTATGGCCAAACAATACTAGTTGTAGTTACGACCTTCTTCTATAATAAAGTTTGATACACACTCATACACTTTGCTGCCCGCTTATGATTGTTAGGTACTACTTACTAATTTCAACGTCCACAGTAAGTGTTTCAATGGCCTAACGGTTTTCGCCTTGATAGGCGTTCAAGGTGGTTCGAGTTCAAATCTGATAACTTACAAAATATTTTTTAAATGTTTATTGGTGAGTTATGAATGCTGACAACAAAAATATCTAAAAATACCGATCCGCAACTTAAAGATGATACTTTCTTTTAAGATTTTTTCTATATTAGAGTCATTATAAAAAGATGACGGTAGACTTGAAAGAATCTGAATCACTCCTTCACAAAAAATATTCCGCTACCTACAATAACTATTATTAGCTACAATAACTCAAATAATATTACTTAGCTGTTGTTAGTTGGTGAACATATAGTTATCAGTTTGTGTTATTAGTTTTACTTTTTTAATCAATATGCAGACATATGCAGCAATATATCTCATATATCATATGAAACCGGCTTTTGTGTAAGTTGTTTTTATTATTATTTGTGTTAAGGTGCAAACTAATAGCTTGTTGCAAGTCTGTAATAAAATTGTTATTGTTTTAGAGAAATACTGTAAGCCGTTGGAGGTCAAGGTCAAGAGGTTGGAGGACGAAGGTAGCTGTCGAGACAAGTGAAACGAAACGACAATATTTACCGTTGAATAAACTTTTAAATCTTGCGAAGAAGGGAGGTTGCATTTGTGGTTTAAAAATAAACTGGCGCGACTGGTGGAGTCTTATCGAGCTAAACAAAAAAAAAAAAAAAACTATTGATAACAATCACAGTGCAGAAGTGTCCTACAGAGTGTTTTAAATATATACCATTATATATCTTAATAACGGACTCTAAACCATCTCTAAAGTAATTTAGCTTAGTGACAGTAATATGTTCGGATGGCTTAATGGCTAACAGATGTCGCCTTTTGCAATTTCAATACAAATTACTTTTGGTAAATTATAAAAACAATAATTTCGGAATTCGATAGGAAATAAGTTCGTTTACTTTTGAACTAAGAAAGCGCTTGAAGATTATAATCTCATGCCATCAAACTCCGAAAAAAGTCACTGCAGGATGACAGCACTAGTACCATGCTATACACGCAAAAAAATTGTAAATGTAATAAGCACTATTTTGTGTTTTAGTATAGATTATTTTATGATTGCAATAATATTCAGGTTAAGCTTCAATCCTCTTTTCTTTAAGAAAATGAATAAATTAAGCTATAACCTCTTTAATCATAATATATGTATAATATTATAATTTTCATATCTAACAACCAAAAATGTTTTTTGTATTTTTTACCATAACAATATCATAAGTTTGTCAAGGATTACTTTTATATAAAATATTACAATGCCGCCGTTTCAACGTTTGTTTCATTTGTTAGTATAAGTATATCTATACCGAATAATATGTAACTTTATAGTATATTGCATTATAATATGCCTATTGTTTTATTTTTATATATTTTTTTATTATATTACCTCTATAGTAAACTAAAACATATAATAAAAACCTTTTTTGGGATAAATATTCAATAAATTTTCCTATTCGTTTAAATATTATTTGCAAACATTTTTACTTTAAAATACAAATCAATTATCATAATTTTAAATTATATGAAACAACAAAAAGATTTGCCTTTATTAAGGATCGAACCCACAATCGCTCGCTTATGATAGCACCATTGTTAAGTGCGGCCGCTAACTTAACTTCAAATGAAGTAACGAAATTTTGCATTACTTTATAGAAAGACGGAGACTGCGATAAAAAAATAATGCGGTAGTGTGCGTGGCCGGTTTAGCGCAGGCGAAAGTAGTCTTTAAGGTGGGAATGGACTTCTACAGCTGATAGTACATATAACTTTAAAAAAGCTATATTGGTACTTGCCTGACCTGGAATCGAACCCGCGCACACATACTTGAGAGGCTGGTGTTTTAACCACTAGGCAACCCGGATTTTTAGCACAACTATACATACAACATATAAATTAATTAAGGCACTTCCTGAAAATATGTAGTTTGTACAGAATCGTTTACTTAATCGGTTTATATCATTTTAAATATAGGCAATATAGGTAATTTTTATCCCAAAAATAATTAAAACTACGGAAATTATTGTCACATTAACCCTGTTGTTTGTACAGACTTTTAAAATCGCAGTTTTGCTTGTATTCATACACATTTAATCATTCAAAGCAAAGAAAAATAGACCTTATGCCAAGAATTTTAAAGTTCTCGAAGAATTGGTATATAACTAATTTATTTAATATTAATGCATATACATACATGTTAAATTAAAAATTCAGTGTATTATGTAATATTACATTATGATTATAACTTAATATTCTGTTTTGGGTTTTTGGAGGTATGCGTTAATTAGATGCTGTTTACAGCTCACTCCACACTGATTTACATAAGTTTTCACTTGGAGATAGTTACAAAATCTCACTGATTCGACTCTTAAACGACTCGATTCTGTAACTTATTTAAATGTTGCAATGGTCTGTAGTCAGAATATGCTGTAAGTGACGTACCTATTAGCCAATATTGCCAGTGAAACAATCATTATATTCATCATCTCCGCGTTAATTCCAGTCGCATCCGAGCTGATTCCTGATTTTGGCTAAACTTCGATATTTTCCGTGTAACGACTGCCTCCACACGTCTGGCTTCCACAACCCGAAGGCGATATCGAAGCATTGCAGTTAGACCAATTGTTGGACCTTTGAGGTCTCCAACAACCCGTAAAGACTGCCATTTGATGTTCGTATGGCAACCGGGATCAACGGCTTAACGTGCTTTCCGAGGCACGACAAGACCGGTGCAAAAATATTCATATTCATGCATACAAATATTAGCCCTGGCCTGGGATTCAATACGCGCCTCCTTGCGCAGCGGCTGTCTGAAGCAATCATTATATTATAGTGTTAATAATATTTTCAGGAAATCAAAATGAGCCTTACCGTTTTACTCGTCCTCAGGAGGGGGCAAGCGCGCTACTCGACTGACGGTGGCCACTGCGATCGGCATCTGGATTCTGGCAGCACTACTCGCTACGCCAGCGTACGTTGGGTCATACGTGCGAGCCTTCGTCGTCAATCCCACTACTCAGGTACAGTATCTTCTTCTTTTAAACTTAAGTTTAAGTTATAAGAATCCCTTTAATATTATAATTGCGAAAGATTGTGTGGGTACCTATATGTATGGATTGGTGGATGTTTGTAAGAGATAAAGATAATTTTATTTTGCAAAAATGGGTAAGTAATGATGACATAAAAATGTATTTATAATGCCAGATTCAGCCATGTTTTACTAGGCATACAATTCTTTTTTTAAACGTTCAACTTAAAACACTTAAAACTAGAAAATACAGTTTAAGAAAATAGTTCGAAACAACATTATTCTAACTTTAAAAAAAAAATGTTTTCGTTCGTCTTTCAAATGTACAACAACTAATGAACGGATTGACGGACAAACCTGTAACAAGACTTGCATAATTTAAAAAAAAATGGCTTTTCTAATGTTAAAGTTACACAGAAATTTAACTAATATTTTGTTAGTAATTTTTTGTTTTGATAAATTAATTTCCGTTCCATTGGGCACTTTTCTCGTGCAAATTAATTAATCATCATATTCTTGATACTTTTTATCCCAATATTCTAACCGCGAGAAACCGCGGGGCGTAGCTAATATTATAAATCCGAATATGAGAATGTATGCATGGATGGATGTCTGTTACATACTATTTTACGTTGCTTGTTTTCTTTTATAGTAGTTTATGGCACATATGTGGTTTATAACAGGGATTTAACATATGGGATACCATATTGGAATAAAATCCAATATTGCAACGGTTTCAAAATTATGCGGGTGAAACCACTGGGTACAGCTATTGGATCATAAAATGATATCCCACAAGATACGAGGAGTATTAGAGGATGACGACAGCGCTGTGCGAAAATGATGGAAATACTGACAAAATGGACGACAGATTTCGAAGACGATGCTTGAAAAATATGAAATAACTTAATCTCAACGTCAGTAAAACCTATTATAGAGAATACTATTATCATCATCATCATCACCAACCTTTTTATCGTCCCACTGCTGGGCACTGGTCTCCTCTCATACAAAGAATGATTGAGCATAATCACCACGCTTGCTCAATGCGGGTTGGGATTTCAGACTTAAAGTCCAGGTTTCCTCAAGATGTTTCCTTCACCTTTTAATCTGTTATTGGTGTCCAAAATATACTTAGAAAGTACACGTAACTTGGAGTCATTGGTGTCCAAGATATACTTAAAAAGTACATATAACTTTAGAAAAGTTACATTGGTACTTGCCTGACCTGGAATCGAACCCGCGCACTCATACTTGAGAGGCTGGTGTTTTAACCACTAGCCACCACGAGTACGAGAGAGAAATGAGAGGGTTAATACTATACTTCAGCCTAAACATTTTCCTACAGTTGGTAGCAATCCCACGCCACGCTGTAAAAAATTTATACAACATATTTTTTTTTATCTTATGCAAAACAACAAACGAATCTATGTACAAAATTTCTAAAGATATAATGATACTTGGTTGTCCCAACAAAAATATGCTCAAAGGTCCGCTCGTGCGGGCGAGCGCGGGGCGTTGACGTCTGGCGTCAGCTGTTGCGCGCGCGAGTACTATGATCTATCGTAAAGTGCGCGCGCTCGGTATTCAAACAGCAACAATTTCTAAATATATTTGGGAAAAAATATAACATGGTGTAAAAATTATTCTAATTAATTCAGTTGCTTATTCTGAACAAACTGTATTCAGATCTCGCATAAAAAAAAGTATAAAAACTAAAACCCAACTACGACAAAAAACGACGCTGAAAAAGTATAAAACAAGATTTTCAGAATACTGAACTGAACAAAGTTACTAATGTAGTTGCAAGTTAATGGACACAGTAGTAATGTCATACAATACCATTCTGAAGTATGCAATATTCACTATGTAGAGATAAATGTTCATGTTTGGAAAGGCGTAGTCACACGTTGTCAAGGTGCTACGGTAGGTAGGTATATGTAACTAAGAAAATACTAGCAATATATATATATATATATATATATATATATATATATATATTCAAAATGTACAAGTAAAGCGCTTTGAAATGATACCAAACACGGCATATTTATCTTAACTTTATTTTTTAACTCTGTATGTTTTGTCCGCTAGAGGGCGCTACATTAGATTTTGTGAAACCCCATATAGCCTGCGGACAATTAAGACGCTTCTATGTCATTTGTCGAATTCTGATAAGTACTTTAGAAGTTACGAGGGAACAGATGAACATACATACATACATACATACATAGCCTGTCAAAATCATAACCCTCCTTTTGCTTTGCCGTAGTCGGGTAAAAAATAACGTTGTATAATGCCTCCATAGAGTAGATAAAGATGGCCGCCGTTCCCTAAGTATCTTTTTTAAACGTTATAAACTAGTTTTTGACCACGATCCCGCCTGATGGTAAGCAATGATGCATTCGTTGATGGTAAAGCGGGCTAGTATATTAGGAGCCTATTCACTCAAGCCTAAAATTATAATCGTACGGGAAGACCGCAGCAGGGAAATTTTACCAGTCCTTCAATGTGTGTGCTCCTACGTGGTATAAAAGACAAGGCGAAACGCTTCATCCGGATCAGATAGTGGTGGCACCTAAGGATTACTCGCCGTATGACGGGTCTTCCAATGAAGGGATGGTGATGGCGGAATTAAGTCTTGTAATTAGGGTTGTAACGGAGCTTCGCCTCCGCTTCCGTTACTGCGGAAGTTCCGCAAGAAATCGTATCTTCGCTTCCGCCTCCGCCTCCGCACAATTTTTGCGGAGTTATAACGGAGGTTTATTTACGTATTTATAAAATAAATAACGCGCAAGCTGCGACGCTCGACAACCGTCCGGCGTTTGAGCGCGAAATGATCAAGAATCAACTAGTGCGAGGCGGGAATGCGGCAAACACAATTTGTTTCGTTTTAATTTTCATCACAAGAAGATAATATTTTTTTACCAAGTATACTACTATTAATGTACGTATTTAACATAAAAATTTTGTTTTAATTAACCATAAATTTAATTTTTTTCTATATGTACTTTCAGGAGGTGAGACTCTTCGCCTCCGCATCCGCCTCCGCCTCCGCTAACAAGCCTCCGTTACAACCCTACTTGTAATTCCCGCAGACACTCTCCAAAATGCATCCTATGGAATACTGAATAGCTGGCAACACTATTATATGCAAAATCCAGGAGTAGGTACACAGCAAATACTTTTCATAGTTTCATTCTTGTAATTTCAAACTAGTGCTTGACCGTAATCCCGCCTGATGGTAAGCAGTGATGCAATCGTTGGTGGTTAAGCGCGCTAGTTTATTAAGAGCATATTCTCACAAAAAAAAACTGAGTGAATAGGAAAGAAGACGGCAGTTGAGCGAGGTGATGCAATGTTAAACCCAACAACACGACCAACGATGCTGCGCCAGAGGAGGAGATTGATCTGGAGACCCTCCACGACCAAACTCCCGACACACATTGCAACACAACTGCTCAGACGCGTCCTCCGTACAGCTTCACCAGACATCATGCTGGAACACGACGAATCGCTTGGCGGCAAGACTTTGTCTGGTAGGTGGTAACTTCTGCTGGCAGCCGATATTCTGGCCTACCACCGAGAGAGTCATTGTCAACATTCTGCTTCCTCTGTCCTAATTTGACTGGCGTGTCGACGTCACATGAAATTTTATTCCATACTATAGTATGGAAGAGGGAGGCTTCCGAACGCGACGACTAAAATAATAATTTTTGTCGTCGCGTTCGGTCTACTTAGGTCATCTTTTACCAAAGTCCATCTGTCATTTTTCTGATCTTCTTCTACTCTCATAGTCTACTATACTGTGAGAATTTGGTTATTGTAACTAAACATATTAATAAGTTTTAATATTATGTATTTTATTATGATATTTAAGTATACTTAAGTAATTATTTTTGGATTTTTTTTCTCCTTGCTCTTAGACACTATTATCTACATTTCTGTTTTGCTTCTCCTTTCGCAGGTCTGCTGGAAAAAATTTCTTAAGAAATAAGCAACACCTTTGTACTCAGATCTTAATTTTGTCGTGTCCTTATGTATTTAATTGTGAGTACATAAATAATAATTGTAAGTCGTAGTGGCCTAGTGGTTCAAACACCACCCCTCTCAAGTATATTAGTAGTCAGGTCAGGCAAGTACCAATGTAACTTTTCTAAGTTATATGTACTTTGTAAGTTTATCTGGGACACCAATGACTGATTAAAAGGTGAAGGAAAACATCTTGAGGAAACCTGGACTTTAAGTCTGAAATTGCCAATTCGCATTAAGCAAGCGTGGTGATTACGCTTAATCCTTCTCTGTATGAGAGGAGACCTGTGCCCAGCAGTGGAACGATAAAAAAAGGTTGATGATGACATAAATAATAAAGTATATTGATAAATAGTCATCATTTTTATAGCTCACAAGCAACAATATCTTATACTCTGCCAATCGAACAGTGTTAACGATCAAAGTTGAGAGTAATATGCTAAACTTTTCACAGAGATATAGTACTAAATTAGTAGTCGCTGGATTTAAATAGTTTTGTGGGGTCATCCAATCCCAGTTAGGTTTAGTTTGGGCTTCAAATTGGTTTATAACTCGAGTTATGACACTTCACCGTGATTAATTATTAAACTAAATACGATATTGACGCCCTTCATCAAAAACTAATTTTCTGTTCAATTCATAGGACCGAGACAAAAACAAAATTCTTTGTTGTTTTTTTTTTTTTTTTTTTTTTTTTTTGAACTCAGCGCATCCAGATCTATATGATTATGTATAGTGGTGAGGGTTTTGAGCAGCTTCGGGCACATACATACTACAGACAGACATACAAACATACGCACTTTATATTAATGGATATTTCTCTCTATTTCATTATGATACTTAGAATGTTTTGTTTTTTTTTTTATTCGCAATCCCGCCTGATGGTTAGCAGTGATTCAATCGTTGATGGTAAAGCGCGCTAGTTTATTAAGAGCCTATTTACTCTAGCCTTGACTTAAATTGTAGTCCGACGAAAACACCGCCGCCTTCAAATTGTTCCAGTCCCTCGATATACGCCGTATAAAAGACGAGGCGAAACGCTTCATTCGAATCGTTGCGGCGTCAACAATGTAAATGTAGAAACTCGCCGTACGACGGGTCGTCTGATGATGGAACGGAGAATCATGCAATTCCCTCGCACACTCTCCAAAATCCATCATATAGAACACCGACAGGCTGGCTACTCTTCGCCTGCGCTCCAGGCTTTAGAGACGGTTTTGAGATAAATCAGGGTCGCTAATTAGCGTCTTCGCACGCCTCTCCATTGAATCCAACGTAGCCAGGTCGCATTTTGCAGCACCAGTCCAATTGTGGCTGCAGTAATCCACACACCAAAGGACCTGTGCTTTGTATAACATTAGAAGCTGTCAAGATAGATAGATAGGGATAACTGGTAATAACTGGATGAAAGTTGTGGAAAATTGAGTTCATCATCATTCATCATCATTTCAGCCGAAAGACGTCTACTGCTGGACATAGACCTCCCCCAAGATTCTCCACGACGGACGGTCCTGCGCCTCCTGTATCCAGCGGTTTCCTGCGACCTTCACCAGTTCGTCGTTCCACCTTGTCGTTGGCCTACCCACGCTGCGTCTTCCGGTGCGTAGTCGCCACTCGAGAACCCGTCAGCCCCTTCGGGCAACGGTCCTACGGGCAACGTGCCTGGGCTGGGCACGTTGCCACCTTAGTTTGCTACCACTATAGTGTTGCAATTCATCGGGCTATGTCGGTTACTCTCGTTCTTCTGTGGATCTCCTAACAATAAGCCTTCTTATAGTTAGCGACCACGTCTCAATTCCATAAAGCATTTTATTTTCTAGTAGTATTGTCTTCTTCGCCGGAATTGGCTGCAAGCTGCGTCATTCAAAAGGAAAAATGAGTTATCAGAGAGACGCTAACAAATAAGAGTGTATCGGATAGGAAACTACGATCTCGTCTAAATTTAAATACAATGTGTACAGAAAACCCCGTTCGACCCAGAAGGATAATAAAGTTTAGGTAAACACGAGACCAAATATAATATAAAATTTTACGTAATCATCATAGACAATACTATTCAATTCTGAAATAATCTTTTTTTCCCGCGAATTAATTCGAAATCCCCGAAATTTGGTAAGTTTTTTAAAAGCGACAACACCATTTTACACAGTATTATTATGAGTGATGCGACCACGTGTGGCGTGCCCTGCTCCCCTTCACCCGCACATGTATGCCTACCGTGTTGCCTATCGTACATGTATTAGGTAAGTTACCTCGCTTTATCGAAATAATATTTATTTTTTTAGGGGTTTTTTTTTAAGTTTAGCCCGGCTTTGTAGGCATTATTAGAATCAGTTATCGATACCTAACAATACCTTCACGGATCGGACAGGGTTTTCTTTACATATTGTATAATATTTATTTACCTACGTCCAAAACTGTTTGTACAAATCTATTTACAGAGTATAAATCCTTTATTAAATCCGTAACTCGTTTTCATCCCTTTTCATTCAGTGTTTTTTTTTTTTTTTTATCGAAAGAGAACCTTGTATGAGCAAAACATAATACTTTTGTACAGACGACAGCACGTCAAGCTACTACATTCTGTTAGATTTCTTTATTGGATTTTCAACTTTATCTATAAAGCTTTAAGGCTCAAGGTAAATTGGGAATTTTTATCAGTTTCGGGTAGGTTGACCTGCTGTCGCCTGTACATGATAGCTCTTTCGGGTTCTGAATATGTAAATCGACACACAGTGGCGCTGATTCTCTTGTTCACAAACTAAACTAGTTTTTAGTCCTGTACATCTTTTTCTTTCCAATTCATTAAGATAAGGATAGAAGATAACATTTTAATTTAATTCTCTCAAATTAAGATATTCCATAGACATTTTTTTTTGGTTCATTTCTTTCCGTTCGGGCGAATGGAAAAGGCAAAGGCATAGTACGCCATACAGCCAAGTCTTCAGTAATTTTTTTTCGTCATTAAATATCTATCCTTTTTTTTTTTTTTGCTGTGGGAATGCCTTTGCGCACCGTACCCCGAAGGGCGTGTAGGACTCCTTGTGAAGCCAGGAATACCCACTAAACCCACAGCGACACTCCGGCATCGCTATACTGGCGGGGAGTGGAAGGCTGGCGCAGCCTGGTACCTCTCCCCATGGCAAACTCACCTAGTAGGGCGGGCCTCAATGCTCACTCCTGGGGGAGGGCCGTGGCTCCGCGTGATGAGCGATGTAAGGCGGGCGTCGGCCTCACGCCCGCCGCTCACCTCAGGGAGGGAGAAAGCGGGCGAAATCCCGCCTTCTCCTCCCCCTACGCCGCCTGCGGAGCGCCGGAGCGAGGGGATCCTCCTCCCGCTCGCGCTCCGCGGCCTCCTTCTGCGACATCACGACCTCGCAGAAGGAGGCCATCGCCACACAAGCCTCCTCGCTCCCCACCATCGCTCTGACGATGGCGGGCAGCGAGAGGTCCCCTCCAACCGCCGCGACAAGATCGCGGCGCGGCACGGCCCACGACGGGCACACCGCGAGGGTGTGTTCCGCCGTGTCCTCCGCCGCGCCACAGCCATGGCACGACGGTGTCTCCTCTCGTCCTATCCGGTGCAGGTACCTGCCGAAGCAGCCGTGACCGGAGAGCACCTGCACCAGACGGAAGGAGGGGAATCCGTGACGCCTGTCGAGCCAGTCCTTCAGGACCGGCCCGACGGCGTCGAGGGTACGGCGGCCGAACACCGCGGAGGCGAGGTCCCGCGTCCAATGCTGGACGATGGCGTCCCTCGCCTCCCGGCGGACAGCTTCCCTCACTTCTGGGGCCGGACGCTCGCCCAGCGCCCTGCGCCCCGCCGTCCACTCGTACACTCTGGCGAGCACCCACGCCTCGAGCTCCCAAGGCGGGGTGCCCGCCAGAGCGCACGCCGCTGCGAAGCCCACCGTGCAGTAGGCCCGCGATGCCCGCTGGGCGATGGCCCTTTGGGGCGTCCGAAGGGCGGTGAGGTTCTCCCTCCTATTGATGGAGTCCGCCCAAATAGGGGCCCCATAAAGGGCCATACTCCGCAGTATGCCGGCGTATAGACGCCGGCACCGCATGCTGGGCCCCCCCGGGTTTGGCATCAGCCACGAGAGGGCTCCCGCAGCCTTCAGCAGGCGCGTCGACAGCCCGCTGAAATGCGGGCCGAAGCGCCACCTGCTGTCCAACGTGAGGCCCAGATACTTCATCTGGGCCTCGACCCTGATCCTGACGCCCTCCACAAAAATGTGGGCGTCAGGTGGGGGGCGCTGCCGGGGGCCGTGAAAGAACACGGCCTCCGTTTTGTGCAGCGCCACCCTCAAGCCCAGGCGGCGGATCCTTCCCGCCACCAAGGATCCGCCCGCCGACGCTAAACTGGCCGCCTCCCGAAAGGTGCTCCCGCGGGAAGTGAGGAGAGTGTCATCTGCATAGCAGATGACACCCGTGCCTCGAAGGAGGGTTCCCCGCAGGAGCCAGTCATAACCGACGTTCCACAGAAGAGGCCCTAAAACAGACCCCTGTGGAACGCCGGCTTCAACAGCGTATCGCCGGAGCTGGCCAGCCCGTCTACGAGGAGGACAGCACGGTCCTCCAAGTAGCTGGCCAGGAGGCCCCGTAAATACAGGGGCACTCCGTGGTACCGGAGCGCTTCCAGGATGGTGGAGTGGGGGATGGAATTGAAGGTGTTGGCAATGTCGAATGACACAGCCAACACTCCATCCCCCACTCCCACCGCCTCTGTCACCTGGCCCTTTAGACGGGCCAGGGCGTCCACTGTCGAACGACCAGCTCGAAATCCGAACTGGGCGTCCGACAGGTCCGGTCCCACGCTCCGCAGATGCCGCTTGAGACGGCCCGCGATAATCCCCTCGAAACCTAACCTAACCTTTTTTTTTTTTTTTTTTTTTTTTTTTTTTTTTTTTTTTTTTTTGACGCTGTGGTAATGCATTTACGCACCATACCCCGAAGGGCGTGTGTGGGACTCGCCCAGCCGAAGCCGGGAATACCCACTAAACCCACAGCGGCACAACGACATCGCCTGAGTGGCGGGGTCATGGGAAAATGGCACAGCCTAACTACCAATCCCCCGCCGGCGATTCCCGCCTAGGGCGGGCCCACAGTGGTCCCTCCACTCCACAGGGAGGGGCCGGGCTGGGTACGTCTTTTTGTGCGAGAAGACGCAGCAGCCAAGGGTTTTTTAGCGAGGTGTCCTTCCTCTTAGCCCCACTCGTTTGCCCGGAGGCAAACGGGGCCCCCAGCTCCTCTCAATGAGGAGACCGGGTTGCCCGACGGTGACCCGGAGTTCGGGTCACGTCAGCCACCTCGAGTGGTGGCCGGCCCGCCGCACGTGTGACCGCCGAAGCGGTCCCCGCATCTGGTTTTGGTCCGCGCCGGTAAACCGGTAACCCCCATATCTGGGGGCCGTTCCCCTATCCGCCACCTGGGGACGCGTCCGATGGCAGGCCAGAAACTGCACACGGAATCCTAACTTATCCTAATTTATCCTAACTTATCCTAGCATAACTTAACCTAAACTAACTCCTTTCGTTTTACGCGTTTGGACGATAAGGAGCGGTTTAGCGTAAAGACATAATGAGGCCACTATGCTACAATATTTCACTGTTCTTTTTGAATTATTCACTGAATGCACTTTTTACTACATAAATCAGGCGTTTTTATTTAGTAAACGACACTATAAACAATTTTAAAAGTCCAATGACAAATGAGCGTGACACCCATCTTGACATTCCCGCCAAACCTCCCCATAGACAGTTTAGACGCGATTACAAACATTGCGACCAAAAATAAATCAATTTACGCCAGGAACGGACTAATTTGACAGGTCTAAACTAATATATTATCTTCTGTCCTATTCTTAATGAAATATAAAGACAAAGGTGTGCTGAATTTAATTTAGTTTAGTTTCTGAACGAGGGAATCGAGGCCGGTATCAAATTTAGTTAGCTACCTGAATGCCGCAGACTTGTCGGGTTTCGATATATACTCAATACTTCAAATCAAATGAAAACTTTTTGGAATGAGTACAAACATATTTTTTTTTACATTATAAACTAGTGGTTGACCGCGATGGTAGGCAGTGATGCAATCAATCATTGATGGTACAGCGCTGGTTTATTAAGCGCCTATGTACTTAAAAAAACTGCGTGAATAGGAAGGAAGAAGGGTGTTGAGCGAGGTGATGAAATGTTAAACCCAACAATACGACTAACGATGCTGCGCCAGAGGGAGATTGATCGATACTCCACGACCAAACTCCCCACACAACAACATTTCGCGCATCGTACCCAGCACACATCGCAATACAACTGCTCAGACCCGTCTTCCGTACGGCTTCACCAGACATCATGCCGGAACACGACGAATCGCTTGGCGGCAAGACAACAGTTTTTTTTTCCGAATGGGAAATTATCAAGTGACGTCTCCCGAAGGGTAGAGGGGAAGGGCGTGTCAGACTTTTACTGACTAAAACCCACTCGTGTTCCTTTACTTACCTGTGCACCAGTCCCACGGTGTCCCTTTCGTACAATCCACAACCCTAGATTCACTCTAGCCTTGAAGACACTTAAATTGTAGTTTGGCTAAAAAGAACTGGTTTTTAGAACCTACACTTCAAGTATGGGTTCTACCAATACGATGGTCGCTGGCTCCGTATAAGAAACAATATGAACTATTTTATTGTTTATTACACGGAAATATAAACTTACAGATGAGACTTCGAATGAGTTGCCGAAATGGCGGTTTTTATTATATTGAATTACGTGACTGTGTTTTATGGCACATCCTATACAAAATATGAAATGAGCTATCTCAAACTCCAGGAAGTGATCGCAATATCAAGCACAAATGGATGCCCAGTCGCCAGAGAAAAAGTTTGTGCGCTTTGAACACGCTTTTCTCTATTCTTAACTCTCTCTCTCTCTAAGTGTACACATACAGTGGATACATCTGCGGAACGTACGGCCAGATCAGCGGCTGAAGTGTCAGTCGCAATAATCAGTTGTTATGACATAGCAAACGGTCAAAACGCGGCGTCTTGTTCAGCGCGCTACGCGACGGAAAGTTACGTGGCGTCATCGTCAGTCTGTCTGTGTCGACACTTTATGGTGTGCGGTTTTGTGACGTACTTACCTGAATTGCCCAGAAAAATGGATTTAATTAGAATATTAGCTATTATAGAGGGCTTAGAAGACGTTGCCTCTCTTCGTTACCGCCACACGCGCGATGCACAAAACACGCCGAACCTTCAGTTACGCCCGCCGAACTTTCGGTCGCGCAACGCATCGCGTGATGTGTCGCCTGCTATGAAAAATACATTAAAAGCGTTTTAGCTGAAAAACCGCCCGAAGGAAGGTTAGGCCCTACGCCAAACGCGTACGCGGCGTAATTGCGGCTGATGTGTCATAGAGTACTTGAAATACACTGCGAACTTATTTAGCCGAACTTTCGGAGCCGTACGTTCCGCAGATGTATCACTACACTAAAAGTCGTAGTGGCTTAGTGGTTAAAACACCAGCCTCTCAAGTATCAGTGTGCAGGTTCGATTCTAGGTCAGGCAAGTACCAATGTAACTTTTCTAAGTTATATGTACTGTCTAAGTATATCTTGGACACCAATATCTTGAGGAAACCTGGACTTTAAGTCTGAAATCGCCAACCCGCATTGAGCAAGCGTGGTGATTACGCTCAATCCTTCTCTGTATGAGAGGAGACCTGTGCTCAGCAGTGGGACGATAAAAAAGTTAATGATGAACTCTCCCACTTCTCCGTCCTATCTTGGAATATTGGAAGTGAATCAACTCCCAGTATTTGTGTTCTTCACATATAGGTATCTTGGTTCTTCTAATAACCTTCTCTTACTCTCTCCTTCACATACTTCTGACTTTGTTCATTCTTCATTTCATATTCAGTTCATTCTTCTGTGAAATGCGCTTCCTTTTGTTATCAGGATGGCCATCAGTCGATTGCAATTTAAGCGGAAATCGCAGAGTTATTTTCTAAACATTTAGGGTATATAGCTTATTTAAGTATTTAACTAGTGATGTGAGTTTTTTTTTTTTCTTATTGGTTTCAACTAAAGCACCTGCCATCTATTCTCTTCACCACTGGCTGGTAGAGAATGCCTAGGGCATTAAGTCCGCCTCTATACATTCCTTTGTGCGAAAATATAAATAAAGCCGAGAAAAACCAAAATTAACCTATCTGTATATATTATATCTAAGAATCCGTTTCTATTCATATCAATCTTCTCATGAGCGAAGTTCCAAAACTCTTGCATTAGTAGGGTAGACGTAATAGTACTCATAGGGAATAAAAGGCTAAGTCACGTGGGAAATTAAGGAACGTCCTTAGGGAATTATGAAATGATCGGACAAAGAAAATATTATATTTCTTTCAAGAGCGAAAAGGATATATATTCTCTAAGTTAGAATTCAATAGTTGAAATGCTCCTTCTGGCATAGTAAATACACTTCTCATCAGAAAAATCAAAAATAGTTTCTATCCTAATTTTACACAAAAGAGTATTTTTTTCATGAAAAAAAAAACACATCATGCATCGTCATGCAGTTTGACCATTAAAAAGGTAAGCGAAAATTTTAAATTCAAAATTAGAATTTCATTTGTTTATCTACAAACGAAATGTATCAGTGTTTTGAAACAAATGCGTGTTTAGAGTTAGAGTACATTTCACTTTTGTAAACTAAAATTTTGAACAAACGCTATCGGGAGACTGGTTTGTTCAGGCGCCCTTCAGGATCTGGCTGGAATCGCGTTGATTCGGAGCGAGATGATCGATTTATTGTATCAACTTCTTTACGAAATCGACGCCTTAATGCTTTTCAACTACAGCAGCAGCTTCATGTTGTACGTGGTGTGGCTGTAGTGACTCTACAATTTGAAGAAGGTTGAAGAAACGTGAATTGGTACCGCACAAACCAGCAAACGGGCCGAAATTAACTGCAGACCATCGCAGAGTACGGCTTAGCTTTGCACGTGAGCATAGGTGCTCACGTGCAAAGCTAAGCCGTACTCTTACTCGTACTCCGGGAATTGGTCATACGTCCAATGGAGCAAGGTCCTCTTTCCTGATGTGTGTAAAATTATGCTATATGGTAACGACGGAAGGAACAAGGTCTATAGAAAAGCTGGAGAATGCTTTGCACAATGCTGTATTGAAGAAAGGGTCAGCTACGATGGCGGTTCGTGGACGGTTTGGGGAGGAATCAGCGCCGAAAGTAAGACAAAGCTAGTGTTTGCGTCTGGGCCACGTCTGCCTGCACTAAACTGTCATCGGTACGTCAAACGACGGTTATCGGTCTCCGTGGCGCAGCGGTCAACACGCCTGCCTGCGACGTGGAGGCCCCGGGTTCGATCCCCGGCCAGGTCATGATGGGAAACGATCTTTTCCTAATTGTCCTGGGTCTTGGATGTTTATCTATATATGTATCTATTAGAAAATATAGTATCGTTGAGTTAGTATCCCATAACACAAGTCTCGAACTTACTTTGGGGCTAGCTAGCTCAATCTGTGTAAAAAAAAAAAAAACAGTGTCTTGAGCCTCACGTGATGCCCTATGCACATTTTGTTGGCAACGGCTCCATATTCATGCACGACAATGCTAGGGCGCACATCGCGGGCATCGAACGAGATTTTATAGAATAGAAGAGAATAGAATACTTTTATTTCAGACCGTAGTCCATAAGGTTAGCAACAATCTTACTTAACTTCTAGTGTTAGTAGGTTATTATTTAATGGCCAGCAAGAAGCCCGGACATGAATCCCATCGAACATTTATGGGATGAGTTAAAGAGAGGTGCTCGTGCTAGAAATCCGGCCTCGGAATCACTCAGCCAGCTGCAGCATGCGATCCAAGAAGAATGGGATGAAATGCCTCAACATTTATTTGTCACTCTCATCCGATCCATGAAGAACCGCATGAAAGCAGTCATAAGAACTCGGGGAGGGAATACCAGTTACTAACTAAACTTTTCCTAGCTTTTTTTTTAATTACATGTATTGTTTAATTCATATCCCTCATCCTTAATCCATACTGATATTATAAATGCGAAAGTAACTCTGTCTGTCTGTCTGTCTATCTGTCTGTCTGTCTGTTACGCTTTCCCGCTTAAACCTCGCAACCGATTTTGATGAAATTTGGCACAGATAATCTTCAGACCCTGAGAAAGAACATCAGCTACCTTTTACCCTGGAAAAATTTGATGTTCCCGAGGGATATCTAAAAGCGCGATATAACCGAACTGACCGAACCGAACGCGGGCGGAAAGCTAGTACTCCATACAGGGCAAAAATTACCTACTCGTTACCAAATAAACGAATCCTATGAAAATTTAATTTGAATTCTAAATTCCAATTAAATTTTTCATTAACATTGGCATTTTAAAACCTCTTTTTATTCACTACTAGCTTTCCGCCCGCGGCTTCGCCCGCGTGGAGTTCAGTTATATCGCACTTTTTAGATTTCCCTCGGAAATATCACATTTTTTCCGGAATAAAAGGTAACCTATGTCCTTTCTCAGGGTCTAAAGATTGACTGTGCCAAATTTCATCAAAATCGGTTAAGAGGTTTAAGCGGGAAAGCGTAACAGACAGACAGACAGAGTTACTTTCGCATCTATAATATTAGTATGGATGTAAAGAAAACCCTGTCCGATCCGTGAAGGTATTGTTAGGTATCGATAACTGATTCTACTACCAACTACTAACTTTTTTCCACTTTGGAAACGTCTGTCACGCAAACTATTCGGTTTAGGAAAAAATATTTTAGAAATAAAAAACCTCGATATCATTTTTGAAGACCTATCCATAGATACCATACCACACACGAATGTGTTTTTTATGGGATGAAACCCGCCACACTGTTCCCAACCCACTGCAACTCCTGAAAGCCAGAATCAGCAGTGGAGACCGCCAGAAAAACGCCGAGCAATGAAGCTCGACGAGTCCCGGAGAAACGATTCAACTGTCTTGGGTCCCGCAACGAAATTAATCAGAAAAGAATAGCGGAGGAGTAAGAAAAAAGATATTTTTTTCCACTTCCCTCCATAATAAGCAGGAGACAGAACAGAACTGGGCCAATCGGCACAAAGGGACATTATTGCAACTGGGAGAAGCCCAGATTGCCAAGCACCACGGAATAACATTTGATCAAGTTAATGGGTCCTAAGTAGGTATTTGCTGTTACAATTGATTCCAATAATAGGTATGGCAAAAGCGCCTGAACGCACGGAAATTAGTTCTAGTTTCAACAAGGTCCGTATAATAAACAACTCCGGATGTAACTTGTACACTATCCAAGATAATATTGCGTTCATTCTGCCAAAGAATACACTCCCACAAGATGTGATGTGCGGACTGTTCAAATTCACAGTTCGATGTAGAACACTGATCAATGTGTTTGATAAAAAAAAAAATTTTTGAGTTTCAGTTCTAAGTATGGGGAGCATTTTTTTTTTAATAATTATAAACTAATGCTTGACTGCAATCCCGCCTGATGGTAAGCAGTGATGCAATCGTTGATGGTAAAGCGCACTAGTTTAATAAGCCTATTCACTTAAAAAACTTAGGAATAGGAAGGATGACGGCAGTTGGGCGAGGTGATGCAATGTTAAACCCACGGAATAGTTAATAAGTATAAGACTCTGTTCTGTGGTTAAACCCAAGACCAACACGACCAAACGATGCTGAGCTAGAGGGTGTTATACATACATAATACATAATACCATCATACATAATACATATACCTACCAAGATTCAACAGTATAGCTCTCATAGTTTCGGAAAAAAATGGCCGTGACGTACGGACGGACAGACCGACAGACAGACATGACGAATCTATAAGGGTTCCGTTTTTTGCCATTTGGCTACGGAACCCTAAAAAGGAGCACTGAACTTAAATTTAATTTAATTTGTCAACAAATGAATCGGGGCCAATATCGTAGAAAAAGGGAATCACCTCAATTCTGATGCGGTCCTTCAGAGAGACGCCCAACATAGCCCGCTCCATAGCTCGCTGAGCGACTTTAAACTTGTGGACTAGTCTGACCGTTAGTGTCCACGTCTCGGCTCCGTAAGTCATGACGGGTAGGACGCACTGGTTGAAGACTTTAGTCTTCAAACATTGGGGTATAGGCGAGGAAAATACCCGATGAAGTATACCATGTATGGGTGTCAAGCGCTTTTTCATTGGTCTTTTAAAATTATTATTAGTGTCGTTTACTAAATTAAAGCGCGTGGTTTATGTAGTAAAAAGTGCATTCCGTAAATAGTTCATAAAGAACATTGAAATTAGGGTTGTAACGGAGCTTCGCCTCCGCTTCCGTTACTGCGGAAGTTCCGCAAGAAATCGTATCTTCGCTTCCGCCTCCGCCTCCGCATAATTTTTAGCGGAGTTATAACGGAGGTTTATTAACGTATTTATGCAATAAATAAATAGTCCGGCCGCGTTTGAGCGCGAAATGGTCAAGAATCAATTAGTGCGAGGCGGGAATGCGGCAAGCACAATTTGTTTCTTCTTAATTTTCATTACAAGAAGGTAAATTTTTTTTTTACCAAGTATACTACTATTAATGTACGTATTTAAAATAAAAAATTTGTTTTAATTAACCATTAATTTCAATTTTATCTATATGTACTTTCACCTCCGCCTCCGCCTCCGTTAACCTCCGCATCCGCGGAGGTGAGACTCGTCGCCTCCGCATCCGCCTCCGCCTCCGCTAACAAGCCTCCGTTACAACCCTAATTGAAATGTCACAGCATAGTGGCCACATCATGACTTTGCATCAAACCTCCCTCATAGACGGTTCACGCGGCCGTCTTTGTCAACTTTACTGGCGATATCCGCCATTAATGAGGAATAAAAAAAATTCAAACTATTTCCATAATTTGTTACAAGTGTTATTGGCAAAATTGTGGTATCTATTCCACAGAGGCCATCGATCAAGAGTTTAGATTCAGGTGTTTTATTTTGACAGTTCAACAATATTCATTGCATTGTTTACGTTGTTGAGCAAATACATTTTTAGAACATATGAACCAATGGATTAGTAATATGCTTCAAAATTATGTAGGGTGTTACGTAATTTGGGTGCGGGAAGAATACTGAGGATAATAGTTAAATGCCGTAATGTTACTAATGGTAGCAAAGACCCTATTGTAAAAAAAATAATGAACTGTTACTTATAGAAAGAACTGAATTAAAATAAACCAGGTTTTACAAAAAAAAAAAAACAAGCAACACAAAAACCAAAGACACCGTGACCATTGCATGTAGGTACATAACCGACGACAGCAGGTCAAGCTACCCCAAATTGTCTGATATTCCCAATCAACATTGAGCCATAACACTTTAGAGATAAAGTTGAAAATATAATAAAGAAATCTGATAGATTGTAGTAGCTTGATGTGCTGTCGTCTGTGCATACATATTTTCGTTTTTGGCACCAATTTCCGAAATTATTTATTTTTCACTTTGTACTCTTCTTTTTAGGGTTCCGTAAATAAAAGGTAAAACCTATTTATGAGACTTCGCTCTCCGTCTGTCTATCCGTCCGTCTTTCACCAGGCTGTATGTCATGAACCGTAATAGCTAGACGGTTGAAATTTTCAAAGATCATAATCTCTGAAATCTATACTAATATATAAAGCTTAAGAGTTTGTTTGTTTGTTTGAACGCGCTAATCTCAGGAAATACTGGTCCGATTTGAAAAATTCTTTTTGCGTTGGATAGCCCATTAATCCAGGAAGGTTTTAGGCTATAATATCACGCTGCGACCAATATGAGCTAAGCATAACTAAACCACGCGAACGAAGTCGCTGGCGGCCGCTAGTAATATATATTTCTGTTGCCGTTATAATAACAAATACTAAAAATAAAAAACTAAATATCTAAGGGGCCTCCCAAACAGCAAACGTGATTTTTTTTTTTGCCGTTTTTTGCTCTATATTAATAACGGAAATAGAAACATTTTTTTCCGTTTTTAAAGACAATGGCACGGAACCCTTCGTGCGCGAGTCCGACTTGCACTTGGCCGGTTTATTTGGAAGCCGGTTGTTTTTCTTTTTTTTTTTTAAAGGTTTTTTTTAATTGTATTGTATGCAAACATAAAGTAAAATATTTATTTTTACACCGATGTAAAAAAATACACAAAAGCTTTCCCCTCTGCTCTCTAGATGGCGTTGGCGTCGAATTAGAAGTCGCTATGGTTTCGTTACCGCGGCAAGTATAAGGGTGCTGGTAACATGTACTCTCGTCAGCCTAAAACTGCCTATGGACATAGGCCTCTCCTATTGCTATTTTTGAACAGTTATTCGCACGAAAGTGTAGATAGCTCTATAATTTTATAAAGCGGTCCATTAATGACCTTGCTTGATATCGAGGTACTTTATTTATTTTAATTTTAAGAATGATACAATTGTAGTCATTCAGTAATTTACTATAAAAAATTAAAAATGCTATTAATTTGCTATTTCATTTAAAAAATAAATTCTTTAGTTGATACCTACTAGGGATGTGACATTAATGGAAAATAATAGTTTTAATAAAAATCGATTTTTCTTTATTCAATATTAATCGATTTTAATGAAAACAAATAATCGAGTTTTGCGAAAAAATCGATTTTTTTTTTCTATAATTTAAAATCCTATATGCTTTTTATATTCTAATAATAAACCTAAGACATTCCTGTTAATAATTCATCCTATTAAAATCAAATAAAAGAATATTTATTAAAAAATAACCAATTCAAACTAAAAAATAAATTGTCAGTATCATTAAACGTGTTATTATAGTAAAAAACCGGCCAAGTGCGTGTCGGACTCACGCACAAAGGGTTCCGTGCCATTTATTTATGAATTATGAAAGATTACGCGGTAATAAACGATTTACGAGGTATTAAAAAAAACTAGTTACTAGATCTCGTTCAAAACAATTTTAGTTGGTAGTTTTTATAGTAATGTAAATCATATGTTTTTTTAGATTTTTCATTTTCTTATTTTAGAAGTTAGAGGGGGGGGGGGGGCAACATTTTCCACTTTGGAAACGTCTGTCACGCAAATTATTCGGTTTAGAAAAAATATAAAAATATATTTTAGAAACCTCGACATCATTTTTAAAGACCTATCCATAGACAAAAAAAAGACGAAAAAAAAGATTGAGTTTCAGTTCAAAGTATGGGGAGCCCCCAATATTTATTATTAAGTATTATTTTTATGTTTGCATCAAAATCTTAATACTCTTTACAGGATACATCTACCTACCATGTTTCAACAGTAAAGCTCTTATAGTTTCGGAAAAAAATGGCTGTGACATACGGACGGATGGACGGACAGACGGACAAACAGACATGACGAATCTATAACGGTCCCGTTTTTTGCCATTTGGCTACGGAACCCTAATAAAAAAGAAATGAACAACCTAACAAAATGACAATCTTAGTATCTCAGAAATGTCCAATCTTATTTTACATTTGACTGGTATTAAAATAAAAAACTTAAAAATGAAACGACGACGTTATGGTCTCAAAAACAAAAATATAATATTTTCGCCAGCCGGTTGTAGGTCTTTTACGGTTGGAAGACATTTTTATTGTTGACCAACAACCACAGAGTACTATAATATAAAACCAACAACTACAGTGCGAGTGTGTGTGTAGTGATATCTGATATAATATCAGTTCTCACTCACCACTCACGCACTGAAACTACTTACCTTTATACGCATACATACTTAAAGATGTCGTCGCTTTTCATTTAATCAACTTGTAAGTATTAATGAACTTCCTCGAGTTTTTTATTCGGCGCATCGATGATGCTATTTATAAAAATCGATTTTATACCGTGATTTATTTAATCGATATATAAAAAATCGATTAATATGATTTTAAAAATCGATTATACGAAAAAATAATCGATTAAAAGAAAAATCGATTATTTTTTAACATCTCCACCATTCATCTCACAAATCTCTACGCATCTACGTAGTAGATACACGTTGTGTCAATGGGTATCCCATATTGCACAGGCGAATGCTAAAATCTTCTCTTGTTCAGGGTCAGGAAGTGGTTTCCGTCCCAAAGTAGATTGTGTCTCCTTTTTCTCTTGTAAGTAACGCCTTAAAGTACGTATTGGCACATTATAATGCTTTGCAGCCGAATTTTCTTTTTTCTTATCGTTTTTGACTACAGTTAAAGCTTGTTTCATTTTGACGCTTCTTACCAATTACCTCTAATCCCTTTTGCTGTAGAGCGTGTCATGGTCTAAAACAAAAAAAAAGTTTATAACTTCGTACTGGAAATATGGCCAACCGGTGGCCATATTTGCAGTCAAGCATTTTTACTTTTACAAATTTACGAATGAAAAACACACTATAAATTTGATAATTAGACAAAGAAATGTTAAATTACAATCGTCACACAACATCGTAATATGATTTACAAAGAATCTTAATTAAAAAATAACTAATAAATACTGGACAATACTTACTAAATGTTTTTATACCCTCAACTCAACTGCGTGTTTCACTTTAGTTGACACTGGGCGACTAGATGGCGCGCGGGAAGGGTGACAGGTACGACGTTCGGATACACGCATTGTCAAGTCCATTTAGTGTTTCTTATTATAGAACTGTATTTATTTTTATAGTTATTTCGTGTAAAAGTGATAACGGTGTCATAATCAATGAATGAACATTTTTGTTTCCAGTTCTTGGTATGTTACCCATATCCAGTGGAGTGGGGCGAAGGTTATCCACGAGGGATCGTGCTGATGAGGTTCCTGGTCTACTACTCCTTACCTCTGGCTGTCATAGCTCTGTTCTACATCCTGATGGCACGCCATCTGGTCCTCAGCACGCAGAACGTACCAGGGGAAATGCAGGGGACCCAGAGACAGGTAACTTTTTTCATCTGTCTATGGCGTCACGTGGCACTGACAGCTACCCTACTTTTGAAATCTTACGACGCCATCTTGATTGTTCAATACAATTTTCAAATTAAATTTACCATTTAAATGCATGTGTATAAGCAAATTGAGTGGCAATTTTATACGTCAATGAGAAATTGAAAAATTTTATATGAAGCCTGGTATACCTAACTGCTTTTTTTAAATATTGTGACTGCACCGGTTATCTACATATCGTCGCTGGAAAGCGATTTTATCGTATCTCGAAAAAAGGCAATTTATAGTGACTAATATAAAACACATATTGCACTAACTTTAGAATGCTATCTTTAGTGCCATCTGATAAATTTCATTATAATAAATAAGTGTTCCAAAAACTACCTTTTGGATTTTTTTATTTAGTTTTTTAGATAGTTTACGAGTTATGAATTTTTGAAATAGTTTTTGGCTCTGGTGTAAAGTTCAAGTTTTCGAGATACTACAAGATCGCTTTCTTGCGTCGATATATCTTTCGATAACTGACATCAGTTCATACAGAAAACATAACGCTTTACGTGTTGCACTAATTACACGCAGAGGACATACAACGCTCTGCGTGTGCAATATAACAATGCGTTCAGGGTGCTCGTGGGGCTGCCGCGGTACTGCAGCGCCAGTGGTATGTTCGCAGAGGCGCGCGTGGACGGCTTTCACGCCGTCATACGCAAGCGAAGTGCGTCTTTAATGGCGCGGGTGCGCGGTAGCCCCAACGCCATCCTGGCCGCGTGCGCAGGCCGATGGGACTCACAGCTAATAGCGCAATGTATAGGCCTACACACTAAACCCAGTGCCTAAAATATATTCACTGTTTATTGTTTTTTTCTATTACTAACATAGGCTAAGAACATTGTTACTAACAAATTATGGAAGTACCTAATTCCGAAATAAATTTTATTATTATTATTATTTACGGGGTTTGACACTATTATGTTTTCTGTATGTCTGTATAATATACAAGCCATCGAATTAAATAGACGTGGTCCAATTGACGATGTCTGCCGCTTTGGAAAAAAATCAAAATGGTGGACAGGTACAAATACCTACCACGGAACTTCGAGGCATTTACAAAAAAAGTAATTGATTTTAGGTGCCACCTCCAAAGAGTTTGCCAACAATATCAAGTTACTTAGAGCACTTTACATTGGCCCAATGTCTTTGTGTGACCTGGATCGTCATGGACAGACTCTTTTACCATAAGTAGTCCATTAGCTATTTGGAATTCCCACTAAGTATTGTTAATACACTGTTTTAATCCGTCAAATTTGATAAAGTCATTCATTAATAAAGTTTTATAAAATTGGTCCTCAACACAGTCCAAAACTGATCGACGTTTTTGTTACGTTGTTTTATACATACCAACGGGGAGAATTTACATAACAGATACCTAAGTAAACAGACCCCTTCTACCCGTCTCTGGAATAATGGTATTAGCACAAAATCGATGATTTACCAATTTTTAAGCCAATCGAGTGAAGTGTTTTTCTTTACAATACTCTATACATGAATTTGCTTTTTAGAAATAGACAAGAAAAATTGTACAGAGGTAATGCAAAGGACAGTCAAATGTCAAGTCAGAGATGTAGACAGTGTCCCTCTTATAACAAAACATTGATTTTATTTAGAACAGCCCCCTAATCGACGAACACATTTTTCATCTAAATGGTTACAGAATTATGCACCTAACCATTAGAGAAATACAGTTCTTGACTGAACCTCAATAAAATTCGAAATGCAAATACCGACTCAAAGGTTAAGAAATCTGGAACTTAAGTTAGATTTCGTTTTGTAATGTGGGAGCTGTAGTTTTGATGTAAAAATGTTTGTACAAATCTACTTACAGAATACAAATCCTTTATTATTTCTCTAACTCGTTTTCATCCCTTTTTATTCAGTTTTGTACATAATGGCTCTTTTGGATTCTGAAATAAAAATGGTTTTTTAATAAGGGGAATGTGTGGATGTGCTCATCACCTGTTTAATGAACTATCTAAGCGCATTGTTGACACTTCCCTTGACCCAAGGGCTGGCTTTTACCTTGGCCAGAGGCTAAGCATTTTCATTGCCGGCAATGCCGCCAGTCTCTTGGGTACATTACCAGTCGACAGCGATGCCGAAGAATTTTTTGACGCTGTATTCTAATTTATTAAAAGTTTTAATTAGGGTTTTGTCTAGTAATTTTTATTTAATAATTTGTAGTTTATTTAGTTTTATTAGTTTGTAAATATTACCCGTAGTCCTATTATTAAAAATGTCAATAAAATACAAGTTAGAAAATAAGGGGATGTGTGTTTATTTATTTATTTACTTTCAGATGCGAGCAAGAAGAAAGGTTGCTGTAACTGTGTTGGCGTTCGTTCTAGTATTCGCTGCGTGCTTCCTACCCTCCCATGTCTTTATGATGTGGTTTTATTACTGGTAAGCTTCAAATTTTCGTACGTAGCAAATTGCAATTTAGCTTCTAAAGAAGAATTGCGAAATAATCATCAAAAATGTAAACAAATAAGAATTTATAGAAAAATAACTCGAATTCCTTCACAATAACATTTAATTTACGTTGCAACATCAAACGTTTTTATAACTTTTTCAATAGTGCTAGTACTCTGAAATCAACTTCATTTGCAATTCAAATAAAGCTGATATTCGTTTGACTTGAAAAAGGATATGGGCGTACAGCACCAGGCCCCTTTCACTTGGTCCTTACGTGCTTATAATGGAAAAGGTACAAAAAGCGTTTCTTATGTTTATCGTAAACGTAAACATGGCTGTGGTGTTGGAGAAGAATGCTTGGGGTATCATGGACCGAGTTTAGAACGAACGTTTATACTCAAAGAGCTCGGCATCAAACAGCGTCTTTCAGAATAAGTACAATCCCATATACACGGTATTTCGGTCGCGTGTCAAGGCGCAATAATAACTCCTTAAAACACTTGGTCATCCAGGGCAGAGTAGAGGGGAACAGACCTCATGGAAGGTAACCGATGAGGTGGACCGACCAAATCAAGTCGGTAGTTCGGGGACCTGTAAATGAATGCTCCAGACTGTCGTCCAACTGGGATAGATGAACAGATATTGTGCAGCGAGCCACATATCAACGTCTCGAAATCAGTCAAAGTGACCACGACCGTTTTGTCAAGAACTAAACGAAGAAGAAGAAGAAACATGGCTATCACCCTTTTCTCTGACTAAATTTCTACTGCGATACCTCTAATATAACTCGTTAGACGTAAGGCGAGCAAAAAACCAAAAAACTAACTCAGCATAGCCTGCAAAATTCTCCATGGCATTATTGACGCGCCTGTTCCATACTGTGTTGGCTTACTTCCTTGTGCCTGACCACTACTGCCGCGTCAGAAAACCCAGGCTGTGCCTCCATATTTTACTTTACTTTACTATTACTTTCACGTACTAAGTCCTCAGTACTACATGCTTGGCCGCACTTGATATTTAATAAACTAGTGCTTGACTGCTATCCCGCCTGATAGTAAGCAGTGATGCAATCGTTGATGGTAAAGCACGCTCAAAAAAAACTGAGTGAATAGAAATGAAGACGGCAATTGAGCGAGGTGATGCAATGTTAAACCCAACAACACGACTAGAGATGCTGCGCCAGAGGGAAATTGATCTGGAGACCCTCCACTACCAAACTCCTGACACAACAACATTTGGCGCATCGTACCCGGCACACATTGCAAACCACAGCTCAGACCCGTCCTCCGTACGGCTTCACCATACGATGCCTGAACACGACGACTCGCTTGGCGGCAAGACTTTGTTTGGTGGGTGGTAACTTCTGCCGCCAGCCGATGTTATGGCTACCACCGAGAAAATTAATCAGAATCTAATCCACCAAATTAACTGTTTGCGGACAAATGGACGAAGATTTTATTGGTGTCATAATTACTATGAGAGAGATTCCGGGTTGTATTTTAATTTCCTAAAATTAAGAAAAGTCTTCATGATCAAAGGTTCCAGTTCAGTGAAAACGCAGTCGACACTTTCAAGTAAGCTACCCAGTACCCATCTTACAGTGGAATAATAGTTATTTGTTATACAAGAGTGCAAAGTTGCTTTTTAACCGCGTGTTCAATTTTGATGACCGAGCAAGCGAAGGATTCTAAAATTGAATCACGAGCGCAGCGAGTGATTCAAATTTAGAATCCTGAGCGTTAGCGAGGGAATCAAAAGGACACGAGGTGAAAAATCTTTGCACTCGAGTGCAACACGTAACTTTTCATTCCACCTCAGCGAGAAAATGACTAAATGCAATAAAAAAATGTTTACAATCACAAGATAGGTACACTTTTATTTCAGTTTAGGTATTAATTACTACATTATGACAGGTAAGTATTACAGAATAATCTTTAAATTATAATAAAATAATACTAAAGTATAATTAAGAAAATTTTAAAGTAACGTTGCAACAGTTATTTAAATTAAGTGTAATATTTTTGTTTGGTACTGTAATATTGGTGTTAGTCACTTGTGTACTGTTTTTCGGTAAACTGTCTGTCATACTTAATAGTTGTACCGATTCATCGGATTCCCTTGGCGTGAATGTTGGAGAGAGAGGGAGATGGTTAGGTGTTTCATAACGGCTTATTTTTGATGTAGAAGGGCCAGTCTAAGTTTCCGATTGAGGCTCTTTCAGTGTAATGGCTCCTACGATGCCTTCACATATTTTAGACTTATTTTGGATGGAATCCTCTATGTATCCCTCTACAACTGCATTGGTCTTCCAGCCTCCGTGGCGCTTAAGGGACAGGAGATCAGCTCCGGAATCAGCCAAAAGTGTGGCTGAAGTTCGTCGGAAACAATGACCCGTGTACAACAGGGGTTCTGGAAGTTCAAGAAATGTTACTGCCAATTTTATTAGTACCCATAGGCTGTCTAACACACTTTCCATTGCGATACTGTAGAAAAAAACGATTGATTGGAGTGTTAGGCGGCCGTAAGGCTTGATATTTCTCAACAATCGTTACGTATTCCTTGCGAATGACAAAGTTGCGGTCTCTTTTTGTCTTTGTATTAGGTAAATTAATTAATAGTAAGTCATCTGAATGTTTCTCAATGTTTTTGACATTAAGTTGTGTTAGTTCATTAGTTCGACATGCTCCGTTTATTCCAATAATAAGAACAACCTGCAATGTAAAGAGTATTGTAGTAGATAAATGAATAAAATTTATATGAACGCATAATTATGCCTACCAACATTTACTAAGTATACTATTTAATTGAGATTAATATATGTACTTAAGTAGATACTGAATGTGCAACTGACTTACTTTTGCCGCCAAATATACGGAATCGGGTGCTTCGTTAAGAAACATTTCAATATCAGATACTGTGAAAACCTTAGATTTTTTTGGATGATGACCAGATGAGGCTCTTTTTAAAAATGCTACTAATTTAGGATAGGTATCGATATGTATGTCTTTTTTCATCTTTATTGTTGCTTTTAGCATCGAATACGTACTCCATAGAGTGCTTGCTTTCTTGTTCTCGGATAATTCTATAAAATATGCCAGCAAAACATTTTCTGAGAAAGTTTTGGCTCCTTTTGCTAGTCGCCACGTGTTGAACATATCGTACTGTTTTAAATACTTCTCGCGTGATTGTTGAGGTAGAAAGCTCATTTGCGCATTATTAACAGTTTCAGTCAATTCTGTTGGCGTCAAACAAACTTCCTCGTCGCTAGAATCACTCATTTTAGTTTTTCACTTGTTTTCAAGTTTCTTTTTTTTAATATAAGGTTTAACAATAACGTGAAAAAATGCCGCGTAAAGAACCGCGTACAAAGAAAATTGAAAAAAGAACACCAAGAAGGTTCCGAGTCTGAGTTTTTAACAAATTAAAAAAAAGTTGTATGATATATTCGGCACCATAGAGGTAACAGTAAATAGGTTTAATGTTTTTTTTTAATTTACAAACTTAGTGCACACGATGTTCTAAATTCAATTTACTTTATCCTCTAGAGAATAAAAACAGCTTTTCCAGTCAGATATTGAAGATTAAAAATACTCTTTCCGAGATGGTGGGATGAAAATGTTATTTAATAACTGGTTTGAGCGAATGGAAAAATGTATTAAGCTACATGGTGAATACTTTGATAAAAAATACTATAAGGTTGATTCCTGTAATCGTTATCCTTACTAATATTCTACATGGGAAAGTGAGTTTGTTTGTTTGGTCCGCTTTCACGCCGTAACTACTCAACCGATTGCTCTGTAATTTTGCAGAAGTAGTTAGAAGTCTGGATTAAATAATAGGGTACTTTTTTATCCCGGAAAAAATTGACAAATCAAATCAAATCAAAATTGTTTATTTCAAATTAACCATCACTTGGTACTTTTGAATAGTCAATGTCGGTCAGTCCATGAAAATTGAAGCTAAATTGCACGTTCCAAAGCGTATATCTCTATGGAGAAGAACGTGCAAGAAACTCTCTAGACACTCTTTTAAAATCATAATATATGGGTTACATTTCTTCGTTACATATTTATGTTGCTTCTATCATGTGAGCACAATGTATAATTATGAAAATTAATTCAAATATATAAAATGAATTAAGCCCACTGGCAGCTAAGAGATGACCAGTCTCCACTGACGGCCCCCGTTTACGAGCATGACGCGCGTATCAGCCCCACATAGCTCAACGATTTTGAAGGGAACCAAATGACCCAACAACACGCGCCACCATCGGCAAGACATTAGAGTGACCATGACAAACTCTCAACTGCCAATCTCGTAATGTCAAACAAGTTATATATATATAAATAAAAAAACAAACCATAGTCCATGACGCCTCACACACTTTAACATTCCCGAGGGAAATCTAAAAAGTGCGATATAAATGAACTCCACGCGGGCGAAGAATAGCGGAAAGCTAGTTGATTATAAACCGTTTTAATTCTTCGTTATCAGCTTATAATATTCCCACTGTTGGGAAACAGGCCTCCGCTCAATGAGAGTGGGCCGTAATTTACCACGCTGGCCCAGGGATTCAGTCACAAATCTTACATACCCCTATTTTGGCTTTAGGACATGCCAGTTTCCTCACGAAGTTTTCCTTCACCGTTTTGAGAGCAGTGTTGACGAAATAATATACACAAAGTAAAGTGCCTGGTGGGGTTCAAACCTACGACCTAACTTGAAAGTCTCTGCCGATACCACTAGGCCACCGCTGCTCTCCGTTTAAATTAAAGTAAGAAAACAAATAAATAAAGTAAGTTAGTTGCTTAGTATGTAGCTTGCAGCAAAGAATATGTATAAGAAAAGTGCACTTCTCTCGTTGGAGAGGACTTGAAAAGCGACGACAAAAAAAGTTATGTCGCTTCACGCAATTGTCTTTGCTCAAGACGTTAATTGGAGCCTTGAATTACAAGCGCAATGCGCAAGCGACTATATGAACCAATCTGTGTTGAACATTTTACACGCTTAAAACTATGATAATTTCGCCAGTCTGCTTTAACAATAGTGTCAGAATGATCTCATAATGATCGTTTTAGACAAGTTTCGTAATCTACTAACAGAATGGCGTCATTATTTAGCCGTACGGAGGACGGGTCTCAGCAGTTGTGTTGCGATGTATGGCGGGTACGATGCGCCAAATGTTGTTGTGTCGGAAGTTTGGTCGTGGAGAGTCTCCAGATCAATCTCCCTCTAGCGCAGCATCGTTTGGTCGTGCTGGTATTGGGTTTAACATTGCATCACCTCGCTCAACTGCCGTCATCCTTCCTATTCCTAAGTTTTTTAAGTGAATAGGCTTAATAAACTAGTGCGCTTAACCATCAACGATTGCATCACTGCTTACCATCAGGCGGGATTGCAGTCAAGCACTAGTTTATAATTATTACAAAAAAAAAAATTATGACCTTCCAGTGGTCAAGTGGTCAAGTGGTCATTCACTGACACTCCACCCCATATTAATAAATGTTCAAATTGAGTAGTAGTTTTTAGGAAATCAATTCCACTAACGGGTTTTATAATAATGGCAATATGGCAATAGCGCCGATTCTGTTGTTCACAAACTAAACTAATTTTAAGTTATGTGCATCTTTTTCATTCCATTTCGTTAAGAAAAGGACAGAAGATAAAATTTTTTACAACTGTCAAGTTAGTGCGCTCCTGACGTAAACTGAAGTATTTTTAGTCGCCATGTTTTCTAAACTGTCTATGGAGTATCTTAATTATTTTATTTTTTTATTAGTTATAAACTAGTGCTTGACTGCAATCCCGCCTGATGGTAAGCAGTGATGCAATCGTTGATGGTAAAGCGCACTAGCTTATTAAGGCTATTCACTCAAAAAAACTGAGTAAATAGGAAGGAAGATGGCAGTTGAGCGAGGTGATGCAATGTTTAACCCAACAACACGACCAACGATGCTGCGCCAGAGGATGATCTGGAGACCCTCCACGACCAAACTCCCGACACAACAACATTAGGCACATCGTACCCGGCACACATCGCAACACAACTGCTCAGACCCGTCCTTCGTACGGCTTCACCAGACATCATGCCGGAACACGACGAATCGCTTGGCGGCAAGACTTTGTCTGGTGGGTGGTAACTTATGCCGGCGGCTGATGTTGTTGCCTACCACCGAGACAGGACAAACAGGACAGGACAGGATTAAACTGATATTTTATCTTCCGTCCGTTTTTTAACGAAATGGAAAGAAAAAGATGAACGTAACTTAAAATTAGTTTAGTTTTTGAACAACAGAATGAATGCCCATGTCAATCTATCTTCATTCCATTACGAGTCGACTAACTGATAATTGACGTATCATTATGAATTTAGCAGATTACGAACTTTTAGCACAATGACAATGGAATCGTATTGGAATAAGAAATTTATAAAAATAGTAGATTAGGGCCCCAGGGCGGGTGTGGTTTGTTTTACCGTCTTTTCTTTTTATTTTTTTATTACTGATTATAAACTAGCGCTTGACTGCAATCCTGCCTGTTGGTAAGCAGTGATGCAATCGTGGATGGTAAAGCGCGCTAGTTTATTAACCCCATTCACTTAAAAAAAAACTTAGTGAATTCGGCAGAACATTTAAAAATTCGGCAGAAGGAACTTAGTGAATTGAGCAAGGTGGTGCAAAGTTAAACCCAACCATACGACCAACGATGCTGCGCCAGAGGGAGATTGATGTGGAGACCCTCCACGACCAAACTCTCGACACAACAACATTTGACGCAGCGTACCCGGCACACATTGCAACATAACTGCTCAGACCCGTCCTCCGTACGGCTTCACCAGACATCATGCCGGAACACAACGAATCGCTTGGACTTTGTCTGGTGGGTGGTAATTTCTGCCGGCAGCCGATGTTATGGCCTACCACCGAGAAAAAGAGTCTTTAATCTATGATGAAACATAGAAACTAAAGTTCGCCCAAGTAGCCTCATAACGTACTAGAATACACACATGCATAGCTCGAAGCAGATAGGGTTACGTGACCGGCAGTAATATTGTATACGACGTGACCACTGAGGTTATAGGTCAGTAGAATGTCCTTGTCAATACATTTATGAAAACATTATGTATGTTCGGATAAATATTGTTGTTTTTAATAAGATAAGTGACAGGCACAATTTTAATACTGGGAATAGAAACAATTTAGATCAACCTCGGTTCAGACTGGCTAAATTAAATGGTTCTTTTATGGGGTACTGTGTAAAATTTTATAATAAAGTACCGCTAGCGATTAATATTGCGCGTGTTGTTGGGTCATTTGGTTCCCTTTAAAACGGTTGAGCTAAGTGGGGCTAATGCGCGCGTCATGCTCGTGAACGGGGACCGTCAGTGCAGTTTGGTCATCTCTTAGCTGCCAGTGGACTTAATACATTTTCTATATTTTAATTAATTTTTGACACATGATAGAAGCAACATAAATATGTAAAGAAGAAATGTAACCCATATATTATGATTTTAAAAGAATGTCCATGGAGTTTCTTGCACGTTCTTCTCCATAGAGATCTACGCTTTGGAACGTGCAATTTAGCTTCACTTTTCTTGGACTGACCGACATTGACTATTCAAAAGTACCAAGTGATGGTTAATTTGAAATAATTTTGATGTGATATGATTTGATTTGTAGAGCACTAAAAGAGTACAGTTGTCCACATCATGACGGGGTCCACGAAGACTGATGCTTCCTGGGTCAGGGTTGCGGGTTGGTTAAAAAAGAAACCATGGCCCTGGCGCACAAGCAAGTGAAGAAAAGTCTGACATGTCCTTATGCTCCGCCCAAAGCTTGAGAGCTCATTTTTTTAGGGTACCGATGTCCATCACAATTAACGTATTCTTCTTTAGAAAGAGACACGTTTCTTATCATAACCATATCTTAATTTTTCATACGATGTAAAGACCGATTTAAAAACGAAACTCACTAAATCAAACTCCTTTCTATAAGTTTTCATTAAACCATAGACTTATACCTTATTATTTTAATTGTGTAACTAACGCTATGGCATTGTTATACTCTTTGGTCAGGTTTTTTTTTTGCGGGAAAGCTAAGATGAGTGCCACGCTCATTTTTCATTGGACTTTTCAATTATTTATAGTGTCGTTTACTAAATAAAAACGGGTGATTTATGTAGTAAAAAGTGCGTTCAGTGAATAATTCATAAAGAACATTGAAATATTGCAGCATAGTGGTCACATCATGATTTTGCCCCAAACCTTCCTAGGGAGATAGGTTTATATTAGGTTAAGTTAGTTTAGTTAGGATAGGATAGTCGAAAATTAATTACTGAAAACTTGTCAGTATGGTCTCTCACCTTAGCCGGTTCCAAACGGAACAAACAAGACAAAAAATATCTCTTTGGTCATAGCTGACACTATATATCGAAAGAACAGAGATATTGAGAGCTAGTCGATATTCAAGACTAGATAAAACTACAGCCATCGTTCTATTCTATCACAGCTATGCTCTGAAAGTGCTAGCGTGGAACCTCGCCTCCACCAGAACTGAATTTCCGCAAGAAATCGTATATCTGTAAAGACGTAACAGCCTTCATATAGAGAAAATCGCCAAACAATGGGACGACTTTATTGTGGTGAAGATATAACTCGAATTCTCCGGTCACTCTCACATGTCATGACAAACTTACAGCGGTGTATACAGATGTGTATCTTCTTCTTCTTCTTCAGCCTATAGATGTCCACTGCTGGACAAAGGCCACTCCCAAGGCTTTCCACAATGACCTGTCTTGTACTGCCCGCATCCATCGGCTTCCCGCGACCTGCACCAGGTCATCGGTCCACTTTGTTGGGGGCCTCCCTACGCTGCGTCTTCCAGTATGTGGCCGCCACTCCAGAACCTTACTGCCCCATCGGACATCGGTTCTACGAGCAATGTGCCCTGCCCACTGCCACTTAAGTATAGCGACTCGCAAAGCTATGTCGGTGACTTTGGTTCTTCTGCGGATCTTCTCATTTCTGATTCGATCACGCAGAGAAACTCTGAGCATAGCTCTTTCCATTGCCCTCTGTATGACTTTTGTATACTCTAAGTATATCTTGGACACCAATGACTGACGACTGATTACTAGGTGAATGAAAACATCTTGAGGAAACCTGTACTGTTAAGTCTGAAATCGCCAACCCACATTGAGCAAGGTGATTAGGTACGCACAATCCCTCTCTGTATGAGAGGAGTCCTGTGCCCAACAGTCGGACGATAAAAAAAGGTTAATGATGATTATACAGATATGGGAATTCGAGGTGGCCTAGTGGTTAAGACACCAGCCACTCAAGTGTGAGTGTGCGGGTTCAATTCCAGGTCAGGCAAGTACCAATGTAACTTTTCTAAAGTTATATGTACTTTCTAAGTATATCTTGGGCACCAATGACTGATTACAAGGTGAATGAAAACATCTTGAGGAAACCAGCGGGACGATGAAAAGGTTGATGATGATACAGACGTGGAGGTTAGGTTTGCCGCCAAGCGAATCGTCATGTTCCGGCATGATGTCTGGGGAGCCGTACGGAGGACGGGTCTGAGCAATAATGTTGCGATGTGTGCCGGTACGATGCACCAAATGTTATTGTGTCGGGAGTTTGGTCGTGGAGGGTCTCCAGATCAGTCTCCCTCTGGCGCAGCATCGTTGGTCGTGCTGTTGGGTTTAACATTGCATCACCTCGCTCAACTGCCGTCTTCCTTCCTATTTACTAGGTTGTTTTAAGTGGGTAGGCTTAATTAATTAGCGCGCTTTACCATCAACGATTGCATTACTGCTTTTTACCATCAGGCGGGATTGCAGTCAAGCACTAGTTTATAATGATTAAAAAAAAAAAGATGATACAACCCTAGTCAATAGTAGGCTACAAGTAAGTACCGGTGTTTCTCCTTTGCATCAGGCACCGCCTTGATCGGCAGCCGACGAACGCGAGCCTCGAGAGATGTTAGTGAGAGCTTTCGGCATTCAGAGTATTGGTCGGCCCAATCCAGAGTTCTTACTTCACATGTCAAGAATAGTATTTAAAATAAAACAAGCAATGAAACCAATGAAATCAGCGATAGCCTAGTGGTATCGGCTGCGACTTACAACTTCTAGGTCGTAGATTCGAACCCCATCAGGCGCATTACTTTATGAAAATTATTTCATCACTGTAGCGGTACCTACAAACGCCCAATGGAACAACGCGTCATAGTGACGTCACACGAGTTCTACATCTCGCAATCAGAGTTTACCGTGCAATTAGCATACATACAACTTCCCAATTTCAAGCATTGGGCAAGTGTTGTTGTGTTTTGGGCGTTTGGTCGCAGGATCCTCCATTTTCTATGGAAGATGAGTGAACTTTACTCCCTATTCCTCATGCCTCCACAATCACCACTGGCCTCAAAACGGTGAAGGAAAACATCATGAGAAAACCGGCATGTCCTGGAGCCAAAACTTTGAAGACAAGTGACATCTACCAACCCGCACTGGACCCGCGTTGTACCATTATAGACTGATTGGGAACATTATAGACTGATTATACAATATGTAAAGAAAACCCTGTCCGATCCGTGAAGGTATTGTTAGGTATCGATAACTGATTCTACTAATACCTACAAAGCCGGGCTAAACTTAAAAAAATCCCCCTAAAGAAATAAATATTATTTCGCAAAAAGAGGTAACTTATGCGGTAGGCCATACCCCAGTGTTTGAAAACTAAAATCTTCAATCAGTGTGTCCTGCCCGTCATGACTTACGGAGCCGAGACGTGGACACTAACGGTCAAACTAGTACATAAATTTAAAGCCGCTCAACGAGCTATGGAGCGGGCTATGTTGGGCGTCTCTCCGAAGGACCGCATCAAAAATAAGGCGATCCGACAGAGGGCCAAAGTCACCGACATGGCTTAGAGAATTAGCAAGCTGAAGTGGCAATAGGCTGGTCACATATGCCGCAGGGCCGACAACCGTTGGGGAAAACGAGTCCTCGAGTGGAGACCGCGTCTCGGCAAACGTAGCGTAGGACGCCCGCTAGGACGGTGACGATGATGATGATGATGATGTGCGGTACGCAATACATGCGCGGGCGAAAGGGGGCAGGGCACGCGGCACGCAGTCGCATCGCTATTCGCTCATAATAATACCGTAAAAAAATGCTGTTGTCACTTTTTTTTAAATTACCAAATTTTGGGGAAGTTGGAATTAATTCGCGGAAAAAAAAGATTAATTCAAAATTCATTAGTATTGTTACTATGATGATAATGTAAAATTTTATATGGTCATGTGTTTACCTAACCTATATTATCCTTATGGGTCGGACGGGGTTACCTTCATATATTGTATATGTATGTTATGTAATGAAAGCTCGTTTATTAGCTTAAATATTGTTTTTTTTTCTCTCAGCCCAACAGCGCAAGAAGACTACAACGGCTGGTGGCATGCACTGCGGATCATCGGCTTCTGTCTGTCGTTCCTCAACAGCTGCGTCAATCCTATAGCGCTGTACTGCACCAGCGGCATCTTTAGAAAACACTTTAATAGGTCAGTAATACACAATTAATACACATCAAACCAGCACCCTAATTTATATAATAAGCGAAGGGCGGGCGTTTTGGGGGGACTGTCTTATATAATATTAATGTTCAAAAAGTGCTGATTCTCAGCCTAATTGGAATGAATATCATTTTGATTTTAATTGCGTAACACACTATTGCTACCAATTTTAATCATTTTGAAGCATATTGGATGCATTTCAATTTGCCGGCGGCGGTGTTTCCATCACACTGCAATTTGAGTGACTTCAAGGCTAAAGTGCTCTTAATAAACTAGCGCGCTTTACCATCAACAATCGCATCACTGCTTATCATCAGGCGGGATTGCGGTCAAGCGCTAGTTTATAATAAAAAATAAAAAAAAATTGGTGAGTATGCGAGGGAATTTCATGAGCTAATTCCGCCTATGTCCGATCCATCATTGGACCACACGTCGTGCGGCGAGTTTCCACCCTTACGTTATTGATACCACAGCGATCCGAATGAAGTGTTTCGCCTCGTCTTTATATCTATTCCCGTACATCGAGGGACTGGCTACTTCCGTCTGACTACAATTTAAATGTCTTCAAGGCTAGAGTGAATAGGCTCTTAATAAACTAGCGCGCTTTACTATAAACGATTGTAATGCAATCGTTGATAGATAGATGCTTGCCATCAGGTGGGATTGCGGTCAAGCGCTTGTTTATCATAAAAAAAAAATGGTGAGTGTGCGAGGGAATTTCATAAGCTAATTCCCCCTATGTCCAATCCATCATTGGACCACACGTCGTGCGGCGAGTTTCCACCCTTACGTTATTGATACCACAGCGATCCGAATGAAGTGTTTCGCCTCGTCTTTTATATCTATTCCCGTACATCGAGGGACTGGCTACTTCCGTCTGACTACAATTTAAGAGTCTTCAAGGCTAGAGTGAATAGGCTCTTAATAAACTAGCGCGCTTTACCATCAACGATTGCGTCACTGCTTACCATCAGGCGGGATTGCGCTCAAACACTAGTTTATAATTTATAAAAAAAGCCCTGAAAAATTCCAATATATTAGGTACATATTAACTTTTATACAGTGAAACCTGGTTAAGTGGGACCTGGATAAATGAGAAACCTCTATCATTAAAAGTTATAAAATTTCCCGGGTCTTTTCACGGTTAAAGACGTTTATTTTTCAAAAAGAACGCAATTCACTTAATATGAGAAGTACATACAAGGTAATCTTATTACTAAAATATACGAATTACTGTTCGAGAAGGTACTCGTAAATAAATAAGTTCGTTAGTAAACACACAATTTTACCGTACTGTAGGTAAAAGGCGAAATAAAAAGTGAGTGTACTTATTACATATTGATTTTTGAAGGCAAGTCAATAGCAATTACGCAGTATTATTCTATTTATAAATAATGTTACGGAAGTACAGAGTATATAACCTATACCAACGCCAAGCTCCACAAAGAATAGAGGTAAACACACCAATATAGGGTTATCACAACTCACGTTTTACAAATCTCCTGTTATTTACATGATTATCGGCTTTTACATGCTAACTATTGATTAACAATTCCTATTGCAGCATATTTCAATCATCATCATCATCACAGCGTTAATCCCAGTCGCATCCGAAGTCTTTTCAGCTTTGGAGTCTGGAGTCCGCTTTACCAGTCCAACTGCTGAAATGGCTAAACTTCGACATTTTCCGTGAAGCGACTGCCTTCTGACCTCCACAACCCGAAGGCGATATCTAAGCATTGCAGTTAGACCAATTGTTAGACTTTTGAGGGCTCCAACAGCCTGTAACGACTGCCATTAGATGTTCGCATGGCAACCGGGACCAACGACTTAACGTGCTTTTCGAGGCACGACCAGACCAGTGCAAGTATTCATATTCATGCATACAAATACTTGTACTGTGCGGGGATCGAACCCGCGCCACCTTGCGCAACGACCGCGTCCACTACCGCTACGCCACGGAGGCTGTCAGTATATTTCAGCAGCATATTTCAATAGAATCATTAAAATAACATGCATAATAACATGGTATTTCGAAAAATCATTTAAAAGTCGACATTAATTTTACGTGATAGCCCTACAAAAAAGAAAGATGGATGAAATCCAGGTATTAAACACATTTTTTGCAATTCAACTAATGAATAAAGTTGAGGCATTTGTCAATACAATTTTGCGTATTTTAATTATGTACTTACAAATCAACTGCATTGTAATACTTTCAAGTATGGACTCAAAGTATGGATCAAAAAATTTAACCTATTAGGAAATTAGCTTACATATGCGTCATATTTCATTCAAATCGGTTAAGCGTTCCATGCAAATCATAAATATCTAAACATAAATAAACTGTTTACATTAGTAGGAAGTAGAATTATTACTTTTATGAAAATCATCTATCTAGAAAAGGTTGTTAACACCTGTCTTTTAGGTGTAAACTACTCGTTGCCTAGCAATGGTTTGTTTACCTTTATTCTTTATCAAATTTGGTTATAGTATAATTAAAAGTTAAACCTTATATGTAAGATAGGGCAGCGGTGCGTCGACCATATTTTTGTTGGAACAACCGAGGAAGATGACAAGCTCATAACTTTTTTCATGATATATTTTTGAAATCTTGTACATAGATTCTGTACTTAAAAATACTCTACACGTGTTTCGGATTTAGCATAAACAAAAAATAACGTTCTCTATGGATATATGTATAGATGTTTGTTACCATTCCACGCAAAATCCCAACGGATCCGAATAAAACCCGGTACACAAATAACCCACAACCAGGAATAAGGCACTTTTTATCCCTTTTTCATTAAATTACCTCTCTTAATGAGACATTTTGAACCTGGCTAAATGAGATTTGAATTGCTAAAACTTTTTTAGTATTTACCTCTACAATTGAGACTCTGTAGCTCAATTACCTGTATAAGTGAGACAAATTAATCAGATTTAAAAAAGGTTTTCACGTTTGTTTACATACATTTCGCATCGTCTTTCTCGCATGCTTTGTTTGTCAGTACTATAGTTTTAAACTGCTTCAAAGCTAACGTTTGGCATTGATATTTTTATGCAAGGCGTGTAGAACAGTCAGTACTGAAGCCTTACCCGTACTGGCAGGTGTACTTTCAGTCGATCTTGAAGTACAGCGACGTGCTTCAATGTATTACTCCGCGAGGGGGGAGGCCATGGACACTAACTTTGTTACACAACGCGACCTTAATAGAATTTCTAGATTATTTAAACCTCAGACTGACGTCTGGGAGGACCTCTTATCCGAATGGCAAAGTAGGTGGGATAATTCCATCAAGGGCCTCCATCTATTCTTTCCATCCGTTAGCGATCGGCGGGCTAAGACATGGACAGCCATGTTCAACGCAGTGGGCAACCTACAGAGGTTGCCCACTGCGTTGCCCAATTTCTCACAGGTCATGGCAACTTTAAAAGTAAACTGTATTCTTTTAAACTTGTTCCTTCGCCTTTGTGTCAATGTTCTACATCGAACTGTGAATTTGAGCAGTCCGCACATCACATGTTGTGGGAGTGTATTCTTTGGCAGAATGAACGCAATATTATCTTGGATAGTGTACAAGTTACATCCGGAGTCGTTTATTATACGGGCCTTTTAGAAACTAGAACTAATTTCCGTGCGTTCAGGCGCTTTTGCCATACCTATTATTGGAATCAATTGTAACAGCACATACCTACTTAGGACCCATTAACTTAATCAAATTTTATTCCGTGGTGCTTGGCAATCTGGGCTTCTCCCAGTTGCAATAATGTCCCTTTGTGCCGATTGGCCTAGTTCTGTTCTATCTCCTGCTTGTTATGGAGGGAAGTGGAAAAAATATCTTTTTTTCTTTCTCCTCCGCTATTCTTTTCTGATTAATTTCGTTGCGGGACCCAAGACAGTTGAATCGTTTCTCCGGGACTCGTCGAGCTTTATTGCTCAGCGTTTTTCTGGCGGTCTCCACTGTTGATTCTGGCTTTCAGGAGTTGCACTGGGTGGGAAAAGTGTGGCGGGTTTTGTTTTGATGGTAGAGGCTTTGACCTAAAAACAAGAGAATGAAATTTTGATGTAAAAATAAAAATAAAAACTAATGTAAAAATAAAACGTTATTGGTATCTGAAAAATTAAAACTTCTATCAGATTATAATTGTGGAAAGTCGTGTGATGAACTCTGTAGGGAGAATAATATACCACAGTCAACCCTGTGTGTAATTATAAACTAGTCATCATCATCAACCTTTTTATCGTCCCACTGCTGGACACAGGTCACAGAGAAGGATTGAGCACAAACACCACGCTTTGCTCAATGTGTCAATAACCTAGTGCTTGACCGCAATCCCGCCTGATGATAAGCAGTGATGTAAACGTTGTTGGTAAAGCGCGCTAGTTTATTAAAAGCCTATTCACTCAAAAAAACTGAGTTAAAAGGCAGTTGAGCGAGGTGATACAATGTTAAATCCAACAACATGGCCAACGATGCTGCGCCAGAGGGAAATTGATCTGGAGACCCTCCACGACCAAACTCCCGACACAACATTTGGCGCGTCGTACCCGTACACACATTGCAAAACAACTGCTCAGACCCGTCCACCGTACTGCTTCACCAGACATCATGCCGGAACACAACGAATCGCTTGGTGGGAGGACTTTGTCTGGTGGGTGGTAACTTCTGCCGGCAGCCGATGTAATGGCCTACCACCGAGAAATACACCGATAGGTTTCACTGCACTAACTTGCATTCATAAGGCACTGAATGTTGTTCGAGTTTCAACCCACCCAACCCACCGCAATAGCTTCATCGCTGGCAAAGAGGAGGGCCCAGGGCCGGGAGGTTTCTGTTAATGTCTCCGTAACATCCGTAAACATATACGTGTCTTTGTGGATGACGCGAGGAGGTCATTAGTCAATAATCTATATACTAATATATAAAGTTGAAGATTTTGTTTGTTTGTTTGAGTTTTGTACCAGGTAAACTTGTGCTGCTTTCTCCAATGGCCGCAAAGAAATTATTAAAGATGTTGGCTATTTGTTTAGGTTCGCATATAACTTCGCTATTTATATGTAATTTAATATTATTATGCTCTTTTTTTAGTTTTTTATTTGTTCTCTCATTTATGATACTCCACATAGTTTTTACCGTGTTGTTAGATTGTTTTATTTTATTAACAGGTCGAACTACAGGTCCGATTTGAAAAATTCTTTTTGCGTTGGATAGCCCATTAATCCAGGAAGGCCTTAGGCTATATAACATCACGCTGTGACCAACAGTAGCGGGGTATTAAAAAAACCAACCACGACCAATAGGAGCGGAGCATATAAAAAAAAATCTAAAATAACTTACGTGGGTGAAACCGCGAGGCGTAGCTAGTTTTTAATAAGATCTTATTTATTTACAATGTAATATGATTATTCTATCCTTGTTTCCAGATACCTTTTATGCCGCAGCAGCTCCACCCACGGTCCGCGAGGTTCCCTCTCGCTGTCGACCTCAAGAAGACTGCATTCTAGCAGGAAAACTAACATCAGTATGGTACCTAGAACGTAAGTATTTCCCAACCGACCAACCCCACCAGGAATTCAGTAATCTGAAACAAAAGTTAGGTACATAATTATGATAACCAGGTTCTTTGTCACGTAGCAAAATGTGACAGCGGGCAACGTCTCTCGTATCTGGATGAAACGACACGAGTTGAGCCATCGAGCCGAGAGATGGCGTTTCGCGATAATGCGATCAATAATTATTAAATAACGCAAATTAAAGAAATGATTACCTAGTTAAATAACATGAAATGGAAAGGAAATAGGTAACATTAAATAAACAAAAATAAACATGACATGTAAAAATGATCAGTGATCCTACTTGCTTAATAAACGATTTCATTTAATTTCATTTCAATACATTTCATTAGCATTAAAAATAAAAAAAACAACTAAGGAGTCTTAAATTTAAAATACAATTCGTGGAACGCATTCGTCTGTGGTTCATGGAAAAAATCATTTAGGTTGTTGGTAGTTTTGAGAGAAGCTTCTGGAAAAATGTAGTGATTACTTGCTCGCCCGCTGTCACATTATGCTACATGATATCTTCAATTTACTTTTTTAAAGGAATGAGGAAACTGCTGTAAAATTCACTCAACCTCCATGAAAAACGGCACGTTTTTGACGGCACGGTTGGCGTAGTGGCTGAGTGATCGACTACTACGCTACGTGTCGAGGGTTCGATTCCCGCACGGAACAAAGATTTGTATAGGTAGTTGTTCCTTGTCTGGATGTTTGTGTATGTGAATTTAAATGTTTGTACAGGCACCCACGATACTGGAGAAATTCCTAGTGTGGAGCAATGTATTAAAAAAAGGCTAGAGTGAATAGGCTATAAATAAACTAGTGCGCTTTACCATCAACGATTGCGTCACTGCTTACCATCAGGCGGGATTGCGGTCAAGCGCTAGTTTATAATTTATAAATAAAAAAACAGAAAATAATAATAAAGGTCCTCCGACCAGACAGGTGTTATGTCTGGCGGGCACTTACCCTACGATTGATGTTGGGAAGTTGTATACAGAGTGGTGCTGACAATACGACAATAAATGAAAACACAGACCATGCTGGTTCGTAGGAATAATCCTGAACCATAGAAAAAAAACCTAGCATCAAAAATAAAAAAAATGAAAATATCAAACAAACTAAATCGCATAAAATTGCAAACGGAATAGAACATCCTTTAAAATATTGGTTCAATGACCTCCGATCAGCGGGCGACAGCGTGTTCCTCTGTCGACTTGCTTTGTCGCGCCATTATTATTAAAGTTTAGTACCGCTGGATGCGGCGGTCATCAACCTGTAAGCGCTTCCTTATCAACATGTACATCATGTAGAAAATGTGAAAAATGAAAAATAATTTCACGTGACTAAACTAACGGATACTTTTGTATAATTTTTTATGGGTAGACTGAGAATGTGTTGAGGTACACGATGTTTAATTTATTGTCGTATTGTCAGCACCACTCTGTATATGCTAGTTTTACGGTAAACTCTGCTTGTGAGATGTAGGCTCTGTGTGACGTCAGTATCACGCGTTGTCCCCATGTGGCGTTTACAGATACCGCTACACTTTTAAATAGACTGATTAACCTCGAGTGCAGAAAGCTAATTTACCAAAACCTCAACTGCGATAGCTTCCAACTTCGCATCAATCGATATTATACCAACAATCTCTATTTACAGGACCAGCGTTGGACGTGACAGCAGCATCAGGCTACTCAATAATGGCTCCTCAAAGCTCTGAGGCAGGAGTCGTGGCCTCCGGTCCACGGCTAACAACAACCAAGAACGGTCCAAAGAGAACTATAGCAAATCGTTTGTCTATAAAACAGACTGTTTAGCGCCTTTTCCAAAGTGTTGTGAGAATGAAAACGGGGTGAAACTTCTAGAAACTAACTTTGATGGCAAGGATGCTAGCAGCACAGAGAGCTTCTTTCTGCCTGTAGATAACTTTCGCTCCTGTTAACCTAATTTGTTTGTAAAGATTTTTTTTTTACATATTATGAATTAGCGCTTGACCGCAATCCTGCCTGATGGTAAGCAGTGACGCAATCGTTGATGGTAAAGCGCACTAGTTTATTAAGAGCCTATTCACTCTAGCCTTGAAGACACTCAAATTGTAGTCCGACGGAAACACCGCCGCTGGCAAATTGTTCCAGTCCGTCGATGTACGCGGTATAAAGGAGGAGGCGAAACCCTTCTTCACAAACTAAATGAAATTTAAGTTCAATGCATCTTTTTCTTCCTAATTCATTAAGAAAAGGACAGAAGATAAAATGTCAGTTTAGAACTGTCAAATTAGTAGATACGCTCTTGACGTAAACTGGTGTATTTTTAGTTACCATGTTTATAATCGCGTCTAAACTGTCTATAGGGTATGTTAATTTGACAGGATTAAACTAAAATGTTATCTTCTATCCTTTTCTTAACGAAATGGAAAGAAAAAGATGCACATAGCTTAAAATTAGTTAAGTTTCTGAAGAACAGAATCGGCGCCAATAGGAAATTAAAATGTATAGCGGCGGTGGGGAGCGAATAAGGACTCGGATATCTCAATCACAGTTTAATTTGTCTAGAAAAACAGGCGTAACATAAACAGTCTCTCAAAAAAATGATTAGAATGATTAGAATGAAAACAAAATGATTAGCATTTTGTAATATGTTCCTACTTGAGCGCGAGTGGTGCACGCGCGCACGTTTTCACCGCCCGTATCAAACTCCCTCTCTGTCTCTGCGCCTTTATCGGATGGCATAGACAACGCGCTATCGGGTTGCCATGCTATAAATCTGTTAAAATGGCTGTGGGAGCCATGCCGAGCATGTTAACCATCTGGCACAGGGAACTTATGGGAAGCATGTCTTAGCTTCGCTCTGCCATTGTTTAGATTACCGGGGGGTGACATGTTTTGGTAAAAATAGGTCTGACAAGCGTTTACGCAGCTTTACCGCATTCAAGTTGCTCTGTAATTAGCATAGGTCGGAATGGGTAGAGTGATTTTTGGTGTTTCTATCATAAATGTTCACAGAAAGAATAACCTGGATAACCCATTTTCCAGGAATGTAATTCCGGATTCAAGTAAATATTGTTAATGTGGGCAGTGACTTTGTTTTACTTGTTGAAAAATAAAAACAATCAAATTCCGATCGCAGCATTAATACATTAATAACGATATTTTATTTTTAGGCTCTTATGAAGGGTATGGCCAAATCAAACGGTTTTATGACTTAATATAATTTATACATATTTTTTTTTTTTTTAATAATCAACCATTTCCGGAAATACGGAGGAATGTCCATATTAATATACAATATGTTAAGAAAACCCTGTCCGACCCGTAAGGATAATAAAGGTTAGGTAAACACATGGCCAAATATAATATGAAATTTTACATAATCATCATAGTAACAATATTATTGAATTTTGAAATTATCTTTTTTTCCCGCGAACTTCCCCAAAATTAGGTAAATTTTTAAAATGTGACAACACCATTTTCGGCGGTATCATCGTTTGATTTATTGTTGGATATTAAATGTATAAATTTATGTTCAATATTTGGCGGTCTCGTTTGTGATGCCGGCGCGCGGCGAGCTTGTCGGTGTCCTCAAAGGAAAATAGTAGGTGAAACTAGGGATGTACTATTTTTTGCGTAATAACGTTTTTTATCGCTATTAATCGAAACTTGTATCTGGTTGAAGGATTTGTTGTAAAAACACAGATTACCCAATGGTAAAAGTACTTTTGTTTGTTTATCGATCACTACTAATAACATTATTATAACACAAGTATTAGTAAACAGAAACGAGAAAGACTTATGAAACACAATTTTAGTAAAGTTTTACAAATATTTTATCGGTCAATATCATCGATATTGAAACAGATACTGAAATTAAAACTGGCATGATTTTCATTTACAGCAGTGTACCTCGCTAATTTGAGTTTTGTAAAAGTTCTAAACAATTCCATGCGATGTTGAATCGAGAATAAGAATGAGAAACTACAATACTAAATCGATACCAAAAATAGACGAGTATCAATCGATAAAAAAAACAATATTTTGATTACTTACACATCTCTACCAAAGCGTGCCGGCGTAGGTACCTATTTTTATAAAATAAAAATAATTTTTACTTTAAATTATTAGTTGCGCATAAACATTGCTGGTGTACACTATTCGTGTATTGTGTGATCATATCGTTTTCTAACGTAGAGTAATGCAACATGCTGATGGAGGTAGTTAATGTAATTAGCTGTGTTGTGATCAGGTGTTAGACGATTTGGAAGTGGGTACTTATCGGTCAATGTACGAGAGTTCCAGCATGACGGTGCCTCACGATATTTTTGCCGACCTGTACGTGAGTACATTATCATTATTGTCCATTATCAGTTCGGCGAGCAGTGGATTGGTAGGGGCCAACTGTGGCCAGCGCGGATTTGACACCACTTGATTTTTATTTGTGTGCATGTCCGTGCTAATCTCGTGCGACGAAATATGGAACATCTCCGCCACAGCAATTGTGCTCATCCAATGAAATGATACATTTGGAGAGTCAGACGACCTTCCTACTTAAAAAAATTCTTTTCTCGAGATGCCTAAGTATCATTGTTTCTTTCGAGAGTCGATAAACGTGAACAAGCTACCTATACCTACAAGCATGAGGTCAACTGCGGTCATGACCTGTGCCTGTGTTGCCATGAAATTACCTATTTATTTTATTTAAGTTATTTATTTTTTAGGGGGTATTTTTTTTTAAGTTTAGCCAGGTTTTGCAGGCATTAGTAGAATCAGTTATCGATACCTAACAATACCTTCACGGATCGGACAGGGTTTTCTTAACATATTGTATACGTTTCCGATCAATGACCCCAATTCACTCTACCTGTTCCGACCTATGGTAATTGGACAAGTCGGTTTGTGACAAGCTACGATAAATCAACAACTGAAATCTTCATATCGACTATACTTACTTCACTATTTATTTCACTAATCAGATGTTAGGCTGAGGCCGCACTACGGTTAAACCGCGGCGGTTTTTAATCGCGTGAATTTGTGGCCTTAGAAGACTAATGCAAGCGGCCACACCTGCGGTTTTTTCCCGCGAGCATTTTGTAGCGATAAAATCAGTCGCGGGAAAAAACCGCAGCGGTTTAACCGTAGTGCGGCCTTAGCCATAAACAGTGTTCGCCTTATGTATGTAAAACTTAGTATTTTTATGTTTAAATGACAATGTTTTTTCTCTTACTCATTGTTTCCTCGTATATTTGTATTGCAAAGATAATTTATTTGTGAATACACATTTATTCTGAAATTTAAGAGAAAATATTAACAATTTCTCTCATGTAAAAAGGGAAAACGGAAATTAAAAGTACTGTGATCAATGTATTATTTATTACGTTTACCTACTCTTATGTTGACAATACTTACGTTAACTTAAATATTTGAACGCCCTTTCAGCTATGCGACGAATTATGTAAGTTTTCATAAAATCTGTATTTCGTTATCATAAATCTATCTAAGGCCCTTGGCACAGGGTGTCGTATCGTAATCGTATCGTGGAACGCGCGTAGTACACTAGTAATACGAGCACGTAAATGTTCGAAGAAGTCCGCATACCACGTGGTGTTGCAGCGTATCGTATGAGGTGCTCAGACTTCTCAGTGCCATTACGATAGTCGTAGCGTGCTGCCGTAAAAAAAGGAAGCGTATTTTATAATGCCGGGGCTACATTAGCGGGTGAAGATTCGTATCACGTTGGCGCGCAAAACATCCGTTCTCGGACATACACGATATTCTTGTCTACATTGGCGGGAGAAGATTCTGAAAGCGGCCTACGGCGAATATTCGTTGTTTAGTTGTGCGGCCGAGATGATGGAGGAAGCAGTGGCTTTGCATTATATGTTAGTAAATTATAATTTATTTATTACATTTATAAACAAACAAACTAAACAAACACAATGAAAAAAATGCAAAAAGAACTTCAATCCCCCTTCAAAGTCTGGACGACATTGAAATGCGAATATCGTCGCGACAAGACAGATGCTACATCGTCTGCGCACGAATACATTACGTTGCAACGATGTACCCGATCACATACATCGCCGTAGCGCAAATATTTGCTGTAGCCCGCTAATGTAGCCAAAGCATAATTAATACTGCAAAAGTTATTGAATTTGTCAACCAAATCGAAACATTTCCTTGCCTATATATTATAATCATTCTTTAAGCGACTACTCAAGGAAAGATGTTACGGAGAAAGCTTGGGCTGAAATATCTTCAAAAATAAACTGGACAGGTATATAAACAATATTTTTATTAGAAATGAATTATAGTATACAATGCAGGAACAAATAACCTTCTCTTGTAATTATTTGCTATGTAGGTATAGATGGATTCAGTAAACACGTCGCTTTCTACTTCTAACGAAATTAAATAACAAGAAATCCTCTTCGTCTGAAGAGAAGGTAAGGTCATCAATACATATTTTCAACTGAGATATTACTAAGCTTCAGAGCTGTTACTCTGCCGACAAAACGATACGTCTACGCGACACGTCGCGTCGTTTGTAGAACACGCGGCGTCTCGTAAGCGTAGCTTTTTATCGATACGCGCACGAGACATCTAGGTCTACGACCCATGTGCTAAGGACCTTAATATGCTACCATATACAGAAAACTAACAGAGATCTTCTGCTTAATTAAATAATATCGTGCGCCTAGTGAAATGGTAATAGCTATTATTGTTTCTGCTACGTCGTTGCTTTAATATTTTTAATTCGAACAGCAATAGTTCTTCTTTCTTTTCTTTAGAGTGAATACTACTTCAACTCTTCAATGGCCTCTGTGGTTAGGTACCACAATTTTGCCAATAATACGTGTAACAAATTATAGAAATTTGTTAAAAAACTATTTCATAATAATGGCGGATATCGCCAATGACAGTTGAAATGACAGACAAAAACGGCTGCGTTAGCCGACTAAGGGCGGGTTGTTTCAAACGGTTGGTTATCGTAACATACGTACGTCAAAAAGTTACGTCCGTTAACGTAACTTTGATGATGTTTAACGTTCGTTAAATGCCGGGGCTACATTAGCAGGCGAAGATTCGTGTCGCGTTGGCGCGCAAAATATCTGTTGTCCTTGTCAGACATAATACACGATATTCTTCTCATTGGCGGGCGAAGATTCAGAAATCGGCCTACGGGCCTACGGCGAATATTCGTTGTTTAGTTGTGCGGCCGAGACGATGGAGGAAGCAGTGGCTTTGCATTATATGTCAATAAATTATTATTTATTACATGTTTACACAACAAATAAAACAAAAACAATGTAAAAAAATATGCAAAAAGAACGTCATTCCTACTTCAAAGTCTGGACGACACTGAAGTGACGTAGCCCGTAGGCATAGAATAAAGAGGGGAAGTAGGTTATCTCCGACCCAATCCGCGATTTAATTGCCTACTGTCTTAGGGTTGACGACTGTCCGCGCTTCGTCGGTTACGGTTGTCGCCCAAACCGCTAACAAATATTTATAGACTAAGAGCTTATGTTTAAATTATTTGCTTAGTATTTAGTTTACATATACTAGTCAGTTTTTTTTTGTAATTTTTATTTTTAGTTTTGTACACATAAAGAACCATATTTATTTTTATTTTTAATTAATACAAATATAAATAATACAAACATAACATCTATTGAATCACACATTTAATACAAAATTACAAATTAGCTACAGAAAAATACCTACTTTCTTCGGTTTCGACTATTACGAAACGCGTTGTTATTAAACTTTAATGTGTAATATATCCTTATCCTTGTAAATAACTTTTAGAAATATAATTTGAAAAATATAAGTCTTTTATTTGTTCATAAATAGACATACCAACTTTGCAGTTTATGTGATCATTTTTTAAAAGCTAATGTGCCGAAAAGCCGTGACGCGCGAACCTCGTTCCGTGCTAGCCGCGACTAGCGCAGTCATAGGCACTCTTAATATTGTGTTTAGGTGTGCGTGCGGCGACGCATAGATACTATGGCGCACACATACAAGCCGCGCGCGGTCCGTTTGTATGAAGATAACGTACTTCCCTCTCTTTATTCTATGCCGTAGGGGCCGTAGGTGTGACTACTCCAGCGAATATTGTCGCGACAAGTCCTTTGAAGCGCGCCACTTTACCGACAGCGCCCCGATGCTACATCGTCTGCGCACGAATACATTGCGTTGCAACGATGTACCCGGCCACATACATCGCCCCAGCAAATTTTATCTAGGCGACTGTCATGTGCTGTAGTTTATCTAACTTTCTTGGTATTATTGTTTATTGTTGTGGGAAATAACTTCGTGCCATTTTATAAATTAAGTCCGTTTATACTAGAAAACTGTGTACATATAGAAAAGCTATACTTTGACGAAAAATGGATACATTTTATTTTTATTTTATATATTTGGGACAAAAACAATTATATGTTACAATATTAATAGCCGGCTAAGGTATAATACATAGTAACCAAACATAAACATTGTCGTCCTCCGTGGCGCAGCGGTCAACACGCCTGCTTGCGACGTGGAGGCCCCGGGTTAGAACCCCGGCCAGGTCATGATGGAAAACGATCATTTCCTGATTGGCCTGGGCCTTGGATGTTTATCTATATATGTATCTATTATAAATATAGTATCGTTGAGTTAGTATCCTATAACACAAGTCTCAATCTTACTTTGGGACTAGCTCAATCTGTGTGATTTGTCCGTATATATTTATTTATTATTTATATAACCCCCACCATACACACCAAAGTAAGTAAATTACTACACTCACTCGTACTACTACATACACTTAAACATAGTTACTATGTTTAAGGCCTTAATAAGTAGGTATATGTTAAACATTGCAATCTAACAAAACACGTATATTCTATAATGTAAACATATTTTTTTTAGAGAACGGAAAAAAATAAAACATGACGTGTAAAAGTGATCAGTGATCCTACTTGCTTAATAAACGATTTCATTTCATTTCACTAACTTCACAAAAAAATGAGAAAGATCGCTTTCAATCTTCGCTTGAAAAATATAAAGATGTGTTGTTCTGTAAAGAAACAGACAACAACAGTAATATAAAAAAAAAAAAAACAGAACTTGGGCTGCTAAAGACCTTTCTTTTTCTTTTTACGGTACTTGTATCATCATCAGATGAACTACCTACTATCGTCAATTAGAGACCAAACTCGCGAATACAAAAGGGAGTTTATGTTGTTTTCACTAATTGACACCACGGCGGACTAAACACAACTTGACATAAGTTACGTTAACCAGTGCTCAGAGCATCGGTTAAAGTAATCGTATTTTTTTGCGTGCGTTGACGTTTACGTATTGTGAAACAACTCATTTTTTGACTTGACGATGGTTAGCACCATTTTTAACTTTTACGCATGCGATAAGTGAACGTGAAACAACCCGTCAGTTATCGTAATCGTATCTTTTTTTGCGTGCGTTAACGTTTACGTATTGTGAAACAACTCATTTTTTGACTTGACGATGGTTAGCACCATTTTTAACTTTTACGCATGCGTTAAGTGAACGTGAAACAACCCGCCCTAAGAGGAGATTTGATACAAAGCCATTATGTGGCCACTATGCTGCGATATTTCAATGTTCTTTATGCATTATTTACTGAATGCACTTTTTACTACATAAATCACGCGCTTTTATTTAGTAAACGACACTATAAATAATTTTAAAAGTCCAATGAAAAATGCGCATGACACTCATTTTAGCTTCCCGTCAAAAAACCCAGCAATAGTTTAGATTATTGTAATTGGCTTGACATCTGTCAATTTACTTGTAACATAGATGCGTAACACACTGCCAATGTGAATCATTTTGAAGGGTATTGCATTCGAAAAAATATCTGCTTAACAATGTTAATAACGCAATGAATGTTATTGAACTATTAAAATGTTACCTCATTGCTACCGGTAGTGTGTTATGCAAAGACTCTGCTGTAGTGAGCTCACTAATTTGACAGCTACCTTCTAATTGACATGTATGTTTTGGAAACTAACGACAGCTGTTGCCGAATAACAATAACTATTAACTAATAAAAAACATTTGGATGACAAACACTCATTTTACCCCTTTTAATGGTAGACACTTTTCTTTTTCATAGATTATTTTTAATGTATCTACTTTAATCATTGTATGTTCCAATGAATATTTTGATATGTACCTATCCACATTCATCGTTTTAGAAGAATTTTGTATTAAAGAACCATCCATCATCCATCATCACAGCGTTAATCCCAGTCGCATCCGAAGCCTTTTCAGCTTTGGAGTCTGGGGTCCGCTTTACCAGTCCAACTGCTGATATGGCTAAACTTCGACATTTTCTGTGAAGCGACTGCCGTCTGACCTCCACAACCCGAAGGCGACATCGAAGCATTGCAGTTAGACCAATTGTTGGACTTTTGAGGGCTCCAACAACCCGTAACGACTGCCACTAGATGTTCGTATGGCAATTTTGTATAAAAGAACCACGCTTTTCAAATTCATTCATTCATTCCATATTCAACCTGCATTCGTCTAAATTATTTAAATTTTTGCACACACATACAGTTTGATGTGTATCTTAAACTGTTGGTTTAAGATAAACATAAAACTAAAAAAACAACTAATATTCAATAATGACAGTGACTGGATATTCAACAGCGTTGATCTCACAGTGTGCTTTCAGATTCCAATTACCTACAGCAAGAAGAATCAAGGCGCCTATGTAGATACATGCATAGGCGACTTGATTCTCTGGTCCCCAAACTAAACTGATTTCAAGTAGAATGCATCTTTTTCCTTCTATTTAAGAAAAGGGCAGAAGATAAAGTATTAGTTTTGTTCTGTCTAATTCAGACACTCCATAGACAGTTAAGACACAACTAAGAACATTACCACTAAAAATTCGTCAAGTCAATTTACTTCGAGCACGTACTAATTTCACAGGACTAAATTGACAGGGTCAATGAGGTCGATTCTCTTGTTCACAAACTAGACTAATTTTAAGTTCCGTGCATCGTTTTCTTTCTAATTCATTAAAGAAAAGGATAGAAGATAACATATTAGTCCTGTCAAGTAGATAGATAGGATAGAAACATGGTGACTAAATAACCATGTTTAGTCACCATGTTTCTAATCGCACCTAAACTGTCTATGGAGTATCTTACTTTTAGTCACCATGTTTCTAATCGCACCTAAACTGTCTATGGAGTATCTTACTTTTTAGTCACCATGTTTCTAATCGCACCTAAACTGTCTATGGAGTATCTTACTTTTAGTCACCATGTTTCTAATCGCACCTAAACTGTCTATGGAGTATCTTACTTTTAGTCACCATGTTTCTAATCGCACCTAAACTGTCTATGGAGTATCTTACTTTTAGTCACCATGTTTCTAATCGCACCTAAACTGTCTATGGAGTATCTTACTTTTAGTCACCATGTTTCTAATCGCACCTAAACTGTCTATGGAGTATCTTACTTTTAGTCACCATGTTTCTAATCGCACCTAAACTGTCTATGGAGTATCTTAGTTTGACAGGACTAAACTGAATCGTCAATTTACGTCAAGTGCAGACTAATTTGACGGGACTAAACTGACGGGGCCAATATTTATCAAAATAAATTGGAATACGTGGGACACTCAGAAAGTTTTGCGATAGTAAATAATTGTTCTATAGGTTGTAATTGTTTTATTACATCTTTTCAAAGTACCGTCTGAACAAGCTCTCGAAAATTCCATTTTTCAAATAGACACGATAATTTTAATTAGGAGTTTTTGGCGGGAAAGGCAAGCTGAGTGCCACGCTTGTTTTTCATTGGACTTTTAAAATTATTTATAGTGTTGTTTACTAAATAAAAGTGCGTGATTTATGTAGAAAAAAGTGCATTTACTAAATAATTCATAAAGAACAGTGAAATATCGCAGCATAGTGGCTACATCATGACTTTGTCTCAAATCTCCCTCGTAAAACGGGTCACGCGGCCGTATTTTTCGACATGAGTAATTCATAATTACGTGACATTTGCTAAATGCACAAACCGTGCGAAGCCAAAAAAGAAAGAAAGAAAGAATTTTAATTAGCTTGCAAAAATGTGGAACGAAGTTTTGAATTTGGAACGTAACTATTATTAGTTATAAATATCATATTTTTTTAAATAAATTATAACTGGCCAGTTTCTCACACCTAAAAACTTTTTTTTAACACCCTTGCTCGTAAAGCTGATGTAATTCCACCGGTTTTAAATATCGCACTAATAATACAATAGTGTATCAACTCAAAATACGTCGAACTTGACATAATACAATAAACACACGTAAAATTTAATTCCTCACACGTCATCAAAACCGTCGTTCGAATAGTGCAAAAAACAGATAAGAGATGGTGCTATAAGTCACTATTTACGACATTTCGGTTGCCACTCCCCTCCCGCAACATTGCGTCATCTTTAGTTGCGACCATCGGTGATCGGGAGAGCACGTGTCGCTTGGCGTAATATTTTGAATTGCAACAGTATTACTCAATCAGGTATGTAAAATTTATATTTTTATTTTGAATTAACATAGTATTGTTGATTTGACCTAAACACGCGCTTGGTGTTATATCGAGTTATTACACTATTACTGATTTACAAAAACAATAATTAAAGTATTATTTCTACTTATGACACTATAATTGATTTGGTTAGTAGTTTTTGATATGATACAGTTTTGTTGAGTCATAAGGTTAAGTTGATTTTTGTATGATTTATAAATGTATAATTCATAATATCTATATGTCAATTGCAGTAATATCTATAACTCATTCGAATTTGTACAAGTGTTATGAGAAAAATGCTTTCTTAGAAGTATTATTTTAATAATTTAGAGTTAATACACTATTTGTGACAGCCATCAATCAATAATTTATTTGAACAAAATTTTATTTATTTTATTTATTTGTAGGTTCAGTATACATCGTGGCCGTGTACTTGTTGATATGGCAAGAAGTATAACAAGCATCACGTTAAGGAAAATCACGAACTTGTCAGAAATTCGTCACCGTTATTATTGTCATCAGTGTATAAAAATACACAGAGAGAAGACAGCGATGATGCGATTGAACAGTCAACACTTTCTATACCATCGTCATCAACAATTCATCCAGTACTTCAAGAAACTAACGTAAACCGTTCTCCCAAAATTTTAATGTCTTTGTGTTCTCCAAATATGGTTAGTAACGTTAGCCTGATAACAAAATGCAACCAAAAGAAATATTACATTTCACCCATCCACTCAGGCCAGAGCGACTTTGATGATTCTGATTATGATCCGCATTTTGTTCCTGATAGCAAAGCAAAACTCCCAATCTGCTTCGAGGTCGAACAACAAAATCTCCAAGTGATTCTTCTTCAAGAAGCTCTTCATCCAGTAGCTCATCATCTAGTAGCTCTTCATCAAACAGTTCAGACGAAGGAGTTGTGGATAATTTAAGTCCCGTTGCTGGAACCAGTAGCTTGACTACAGAATCAAATATTTCAACCGAAAACCAAAGCAATCATACAAGGGACAGGAAAGAACTACTTGACAAAAATATAATACCCATAAATTACCGCGAAACGTGTTTTAAGGATTTGACTGATTAAAAAAGTATTACTTGTTTTTCTTTTTTCATTCATAAAAAAATTGTGATTTTCAGACTGGTTAGAATTAAGTTAAAATAATTATTAAGTATATTTTTTTTAATATGAATAGTACTATACAAATAATTTGTTTTGTTTTAATATTTGTGTATTCTTGTTTTTAAAGGTTTATTTTGATAAATGGTTAGAATAAACTATACTTTTAAAGATATCAGTATTAGTAACGACTGTTTTTGTTTATGAAGACTTGTTATTTTTATTTTAGAAGATTGTTTTCATTTTTTTTTTGCGAAAAGTTTATTTGTCAAATATTTTAAATATTTGTTCTTTTATCTAAATGTCTACTCCGGTAACTGACTGATTAAATATGAGAATTTACATTAAATTATAGTCTTTAACAAAAAAATTGCTGGTTTTATTTATTAATATGCAAAACAAAATAATAAACAGTTCATATAAAACAACTTATCTTATTAAAATGTATATAATTATAATATTCTAACACATTCAGATAATACCAGCTAGTGTCAACCTAAGCAGAGTTTGATCTATGGATATTAGAAAATGAATAAACATACATTGTAAAGACATAGTACACTAGGAATCGGTTTTCATCTATGTTGTATGTACAAAAACTAAGTTAAAACCGGAGCAAAAAATTATTATTCCGACTGTAACAACTCAAAATATTTCACCAATAATGAATTAACTAAAAATAATGTTTCATTTTGAAAAAAGTTTATGGAGGAAGACAGTCTCAACTCAAAATTTCTAAATAATTAAACTATTTGTTTTCTTTTTTTATTTTTGTAAAGATATTATTCATTTCAATTCAGTTTAATAGCTCATATGGCAGTTATTCAAATTGCAATATTATAGGAAGTGAGTAATAAGTTTTTTGTTAATTCTGAAAAATGATCGATTTTGAGTTGATACAGTATTGTATTATTAGTGCGATATGTAAAGCAGGCCACAACAAACGCGTGTTTTATCAAAGCAAATAGTTAAGTTATAGTCCATAACAGCATTATTTTCCATAACAGCATTATTTTCCATTTCAAGTAATTATGGAACTGATCGCCGCCGCACGGCTCGCGCTGCGCGCTGTTCCATGTTTGAAATGGCAAATAATAATACTAATGGAGGGAAAGCAACAGTGTGCATTCACAGATTGAGTTTATTTAAAATGAACAAAATATAAAATACTTCTATTTGTGTTTCCTCGCAAGTGTGTTAAAAAACGTCGTACGATATACGTGCGTATTGGTTATAACATGCTCGGCTCAATTACACCCTCGCCTTCGGCTCGGGCTGAAATTCCGCCTCGCATGTTATAACCATCATTACGCACTAATATCGTAATGTACTATATCGCAACACTTTCTGAGTGACCTGGTAATTTACAAGGAAATAAATTTCATAACGTTACACAATTATATATTTACCTACATCACATATCCATACATTGTAAATACCTAAATTACAATACCTACCAATGTGTTTATAGTAGCAATTATTATTACCTAATTTTAAGTACCTATTTGTCTATAGCGTAATTTATTGTAAATAATACTTAGTGTCAGAGTTAATTTAACTAACATGGTATCGATTAACAATAGGTACTAAATCAAAAGTAAATATAGGTACTATAAAATGTGCTGTTTTAATAAAATTCTCCCGTCAAAGGGTTTTTCCCCGAACTCCTCCAAAATGGCTGAACGGATTTTAATGGGATTTCGTATATACATTCATTAGGCATGAGAATAAGTTTGTATCTATTTTTTATATTACTATTAAGCACTTCCGCGGGTGAAACTTTACGCGGGGTGCTGCAGCTACTGATCATATAAAATATTTAGCTATTATATTAAAAATTTCTGCTCGAGATCTTATATAATTTAAGGAATGTTGTTTAATTGTTTGTGTAATTGTTATGAAGCAATCAATTAGGAATTGTTTCCAAAATCCTCAGCATTAAGATTGAAAAATTGTGTTACACAATTCTTTATTTAACTCGTACTATTTCAGTAAAACATCTCTGCAGAAAAACTGATCGCAAAGTATTTTAAAAACAGTGTCATAACTGCATGGTTTTCTAGTCAATCTTGCCACCCTTTTATATGTAAACTAATTTATGTACATAACATAATTATATGTAGGTGATTAAAGTATTTAATATAAACATAAATGAATTATAGTTTTTAATATCTTATTGTTGTTTGTTTTTATTTGTAACCTACAACGAAAATACATAAGCTTTCCTCCTCCTTCCTTTTTTAGGGTTCCGCAGCCAAATGGCAATTGGCTATATTCGTCATGCTTGTCTGTCTGTCCGTCTGTCCGTCCGTATGTCACAGCCATTTTTTTCCGAAACTATAAGAGCTATGTATACTGTTAAATCTTGGTAGGTAGATGTATTCTGTGAACCGCATTAAGATTTTGATGCAAAAATAAAAAATAATAATAAATATTGGGGGCTCCCCATACTTAGAAGTGAAAGTCAAAAAAAAATTTTTTTTTTCATGAAATACATATTCCCTGGCTGGAGGCTTTAATTTTAATTAGGGCATCCACAGGAAAGTCCGGTTAAGTAGTCACGGCCTCTAATGGCCACCTACGAGGACATCAAAAAAAAAAATCAAATACATATGTGTGTGAGGCCCAGGCGACACCGAACTCCCAGCCACCGTAGGCGCGGGCCTGCGGGCGGTGAGCCGTGGGCAGCTCGCCGCCTGGTAAGGACCAGGCCCGAGTCGACGAAGTGTTGTGTTTCACACGCGCCTCAAAGAGATGTCAGCACATCGTGACCGGGTCCACGAAGACCGATGCGTCCTGGATCAGGGTTGGGGGTTGATTAAACAAGAAACCATGGCCCTAGCCGTCGCATAGGCAAGTGAAAAAACACGGGTGGGTTTTAGTCACTAAAAGTCTAACACGCTCTTCCGCTCCGCCCAGAGCGGGAGAAGACATTTGATGATTTCCCATCCCAACACAAAAAAAAAAATAAGGCAGTAAATATATTCATTTTATTTTCACATTTATTATTATAGATTTTAAAGTTTAATTTTACATAACCTGCAGCATAATTTCGTAACACACTATCAGTAAGTAATGAAACCCATTGCGGTTTCATTTTGACAGTTCAACAACATTCATTGCGTTATTGATGTTTGTCAAAATGCCAATTGATAGTAATATTGTGTTACGCAACTAGAATGCTGGAGTATTATATGTTTTAAGGCAGCTGTCAAAAAGTTGTTAACACAATGGACTGGGTATGGTATACGTAAACTATACGATATCGTATACGTAAGGTATGTTCCGCATGTTATGCTTTAAGAGCACTCAGAACAGAAATTGACATTAAGCAATTGAAAATGGTCTATTTCGCGTTGGTTGAATCTAAAATCAGATATAGCATAATGTTTTGGGGAAAAAGTTATGACTATAATATCAAAAGAGCTTTTGTGTTACAAAAACGTGCCATTCGCACGTTAGTCCGTATCCCGCAAAGAGAGAGTTGCCGTGAACATTATATACGACTAAATATACTTACAGTGCCAAGCATTTATGTTTTTGTTCTTCTATGTAACATGGCGAAATACATACATGAATATGAGACAACAAAAGAACGACAAAGCAGAGAACGCACACGTAGACAAGACATTAAGCATTACAAGGTACATCCTTCTTTGAATATTGTAAAGCACAGTCCTAGATATCAATCGGTTATATTGTTTAATAAGTTGCCTCTAGATTTAAAAAGCGCTATCTACTCAAGTTCATTCAAGGGTCAACTCAAACGTTTCCTGTTGAATAAGTGTACAGACACTGATCTGTTATAGATCGTCAACAGCATACAGATGCTGTTGAAGATCTATAACAGAATTCTTATGTATGTGTAGATATACAATTGTAATATTTGACATTTTAATGTAATGTGAATTCTTAATTTTCTCTTTTGTTATTGTGTAATTTCAGATACCTACATGTATTTGTTAATGAATAAATGACTATGACTAAGTAATTTCACTAAAAAAATTATGTACCTACATAGGTAAGCCCACTTACATAACTTTTTGAGTTTGAATGAGTTCTGCGTTATCTGGTCAACCCTCTATCTACGGTAACCGGCCGGTAATAACGGTACAACCTTTTTTTTCTTTTTTTTTTGGGAAATCTTCAAATGACTTCTCCCGCTCTGGCCGGAGCGGAAGGGCGTGTCAAACTTTAACTGACTAAAACCCACCCGAGTTTCTTCACTTGCCTGTGCGACGGCCAGGGCCACGGTTTCTTGTTTAACCAACCCGCAACCCTGACCCAGGAGGCATCGGTCTTCGTGGACCCCGTCGCACTTGTCAAAATAGACATTTATGTTTTTTTTATATGTATTTACTTCCTTCGAAAAAACTGTTCCGACTCGCGGTTGTGGTGTATCTTCCACAAGGGGCATTGATCAAGAGTTGAAGTTTGAAGTTGACTCGTGGTTGACAAGACCGAGTACAAGAAGCTGACGGTCAACCTTCAGGATTGAAGAGGCACTGGAAGAAGAAGAAAAATATGTATGAAATCCGAAAAGGATTGGTTAGTGAAAATAGACTTCGAAAGCGCATATTTTCACGTGCCAATTCTGCCAGGACACAGATGTTTACTGAGATTTATTTAGTATAGGACCAAATTTGGTAAATGACCAGCTTGCCCTTCGATTTGGCAACTTCTACAAAGGTTTTTGTCAGTCGGACGAACTTTGACGCGCAGATCCCAAGAGACCAAGGAGTACACGTTTTCTTCTAGCGAATCAGAATTGAGAAACTTCGCGAACTCTGCGATAAGACCCTTGCCGCTGTCTCCTCAGAAGTCAAACGAGTATCTGGGGATACTATGGGACCTTTGGAAAAATGTCAAAGTACTTCAAACAAAGGTTCGTTTATTATAATCGTGAACATGGAAAATGCCAAACTGTAGAATTGTAGTGTTTTAGAGTAAGCAAAGCAAGTTTAAAAAAATCCAGAATTTAGGTCCCCAATATGGGACCACTCCCAAATTAAGGCTTTGCTTTGACATTTCACAAACATTTTAATAAAGAAATCAAGGATTATAGGTCTACAAATGTCATTCAAATCAGCAGGGCCTATGTAGCTATGGGTTTCATTTTGACAGTTCAACAATATTCATTGCGTTGTTTACGTTATTGAGCAAACATATTTTCGAACACATGGAGCAATGGATTAGCAAATTTTCTTGGAAATGATTCCATCATGATGGCGGAATTATGGTGCGGATCAGTAATCGGTTTCAAACGATAGTATAAATAAATAAATAAATATATATATATACGGACAAATCATACAGATTGAGCTAGCCCCAAAGTAAGTTCGAAACTTGTGTTATAGGATACTAACTCAACGATACTGTATTTATAATAGATACATATATAGATAAACATTCAAGACCCAGGCCAATCAGGAAAAGATCGTTTTCCATCATAACCTGGCCGGGGATCGAACCCGGGGCCTCCACGTCGCAGGCAGGCGTGTTGACCGCTGCGCCACGGAGGACGACGATCTTCTACTCCAGCGTAATATCGATGTGGTCTTACAATCAAATTCACAAGAAGTAATTCTGTTGATTTAATATAAGTTCAAAATCAATAAGAAACTTTTATGATCACATTGTGGTACTAATTTAGCCCCAACCCAGCTATCGATAGCATAACTTCACAATTTATGGCCTAAAGAAAGGTACCTACAGTCACGCTTACTTTTATTCTTCTTCTTCAGCCTATAGAGGTCCACTGCTGGACAAAGGCCTCCCCCAAGGCTTTCCAGAATGACCGGTCTTGTGCTGACCTTTACCAGGTCATCGTTCTACCTTGTTGGGGGCCTCCCTACGCTGCGTCTTCCTGTACGTAGCCGCCACTCCAGTACCTTACTGCCCCGTCGGCCATTGGTTCTACGAGCAATGACTTTTATTACCTAAAAATAAAATTGATATTATGCATACTTGCCTCTCTCCAAGCCAATTTATATTTCTACCTGCTGATTCTTAAATATAAATATACTAGCTTTCCGCCCGCGGCTACGCCCGCGTGGAGTTCGGTTATATCGGGCTTTTTAGATTTTATTCGGGAATATCAGTTTTTTCGAGATAAAAAGTAGCCTATTATTTAATCCGGACTTCTAACTTTACGTCTGCAAAATGTCAAAGCAATCGGTTCAGTAGTTACGGTGTGAAAGCGGAACAAACACACAAACAAACTCACTTTCCCATTTATAAACAAGTAAGGATTTGATTGAAACCCATATCAATCACTGTACATTGAGCCGCAATGGGTTTACGGACACGGGCCCGATTGGGGCGGATATAATGCTGCCGAGCTTATTAAAGCGCTGCTGTACCGGAACATGATGCGCCTATCTCAAATTATGGCTTATGGAAAAAGATGTTGTGAACGTTGTTCAGATGTTTTACAAAACGGCGCTGTTTTAGTTAGTGTGCGACAAATTTAGTTATAACTAATACTACTACTTTTTAGGGTTCCGTAGTCAACTAGGAACCCTAAGGCCGCTGCCTCGAATCTTGCGGGCAGCGGGGCGGCGGCGGCGGCGGCGAGTGAGCGGCGGGATCTACGTAAAATCAAACGGACAGGTTCTCGAAAACAGCGGCGCGGCAACGGGGCGGCGGCGGGCAGCGAGCGGTGTACTTCTCGCGCTCGAATCTTGCGGGCAGCGGGTGGGCAGCGAGCGGTGATCGAGTGTTAAAAATAAATTTAAATCAAAAAGATGTTGCCGCCATTGTTCAGACATTTCTTACGCGATTAAAAACAAATATCTCGTCGACACAATCGTGAACACAACACTACGCGGCTATAGTGAGTGTATAGTGAGATCTGCCCGCTAGTTTCGAGAACGGGTCTTCGATGCCCGCCCGGCTCCCGCGCCGCCGCCGCCACCGCGCCACCCCGCTGCCCGCAGGATTCGAGGCAGCGGCCTTATAGTTTCGCCAAGTCTGTCTGTCTGTCCGTTCGCGGATAATCTCAATGCCCGTTAACACTAGAGAGCCGACATTTGGTACACGCCCACAAAGTGCTATAATAAAAATTGATAAATATAAATATACGCACAAATCACACAGATTGAGCTAGCCCCAAAGTAAGTTCGAGACTTGTGTACTAACTCAATGATACTATATTTATAATAGATACATATGTATTAGATAAACATCCAAGACCCAGACCAATTAGGAAAAGATCGTTTACGATCATGACCTGACCGAGGATCGAACCCGGGTCCTCCACATCGCAGGCAGGCTTGTTGACCGCTGCACCATGGAGGTCGACATGACATGATGAAAAGTAGAAAACATGTTTAATTAGGGTACCCCCCATACATGTAGGTATAGTGGGGACTGATATTTTATACAATATAGCTTCAAACATGTGATATATTGTTGCAAAGGTGTTTAAAAATGAATAGGTGTTTACTAAAACCATTTATTGATATTGTTAATATTTTCGGAAAGGATATTCTCCAAATAAAAAGAAAATGCGTCCCTCTAACTTTTGAACCATAAGTTTAAAAATCACAAAAGTAGAACTTACAAAGACTTTTTAGGAAAATTGTACAAAATAAATTCTGAACTAAGTTTGTAATTTAACCGTATATACAAGCACATTTGCTGTCTTAGTGTACATATTTTAATATCCCGAACGCATATTCGTTGAAATAAAAAAAAGAATTTAGGCAATCCAAAATATTACCACCCGAAATCCGAATAACCCTTGTCTAGTTTGTATAAATTAGTAAACCAATTTCCAGAGCGAGGGCGCTGTACTTTTTTTTTTGGTGTTGGTGGTAAATCATCAAATGACTTCTCCCGCTCTGGGCGGAGCGGAAGGGCGAGTCAGACTTTTACTGACTCACCCGTGTTCGTTCACTTGCCTGAGCGCTAGGACCACGGTTTTTTTTTTTAGCAACCCGCAACTCTGACCCAGACATCGGTCTTCGTGAACCCCGTCACGATGTGCTGACGTCTCTTTGAGGCACGCGTAAAACACAACACGCCGTAGACCCGGGCCTGGTCCTTACCGCAGTAGTGGGCAGCTCGCCGGCCTCAAGCCCGTGGCTATGAGTTCGATGTTGTCTCCCGACCAGGATGTCCCCAGCGGCGGTTCGAGGCGTGAGGGCGCTGAGATTCCCGCTCCCTCAAGTGCTCCGTCTCCTCCTTTGCCAGCATCACTACTTCGCAGAAAGAGGTGACGGCCTGACCATGAGGTCACCGCGCGGCGGCGGTGGTGGCGGTCTCGCTCCGACCATGGCCTGGACCAGAGCCGGATGCGGGAGATCGCCGCCGTGAGGATACGGCGGTGCTCCGTCCAAGCAGGACAGACCATAACCGTATGCTCCACCGTGTCAGTGTGCTGTAATTTGGGCTACTTCGCGGTGGGTGTTAACATTTCTTCTGAGTTGATGGAGTCAGGATGTGTGTGAGCTATAGAGTAGTTGGAAGCTATAACTCTTTCTTTAGTTATCACCGGTCTTTGTAGGCCAGTTTTTAGGATTCCGTACTTAGTATTTCAAATTTATGTAACAAGTAGCCTATTATCCACATGTAGTAGGAGCTCATGCCATGAATGCTCATGACATTGAAGTCTTAGGTCATTGCCTGATGATCTCTTGCGGAATTGAAGAATAGAAAAACAACATAAGGTTAAGAGTAAGGGGAACAACAAAGGAAGGAATAAAATAACGATATGTAGTTACAAAGAATTTATTTTTCAGAAACTTGTAGTTACACAAAATTCTAAGTAAACAGACACTTCTGGCATTTAATAGGTTTTTGTTCTGAATATGTTATTTAGCATTGCAATACTCAAACATAAAGCAATGAAACAGATGTTTCAGAAACAATATTATGATGAACAATATTTTTCAATAGAATATGTTTTACAATTTTTAGCACTAGTTTAATAATATGTTTAAAAAAACGTACATGTTTCAAACCTAGGTCATACAAAAATTTATACCTTTTCTGTACCAGGGTTTTATTTCAATTGCTCTTTCGCTTTCTTCATTTAATTTAAGTTTAGTGTTTTTGTTGAATGAAGTGATTCAATGTTAATTTATCATTCATGTTACCCTCATAGACTTTTTCAAGAAGAGTTTGTAGTTTTTCAGAGTCTTTTTTAGAGTATCTAAAATAATGGATTGGTGTAAGCCCTGATTTGTCTCGAACCATACACATTTCCTTGAATTGACTTCTACCTAAAAGGGAATCTAGTTTGTCGAAAAATGCATAACACTGTTGGGATGCTGCTCTATGAGCTGCTAACTTCTTCTGAGAATCCAGGATGCGAAAGACGGTCATGAGTTGTTCTTTATTTAATTTTTCTAATGCTTTATCAAAACATTTAAAGTCTGAGTTTCCTATGGACTGTGATATTAAGTGTATTAACTTCTTTGATCTATTTTGATTAAACCATTTTTCATCAAATTGGATACAAAACAATTCTTCAATTGCAGGCGAGGGTAAATCTGACAAAAGAATATCCAACAACAATAAATTACGTTGTAAACCTTTAACAACTCCGTATGCAATCAACAGTGGATTACATTTTGGGAGTTCAGAGCATCTAAACAAATCAATTAATCTTTCAACATCAATATCTTTAATTAGCTTTATTATAAATGCAACGACATTGTTTGCACTTCTCTGGGCGGCAATGCATACGATACAACTTTCATTGTAATTCTTAGTGACGATTTTTATAAAATCGTCAAGATTTTTCACACTAAGCACAGTTTTTAAGCATTTCAGTAGAAACATTGCACTATTTTCTAAATATTCATTAATAGCCATAAATATTAACTTGGATAATTTTACATGTTCCGTAAGTAAATTTTCAAACAATTCTTCTATACCAGCATTATGTATTTCATTCAACATGAGTGGATGGTTTCCTAGTTTAGCATTGAAAAATCTTCGAGGGCCTCCTTCTTCAGATTGAAGGAACGTGTTTATAAAATACATCCACAGAGAAGTTTTACAATGAAATGATTTTAATCTATCGCAAAGAAACTCAGTGGCGAAATATTCAGCAAATGTATAATGAACGAATTTAGGTTCATTCTGAATAATTTGCTCGATAATGCCTGTTTTCTCTTCTCCTAATTTTATCCTTTCAACAAAATTACGTATTTCACTAATATCGTGGCTATTAAATAACTCTATTGTTTTGCCAAATATTACATAAGCAGCAATTATTTTATGACTTTTATAAAATGCTGTTCGCTCATTGTCTATCAGTTTCCTCATATCAGGGTCATTAATACACAAAAGAGGTTTCTTTTCACCGAAACGGATTTTGAAAAATTTGACGTCTACAAATCGCTCATAGAGCTGATTTAAATTTACCATATTCATAGTATTCTGTGATGTTATAAACTGTTCCATACTTTCTGGATTAAGAGGAAAGTTGTGAAATGAATCTTCAAATATCTCCGATATCATGTACAGATGTAATGGCATGCTGATAAATTTATTATTTGTGTCACATAACACGGCTGAAAGAACTTTCAAAAATCCTTTAACTGCATTTTTCAGACCCCAGTTTGTATTAAATGGAAAGTAACCTAGCATAGCATTTGATCCTTTACTTAACCAAATTTTCTCTAAAAACTCCAACTGATTGGCGTAAGACAAGGGTTGTATAGTAAAAGAGAAAGTTTCCAAAGTATCTTCCAACTGATGAAGAACGTTGTACAAACGGCTAGTTATCCACAAATGCACAACTTTCGACTTTTTAAGAACATTTACTAATTGCATAAATTCATTCGCGAAATCGGGACATATTTCATCAAAACCATCAAATAACAAGGCCACCCGATCGTTATTATAACAATGAATAAATAACTCTATTTCAAATAAGTTAATCCCTGAAAGATTCAATTCTACATTATCTTTATTGAAACTAATATCATCACATAGGATAGAAATTTGTTGAATTATGGTTTCGAAATTAGTTTTTCTCTGTTTATGGGCTTCGAAACCAATCACTCGAAGCAAATAATGCACGGCTTCATTTAAATCAATGTTAACTTCATTTTCCTTCATTCTTCTCAATTCTTTGGAATTCTCTAGCAAATTAATTTTGGAAATCCACAGCGCCGGGTGCTTAAGTTTTGTACTAATCGCTAAATGAGTAATTAAAGAAGATTTGCCCATGCCCGGTTCAGCACTTATTATAACAACTTTATCCCTTAAATCTTTTAATGTCACGGGTTGTAACGTATATGAATCGTGTGAACCTCTGTGAATATGTTTCAATATATTCAGTAAACTACCTCGAGATTTTCTCCAGACAAGATTTTTGTCACTACTGCAGCTAAACCAATGCACATTACAGGTTTTATACTTTTCTATAAATTCTGTGAATTCTTCTTGCTTTTCGGTAATTAAAACAATGTCCCTCGTGTCAGGTTTAAAGTCATCCCCCAATTTGTTATATTCTAAAGCATTTAACACGTTGATTGCTCTAAAATCAGGATGTAATATGACGTAACGACATATTTGTTCATTTATATAAAAATCTAATATTTCATCATAAGCCGGATTGTTAAAAAAATTGCCTATCTTAATTTTTTCATTATTTATAATCATGTACAACACTTTCGAATTTATAAGATGGTACGATTCATCTTCAAATAAAATTCCAAGTGGTACTTCATTTCCTTGGAACACAATATATCTCTCTTGTAGTAACATTGTACGCATTGTATCTGCAAGATCTTTAAAGCCAGTTCGACTGTCAACTCTTTCGACTATGCCCTCAATTGCTAATTGATCTTGATTGATCTTGTTAGCTAAATCCCGATTATAGATGATGACTATTTTGCCTTCAAAATATTTAAGCAGCCAAACTACATCTGCAATAACATTTTGACTTTTGCAAACAATAATTAAAGTATTTATTTTGGACTCTTTTATCTCCGACTTAACATCAACAAAATAATTTCCGACTCCGACGTAATCCAAATCGATAAAAGTATAATCGTTTAAATTCCGTTCTTTAAAATATTGGATCAATTTCATACTAGACAGCGCATTCTCTTCAGTAATTATACCCAAGATTTTTGCTGCCTCAGCGAAAAAGTGATCTAAATGTAATAATCCTAGTGCAGTATCTTTAAATTTTAATGCAGGCAACGCGTTCTTTATAGTTTTGGTGTAAGTGAAATTAAGAATGCTCAATAACGGACTATTTAGGACGTCTTGTTCAGCTTCGAAGAAGTACCCACAAGATTCCGTCAAGTACGGAGCGTTTATTGGTTGTTTCCACCACTTTTGTACACGATCATGTACCTTTAAAAAAATTGCATCACCCTTTACTCTAAAAAGCGCGTCACTTTGCCTTGGTATACTGCTCACAAAGTACTTATCTATCTCTTTCTTTAAAATCTTTTCTACTTCGTCTTCTGTAGCCTGATTTGTATAGAAAAATAGTTTAGCCAAAAAGTCCTTAATTAAATTTTTGTCGTATTGGTCATGAATTAAAGACAGTCGGGGAAAGCGATGTACGTTTATGTCAAATCTGCATTTGCTTACATCTATTCCTGTGTAAACGTCACTCTTTAATTTTTTTAAAAGTCTTAAATTGTCCTCGGATAAGGTATCAAGTTCTGAGTTAAATTTTAAAGTCTTAGTTTCGTTATCGAATATAAGTAGGTTGCCAACTAAACCTCCCAGTCTATAGGATTCTAAATCTGTACTTTGTAAAATTTCATTCGGACCAACCATGTTGTCGTCCACTTTCATCACAATATTCGCCGCCACATTCGCGTTCCCAAGAAGTTTTTTAAATATTGAACAGAGATATTCAAGTTTCTTTTCTCTTTTCTGCTCGCTTCCACTAAAAGAAAAATTAAGATTGCCAAAATTTACTGGCACTTTAAAAGTCAATGACATTAAGAAACTCTCTACCTCATCCAGTTTTTCAGGGGAAATATTTTTCTTTAGTAGTAATACTTCTTTATAAATCGTAGCTTTGATAGCTAATAACAGATTGTCATTGCTTGCAAAAAATGATTCTCGGAATTTTGCGTAACAGAAATTATTTTGCGATTCATCGTTTTTAACTTCGACTTCTATAACGTGTCTCGCGAGAAAGACATGATACGTTTTTATTAAGTCATCCATCATCATATTATTGTAATTATCCTTAAAAATAAACTTTGGTAATCGTTTTGCTAAAAGCACCGCGCGTGATTTAGCTACAGTTTGCATTAGAAGTTCTACATCTTGATCATCATAGTCAAATTGAAATACTTTGCCTTTGCTTGTGTGTATAAAAAGTCTACATTCAGTTTTTTCCACGGTTTTCATTTTAGAAAATTTCTCAAACGCAGATGTATAAATAATAAATTCACAGTCCATATTTTTAAACTCGCCCCTGAACATATCATCGCTATTTTCCGGGATGAACATCGGACTTATTTTTATGTAACTCTCTAAGTACTTATGTAGACTGAAATCTCCGTTTAATTTCATGATTTCCTCGACTGTAAATTTGTCTTTAGCAGGATTATCTCTGTGTTTGGCTTGTACAAACATTATTTTTGATTTATCACCTTTATTTGATTGGAATCTAAAGATGATGTCATCAAAAGCACCCATGCTTTCAACGTTGGTTGCTATTAAAAATGTTTTAACTTCTTGCACATATAGAGCTCTAAATAAAATCAGACTCAACAGTTTAGTTTCATAGAGTTGTCCACTAAGTCCCGACGTTCCAGTTCTTTTTTGATAATGAAATATTTTGCCCCCTTTTGGTTTTTTTAATTGCTTACTAAATTCTTGCTGTTTAAGTCTATTTTGTTCCACGCTTTTGTATGTTACTGAAGTACCATTATTTACAGCTTGAGATTGGCTTTGATTTTCTCCAACAACAGGTTCGCAGGCAGTTAGGCTTTCGGGATGACTCTTCCTTGAGTTGTTTTCAAGGTCTTGCTGAATACAAGAAGGTTTTAATTTATTATTATCAAATGCTTCCAATATAGTAACAATTCGTTTTCTTTGGCATGTGGGTTTATCTGATCGATGAGCTATATCTAAAGCAGTTTGGTTGTCAATGTTTTTATTAGTCACGAGAGCTCCTCGCTCCAAAAGGAACCTGACAACTTCTGGTTCTTCTTTTATCACTGCAACATGCAACGGTGTATTGTTTTTGTAATTAGCATCTACTGCATTTATGTCTGCCCCGCGATCTAAATATTTTCTTATCTTCTTAATTTTTTCTTCTGGGGTTTTATTTTTACGAATACTACTAAACAGTAAACTGTTATTAAGTAGCTTGTCTTCCATTTCCGAATCATCGTACATATTTTGTATTTAGATATTCTTAAATATACAACTTGAACTGAAGTTTCTGAAACAATATTACGCATGAAGAACGTTTTTGAGAATATCACGAAATTCCGTACATACAGTGGCGTAGCAAGGCTGGGATGGCAACCCCGGGTGATACATTTTAGGGATAGGAAAAATCGCTCTTAAAATGCGGCTTGTTTCCATTTGTAAAAACAAAATAACTCTTGTTTTTTGTGAATGATCAAAACTAAAACGTAAAGTTTCCGATTTGCTTGTGTGTAAAATGGTTTTAGTCCTTGAATGTTGCTTTGTCAATGAAACTAGGTAAGTATAGGTAAAATTTTATAAATTCCTAATTAAGGAAGCGGGTAATTTTAAAATTCTGACTGATTGTCAACTGTTTAAAAGCTTGGCATGTAGCCTTGAAATTTACTAAGGAGTACCTAATAGGACCATATTTACATTTACGGAGCAGTTATTTCTGATGAGGCAGCTGCACTGCATAAATGATATTAAATTCACATTGCTCAACTTAAGTTTGCGTTAACAAGTATAACAAAACCTTCAATTTCCTTAGACATATATTTTATATGTTGGGAATAGCTTCAATGTAAAAATGGATTATGTAGGTTCTCGGTTTTCCTGTTTTCTGTTAAAATGTACAGACGACAACACATCAAGCTACTACAATCTGTCAGATTTCCTTATTAGATTTTCAACTTTATCTCTAAATTATTAAGGGTCAAGGTTGACTGGGAATATCTGACAGTTTGGGGTAGCTTGACCTGCTGTCGTCCATACCTACATAAAAGTGGTCACTTTAATATCGCTTTTTCTTTTCATCGGCTTTCAAATCATAACGTACTAAAGAAATTCTCATTTCAAAAAAATATTATTGTTTTGTTTTTTTAGAAAATATGCCTGACACTTACTACTGGGCCTGTGTGGTGAATTACGGCCATATCACATATCTTAGAATTCTTGCTCCCAGGACATGCCAGTTATCCCACGCTGTATTCTTTAAGAAGAGTGAGTCTCGGATTGAGAACAGTGGAGCAGTGAAGTGGTAGCGGAGAGCGGGTGAGTCGTAATTCACCACACGGGCCCAGTAGTAAATGTGTCAAGGCATCATTTAAACATGACGGCAGACTGAGAGCCGCTAAGTTAAGGAAAATATTATGACAAAATCGTAATAACACTAGACTTTCCCGTTTTTGTCCTCGCACGATCTGACTCAGAGATACCTACCTACAATGGCAACAATTATTTGATACACGAGTATAACTTCTTCTTCTTCTTCAGCCTATAGAGGTCCACTGCTGGAAAAAGGCCTCCCTAAAGCTTTCATTCCATTGGGGGGTTTGCCATAAACCCCACGCTTGGCAGGCGGGTTGGGAAACGCAGTAATTTGATTATCCACAGGAGAAGCGCTGCTGCCCGCTTCCCTGGTGACAGTTCCCTTAGTTGCCTCTTACGACACCCACAGGAGGATATGGGTTGGTACTATTCTAAGCCCGATACCTCACGAGTATAACTAGAGGCCAGCAATCATAAAAAGTACACATCGCTCGCCAAAACAGAGCACTCTCTCTCTCTCTCTCTCAGTTTCTATCCCGTAGGGATGTCGGGATAAAAAATATCCTTTAAACCATGTATATTAAACCTGGTTATAAACAATCTGTGTGGACTTAGAAAAACCGCGATATCTTCCAAAGTTATGTACTAGATAGATTCATAAATACATGTATAAATAATATGTTATAGACAGATAAGCGGCGCTCATTTCAAAAAAGAAATTCTGAATTTTGAAAAATATTAAATTTCGATTTTTTTGTAAAAGAATATTTGTCTTTGTTTCAAACCGAGCTGTCATTAAATCATGTGATTTTTTTATGGATAGACAGCTGTGCTGCTGGGGAGTTTGTTCTGCCACTTCTTCCTTCCTTCTTATTACTCGACAGTTTTCTTTATACATACCTATATGTAAACAAAAAATGTCAGTGTAAAGTATCGTCATGTATACAAGTTTCATAAAAAAAAAAAACAAAAACAAATAGATTCCTATCAAACCCAGCTGTTTGGATCCTTTCTATAGGTGTTTAAATTGCATAGACAACTTTGGCGAGCTACTATCTGTATTCAATTGATGGAAGATTCGATCTCCGATTAAAGATAATGCTATTATTATCGTTAATCGGAGACTTTTGGAACACTAAGCAGTCATGGAGGTAGATATAGGACGAGGGGGGAATAAGGGTGGACAAAGCCAATCCAACTTTAATTACTATTTAATCGCCTTTTATTAGAGATGATTATTGATTCTAAATTAGATTACATGAATGGTGGCCTGGTGGTTAAAACTCCAGCCTCTCAAGTATGAGTGTGAGGGTTCAATTCCGGGTCAGGCAAATACCTACCTATGTAACTTTTCTAAGTTATATGTACTTTCTAAGTACGTTTTGGACACCAATGACCGATTAAAAGGTGAAGGAAAACATCTTGATGAAACCTGGCCTTGCTCAATGTGGGTTGGCGCTTTCAGACTTTTGAGTCTGAAATCGCCAACCCGCATTGAGCAAGCGTGGTGATTACGCTCAATCCTTCTCTGTATGAGAGGAGACCTGTACCCAGTACCCAGTGGGACGATAGAAAGGTGTTGATGATTTATTATGAGGCGTCATTTACTTATTGTCTTTTATATAAGGACTGGTTGCTCAAAATGTTCTGGACGGCTGCCCTTCGTCCATAGACAATAATCCCATTACGCTACGCTACGCCATTGTAAAACAGAAACACGTTTTTTTTATCCTAAGTAGGTATGTATGTAGGTACCTACTTATTTAAACTTAACACAAATAAATGCATTTGTTTTATTCATAGACATATACTGACCTTCAGTCCTCGAAAAGTAAAAAACTTCTTTAAATATACCGCAATTTTACGCGGCCATTTTTTACAAATTAATCACAATTCCACGATTCAAAACCAAAGAGTTAGCTATACTCGCTTATTCACTAAACAAATACAAATATCTATAAATAGAAAATAATCTTTCCGAAAAAGTTACCAGTAAAAATATTGTTCTTTTTGCAAATAAAAACATTATTAAAGGAGAATGCCAGATTTCGGCCTACACAACTTTTAAAATTAAACTCATCCTCCACAAAGTTCTTACCACCAACAATTTAAATATAAAATATAAACTAAAAAAATGTATTTAGTACTTTACTGAAACTTAGCCATTAAAAAAACATTTTAATAAGTAATTAGGGTGAAAGAACCAGTGATGGACAAGACCCCAGTGATGGACACTTTTTACCTTTATTGAAAGAAAACAAACCTTGCACACTCATATTTTGGTATAGGAATACTTAATCTTAGAGACTGACCTATTATTCGGCTCATAATTTTACGTCAGTGCGATCGGCCGTTTTGTTTCAAGTTGGCGAAGTAAACATTAGACCAACTTTGTGTTCCTGTGGAAAAATCCAAGTTTACTTACATAATCGTTAAGAAGGTGAGTCTATTTTTTTTAAATTATATGTTTGTTATTTATTGTAACTGAATGCTAATTGATTTTAAATCTAAGCATTGAAATGAGAGATATAGTTTGTAATTATTCGTCCCGCTCATTATCACGCATTTAAGCCAGTTAAGCCAGTGTCATTAACTGGTTCCGACATACATACTTTCTCCAGTAATGGACACATGTCCATAATTATTTTTTTTAGAACATTTTTGAGTTGGTACACCATTCTGATTCCTTTTTCCATGTAGTTTAATTGCATTTCTAAAATAAACAAATTAGAGTCCACTTACCAGTAAAGAACAAAGTGTCGATTACTGGATCCAATGAGTGTCCATTACTGGTTTTTACGTTTTCTTTCAGATGGCTCCAAGAAAAAGCTATACGCCAGAACAGATGGACCATGCGGTGAAAGCTGTTCGCAATGAAGAGAAGGTTGCCATTGCTGCTAAACCATTTGGGGTGCCTCGTGTAACACTTTATAATGAAATATCAGGAAAGACTCCTATAAAGTGTACAATAGGGCCTAACAATCCTTTTAAATGAGCATGACAAAATTTTGGTTAGTTGGCGCTTAGACAAGGCTGAAAAACACTTTCCTATTTTAAAAGATTGCCTACTAGGCAGTGTGCATAAAATAATAAAGGATGAAATAATATCGAACCTCTTTACAAACAACAGACCTGGAAAAAAGCGGTGTAATTTATTCCTAAAAAGGCATCCAATTTTGACTGCAAAATTGCCGGAAAATCTAGGTATCTATGGCTCGGGACAACGTATCTAAAAAAGATATAAGAAAGCGGTTTCAAGAAGTACCTCTTTTAATTTAAATTAATATTGTTACAAATGAACCTTATGTCGATGGCATAAGGTTCAATATCGCGTGACATGCAGTGAATCACTTTTAAGCCCTATTTGTCCAGATCTAGACATTTTCTAGGTACAATAATAAAACGCATTGCTAGACTTGGGACGGCCTATCGAATGGTACAGGTCTCAACAGTTTTGTCAACAAAGTTTCGACATCGAAATTTCTAGAAACCCGTTTCCGGGAATTACTGTAGGTACTTCCGAGTGACCTCGAAGTTATGTGCTATTGTTATTACGTCTAGAGGAATCTCGAATGTTCGATCAGCTGGGCTATAAATAGCGCCGTAACGCCGGCGCAGAGTCAGTCTACACTCGACTAGCGATACGAAAACAGCGACAGTTAAGAAGCGATCTTAAAAGAAGACCTACTGCGACAATTATAACGAGAACTTCGAGTACTACGTGAAGTAACATCTGTAGCGTTATTGTATGTCTACAACACGGACTTCGTGGACATAAGGGAAGACTTCGGTGCAACGTCAGCGACATTCTACTTGACATTGCCTACAATCGACTGTACCTTCGTTGCCAATAAACTTCGTAACCCTTATCCGGCGTTTAAGTATCCCTAGCCCGTAACAATATAATGATTCAAATTGAACTGTGTTAGTTTATTTTTCTCCTTACAAATCCCAAATACTATATCAGTCATAATTTATGTTGTTCGGTGTCGATGACTGGATGTCCATTACTGGGTAACTGTCGGCCACTGGGTATGGACAACTGGATCCTAGGTGTCAATAACTGGTGATTTTAGTTATTTTTATATTTTGTCAATTTTATAATAATGTATTACCTATACTTCAAATGTAAATCATTGTGCCCATTCCTGAGAATATTGATCGTTATTTGCACTAAGTGCTGTTGAACTGAGTTTTGTAGTTTATTTTTTACCACTTTTTATTACGAACACAGTCCTAAAACTGTCGATAATTGGATCATTCACCCTAATTTAAGTTTGTCAATTCCAGATTTTAATAAAAAAAAATGTTGCCAATCTTGCTACTTTAATCGATAACGCTAAATAAATAAAACGTGCCACTGTAATCGATAATTGTATTTTAAAAATATTATTTATTATTTAGGTAGTTCTAAATAAAAAATGTAGTCTACTTTTTATTTACCACCTCATTATTCTCATTTCTTCTTAGTATTTTCTTAACATTCGTCCTGTTTGTAGTAGATTCATAGATGATTATAAAAAACGAAATTCAAAAAATCGATTTTCCATCTGTAATCGATAACATAATCGTCTTGTGATGGCAACCCTGTTAATTGCATATCTGTCAAAATCTTGACAAAACTGACAATTGACATTGATACATCTTGTATTGTTATCTGAGTACGATTCGGTTTTCTTTCGCTGTTTTTTTTTCGTATTCAAATAAGTTATATTACGTTTACGCAAGTTATAGAATTATTGTGTTATATTTATACCACCACACATTTTGTGACAATGTCTCATCAACTACGTTGTGTTAATTGTGGTATAAATGTATTACGAATGCAGCGTGAATCTGATGATGCAGCGTGAATTGAATCTGATGATGTCCGTTCATTGTTACGGCAATGGACTTCACTTTCAGAGGTAAAATACGATTCATATTAATAGAATATATACTAATTTAGCTAAGCTAAATGTTGAATTGTAACATAATTGTATTTTGTTTGTTTTAGATTCCAAATGACTACTCTGTGCATATGCCGTCAACATTGCAGGATGATGATAATCAGTTATCAACTTTAGAGGCAAACAAAACTCGGGCTGTTACTATCTGCAGACACGAGTTCAACAACAGAGCTTTACCATATATCATGATTGACTTTACTATTGCTGCTGCCCTAATTAATAGATTTCGACCACCGCTCACAGACAGGTTTGATGCTGCCCAGATATTAGAAATCATCCAACAAAAAATGTTCCAAAATAATACTTTAAGTGAGTTTATTATACAAAACAATTATAATAGAAGAAGGGCACAGTTCTCAAACATAAATGTTAATAACAGCAATGTAACTGAGTTTTCCCAGCTAGATTTTCACTATTTGATTTTGATAGCTTGTGGTACCTACCTACCGACTCCGTCAGGCTCGATCTTATTACGGTGAGCATATTGGTTTTAATGGCCGATATAAGATAGAAGTGTGCAGGGAGGTATCAATCAATAATCTAATAGAACAATTGTCTCTCTCAAAGCTCTTGGCTTTTAAGAGCAAAAATTCAAAGTCGCCATATAAGAAGAAAAGAATATTTTGTTTATGTGTTGATTGATAACAATTCAAATGGGAGGGAGGCAATAAGTCAATATTATTGCAATTGTAAGGTAGGCAAACGAGCTGTGGGATGCTGTTCCCACATTATGACCATTTTATGGTATTTAGGTTGGGCTCGGCATCAAAACAATATTGAACCCCCTGCACAGTTTCTTGATGAATTACTAATCGAATTTGATAATGAAATTGATGATGATGATAATTGATTATAGTGAAAAATAATAAAACTATTTATTAGTTTATTTGTGTTTAATTTTCTCTCCGTGAAAAAACATAACCTCCCTTTTAAAATGTCTGAATAACTTCTTTCTTACAAGTTCAATGTAAAAATGGATATCACAGAAATACTTTTGACATTATACTGCACAAATAAACATTGGAATATTCACTGTTAGGGACAAATTAATATTGAGCCAAAGTTACTATGGAGACCTGGCATTGTTCTTTCAAAGGAATTGAAACAGTGCGCTATTTTAAACTGAAAGTAAATCTTGATCTCACATTGAATATTTACGAAAGCTACAGAAAGACTCATATCTTTTTTCTTTTGGTTTTCGAAAAATTATGTTGCACTGGCATTACAGCACAATAGATTTATTGCTGGCAACAGCTGTGATATTTTTGCTGTGGAAATACTACATACAGAGGCTGGTAATCTGTCAAGAATCTGAGCGCAATCAGTGTGACCAAATGTGGCAGGATCCTGCCTTTTTGGCAGGTTTAGCCCTTTATTTTACTCTCTGGCACTTTCGTTTCACGTTTTAGAAATCTGGCAGGATTTGGCAGTATTAACAATATAAGCTGACAAATTTGTCAGTATAGCCGCTAGCCGCTACAGCCCACAAAAAGACAAAATTCAGTATCCAATACAAATTCAAATAATACTTTATTTAAGTAGGCTTATAAACAAGTACTTTCGAATCATCAATTACAATCAGAGAACAGAGCAATTTGTTGTTATGAACAATACAAATAAATAAAATAATAAAAATTCTAAAATGTAATGTCAAAAGATGTATCTAGAACAAAATTCTTATGTCAAATAAAATAAAAAATAATAATAAAAATAATCTGGAATGTTGTTTAATGTACAGACGACAGCACATCAAGCTACTATAATCTGTCAAATTTCCTTATTAGATTTTCAACCTTATCTGTGAAGCGTTAAGGCTCAAGGTTGATTGGGAATATCTGACAGTTAGGGGTGGCTTGGCCTGCTGTCGTCCGTAGCGTACATGTTCGTTAGGTCATTAGTGAATAATGGTGACTGTGTCTCATTCCAGCCAACTAAAGAAATTATTAGACAAATGACAAAGGCGATGTATAAAGAAAGTGATCAAGAGGAATACGATGCTAATACGAATGCGTCATTTAATTCAGTTCACTTTTAGACTTTAAGATCAATTATTTTAAATAAAACTTAAACAAATAATGTGATTATTCATTTTAAGCTTTTAGATTATATTGGCATTATTTTGGCATTTTGTGCTTTTGATTTTGGCAGGATTTGTCAGTTTTCTTGTCTATGTAGGGCAGGATCTCTATTCTCTTAATCTCTAATTTAAGGTTGGTCACACTGAGCGCAATGTCAATCTGAATTCTGTCTGAGATAAAATTTCATTTCTGTTTTTGTATCGTTTTTAGCTGATAATCTGCACTCTTTGTTATCAAACCTCCGTTGAGAGACTTCACGTCGATTCAAAATTGAAATAAATCACTTAAAAATTCAGCACTAAAACGGAGCATTCTATCAACTAACAATCAAGCTGTTTGAATACAATGAGCCATGGTGAATGTTATGAAAGGAGTTCTCGTCGAATGGTATGTAAATAAATCAAATATCTCATTCAATTCATTAAATTTATTATTGCAAACAAACCTCCAAGCTAGCCGGTTTTCCAAAACTAAACCTACTAGAATGATAAAAGAGGTTATAGCCTCTTAATTTCGTACTGCTTTATATTTCTATATAATCCAAGTCTGCTGGAATGTTGAAACTTTGGTCTATAACTTCGTTTTCCGTCTGAAAAGTATTTTTTATATAAGACTTCATTATATAAATGTTTTCAGTCCATCGATTTACTGCAGCTTTTAAGTCCTGAAATATAGTTTTTTCAATTTCACTCTCCAAGTAATTAAAATGAACACAATATCTACTATTTAAAATAAATTGACTGGTATAAGATATTTCATTTAGAAAATTTCTTTGAATTTTTTTAAATTTCTTTTTCTTAATAATATCCTATTATCAGTTCTCTCGCTCACTCACTCTTTTATTTACATACTTTCACACAATGCAAATGCAACTTAAAAAATTGAGATAGGTACCTGAGTCTCTGTTTTCAATTGAGCTATGTATTCAGGGTCCGAGTCCCTGTATTGTTGCATATCTTTCTTAAGTTTTTCTTCTTGTGTCTCCAAACTTTCTAACATTGACAGCACTTGAGATCTTTCTTCGCAGTTTTCTCTTCCAATCTATTAGTAAAAAATATGGTTTATAACTTATAAAGCTATGAATTCTTGTTGCATTTTAACTGAAGTAATAATGTACATACAGATTCAGCTGCTATTAAATCTTCAATTTTTTTTAACTTCTTAGAGCACTCCTCTACTTCAGTTTGTAAATCACGCAGTTTTCTTTTATGTGCATTCTTTGCTTTGCTGAAATATACTAGATATATTGAATAGCAGTATAATACATGATGATGATGATCAGCTTGAAGTCCTGTCAATGTCCCAGGTCTGTCAGTATTATTGGAGTTTTTCTAACAAGAATTTATAAACCCGCCGCGTTTTTGTCTAGATCCATGGCCAATTCATGCCAATAGGTTCGCCTATTGCTGCATTTGATCTTAACATAACCATAGTCTAAAAATCATACAGTCGTCGACCGAAGACGTCTAGACAGAGCAATCATGCGGGGTGTGAGGGACGAGACGCGGGTAAGCGGCACCCGAGTTGCGAACAAAACGATGTTCGTAGCTCGGTATCTATCATTAAGAGCTAACGCATGTTTGTTTTTCTATTTGTTTGTTTTAAATTTGACATTAGTGTCGACTGTGAGTATAATTGGGGTGCTTGTTACGAAAAAGCCATCCTTTTTGACATCCAAAATGGCGGACGTCATTTTTTTTTATAATTTGATATGAGTGTCAATTTTGAGTATAATTGGGGTGCTTGTTACGAAAAAGCCACCCCTTTTTAAAACGCCAATTTAAATGTATATTAATATGATATGGGTGTTAATTCCGAGGTGGATTGGGGTGCTGGTTACGAAAATGCCATCTAAATCACTTAAATCTGTCTCAAGTTGTTCCCTTAGTAAAAATAACAAATTAATGAAATATAATATAGCTCTCGATGTTGATCTGCAATAAATAAATAATTTCATAAATATCGTTTATTTTATTCGCCGATGCGTTACTGTCTAGACGATGTCGGCATTTTTCACGAGATCAAAGGCGTCGACCTACTGTATGATTTTTATACTGTGACATAACTGGTGAAATGTTTGTGAACTATAAGTATGTATAGATAACCTCTGCTTAATCCTTCAAGTATGAACTTATTATAATGTAACTTTATAGAAAAAGAAAGAAAGGAAATGATTTATTTACCTAGGAAATGACCAGAAATATATAGAAGTTCCAATTTTCTCTGAGTCCACCAGATGATCATCCACTAGGTTTTGCACAACCTCTTTGACTGATTGCACTGTAATACCCTTCTCTTTTGGTGCTATTTTCTCTAGCTCCTGTTTGAAGTGTGTCCATGATTAGTATCATCATAATATAAAAGTATAGTAAGTTAAAGTAGATTTATAATTATTATGAAGGGTAGATGCTTTGTGGGGCTGCCTTATGTAATACTAGCTTTCCGCCCGCGGCTTCGCCCGCGTGGAGTTCGGTTATATCGCGCTTTTTAGATTTCCCTCGGGAACATTAATTTTTCCGGGATAAAAGGTAGCCTATGTTCTATGGTCTAAAGATTGTCTGTGCCAAATTTCATCAAAATCGGTTGAGAGGTTTAAGCGGGAAAGCGTAACAGACAGACACGAGTTACTTTCGATTTATAATATTAGTATGGATTGAAATTCATAAAGTGCTGATTCTCAGCCTAATTTGAATGACATTTAATTTTATTAATAGCTGACCTGGCAAAAATTGTTTCGCGGTATATATTATTGTATAGTATTTACATTGCAATGTTTAATTACCTTTTTATACTACCAGTACAATGTTCAAAATTACATATTCACCTTTAACTGAAAGAAATCTTTACTATTATGGAATATCTCCAACATCCTTATCTTCTTTTCTTCAGCACTCAAACCTCGTTTCTTTGACATTTTGCTTCCAGTGACCCGGCTATGAAACAATTCCTGCTCCACCTCGATGAGACGTTAGCTCTTGGCAGGAAGTTTATTCTACAGGACCTGGACGAGACACATCTGTTTATATCTGCAGATATAGTGGAGACACTACAAGCTCGTGTGGATGATTTGATGGACCAACTTAGTATACCAGTACATGATAAGGGTATGTAAAAATGGCTTCGGGCTTAAGAGGTAACAGGGATACTGAGAGGAGAAAAGTTCTTGATGATGCTGCAAGGAAACGCAGAGCTAGAAAAGCAGTTGAGGCACTCGAGCAAGACAATTTCCATGAAGACCCACATGCAGACCTGGTTATGTCGAAGAAGGTGCCGAAATTCGCAGATTCCAATGAAAAGCCAACAAGAAAGAAAAAGACCAAGAGTGCAGAATATTATAAGATGCGATTTCGGAAGACTTTCGCGCAGTTAGTTGAGGAAGATGCGAGTTTTAGACCTGACCCGCCGAACTACCTGTCTGCGCAAGTTCCACCTTCTAAGTAAGTACTAAACAATAAATTTCATAAATATGGATCAGAGAATCGGTCGACTGAGGCACCATCTCCACGGGAAAGGAATCGTGCAGATTATCAGACCATACCTATTTTGATACTTATTACAAAGTTGCGGGCAAACTAATAAAAAGTAAAACAAGACTGTCTATATACCACTAATCCTACAAATTAAAGAATTATCAAATTCATTTACTAAGCATCTATCTACATCATTTACTAATAAAAGTATAAAATACTGTTTGACAAAGACATAACATGTTTGTAATAAATCTCTCAAATTATATTATTTTTGTGTGTTTTCAGATTTCCCGATCGACATTTCTGTGCTGTATGTGGTTTTCCATCGAACTACACTTGCATACCTTGTGGAGCACGTTACTGCTGCGTCCGCTGCTTGGGAACACACTTAGACACACGATGCCTCAAATGGACTGCTTAGTTCTCTAGTATTATGTTAAGGAATTATAATTGTCTGATAAATAACTTCCGTCATTTTATTTTTAAAAACTAGACGAATTAAGGTTTCCCGCTAAAATACTGTAAACTGTCAAGTGAGAGAATGAAAATCGATGTTGTTCCAAGTTTAAATTTTCATTTTGTAGTTTGACTATGGAATCCTGATTCCTTATCTAATACTTACATAATTCTACTTTTCTCTTTATTGTTAAAAATCACAACTTTTTATAGTAACCTTAACTAGGTAAGTAGTTATGAAAAGTTGTTTATTCTGCACAAACCAGACATATTTACAAAAATATTCAAAGTAGCCAAAAGCATCAATCATAGTCATAGAGGTATTATAGTGAAACTCGTCGTAGTCAACAAACTAGTATCGTTGTATCTTTGTTGATTAATATTCTATAGGTTACAAACGATAAGCATTATTATTGATCGAAGGATCAGAATTCAGAACAAAACTTTCCTATGAATTTTAATAAGCTAACCTAGAATTTAGCGCCATCTAGCAGGTAATAGCGGTACTACTTACAATACCGGTAAGTAGTGCTGTTACTCGCTACGAGATGGCAATACAAGTCACAAAATTTGATGGACTCATAGTTTTTGACATTTTATAGCTTCTTCAAATATACAAAAAAAAATTAAATGCTACACGTGACCGAGACAATGTGTTGCAGTGTTGCGCGTTTTTCGATTTTTGACACTCGGCTAAGTAGTGTTAGTGCAATAGACTCAAGCAAGCATTAGGCATAGTTTTTTTTTTTTTTTTTTATAAATTATTGCCTGACCGCAATCCCGCCTGATGGTGGATGCAATTGTTGATGGTACAGCGCAGTAGTTTATAAGAGCCTGTTCCTTTAAGACATTTAAATTGTTGTCCGACGGAATCACCGCCACTGGAAAATTGTTCCAGTCCCTCAATGTATGCGGTATAAAAGACGTAGCTAAAAGCTTTGTTCGGATCGTTGTGTTATAAACAATGTTGCGGTGTAAACTCGCCGTACGACCGGTCGTCCGACGTCCCGCGGCCCCACGCGCGCTCGTGATAGAAGAGACACCGGGGTGGTTTTTAGCCAGTAGAAGTCTGACAAACCCCGTCGTCCACCCCAGGGCGGCGGACATACATGAGCATTTTCCACCCCGGAACAAAAAAAGAAAGTAATTTCGTAACACACTATCAGTAGGTAGCAACAGGCTAGGATACGGTGGAGGTATGCCCGGCTTGTTTGAGCACCGCCGTGTCCACGTGGCGGCGATCTCTCGCGTCCGGCCCTGGTCCAGGCCATGGACCGGAGCGAGAGTGCATGGCAGGCCGTCACCTCCTTTTGCGAAGCAGTGATGCTGGCAAAGGAGGAGGCGGAGCACGTGACGCAGCGGGAATCCCAGCGCCCTCACGCAACTAGCCGCCGCAGGAGACGCCCGGGTCGGGAGACAACATCGAACTCCCGGCCACCGTAGGTGCGAGCCTGCGGGCGGTGAGCAGTGGGCAGCTCGCCGTCCGGTAAGGACCAGGCCCGAATCGACGAGAAAAAGAGATGTTAACACATCGTGACGGGGTGCACGAAGATCGAAGCCTCCTGGGTCAGGGTTGGGGGTTGCTTAAAAAAAGTAACCGTGGCCCTGGCGCATAGGCAAGTGAAGAAACACAGGTGGGCTTTAGTCAGTAAAAGTCTAACACGCCTATCCGCTCCGCCCAGAGTGGGAGAGGAGAGTGAGAGGTGATTTGATGTTTTGCCATCGAAAACAAAAAAGCTATCAGTAGCAGCCCGCTTCATTTTGACAGTTCAACAACATTCATTGCGTTAGTCGTTCAGCAGAATTTTTCGAATAAACCGATCAGCAAATGCTTCAAAATTATTTCAACTGACAGTAATAGTGTGTCCAACCAGCGTGGTAGATTATGGCCCACTCCCTCCCACAGAGAGGAGGTCTGGGACCCAGGAGTGGGAACATTGTAGGCTGATTATGACGTAATTAGGGTGCTGTATCATCATCACCATCTCAGCGTTAATCCCACTCACATCCGAAGCTTTTTCAGCTTTAGAGTCTGGGGTCCGCTTTACCAGTCTAACTGCTGATTTTGGCTAAACTTCGTGAAACGACAGCCGTCTGATCTCCACAACCCGAAGGCGATATCGCAGCATTGCAGTTAAACCAATTGTTGGACTTTTGAGGGCTCCGACAACCCGTAACGACTGCCACTAGATGTTCGTATGGCAACCGGGATCAACGGCTTAACGTGCTTTCCGAGGCACGACCAGACCAGTGCAAATATTCATACACATACTATGTTCCGATATTTTAAAGGTCCCATCTATAGCCGCGGACGCGGTTAACCTCGTAGATGGAATCGTTCAGTCGTTACTGTGCCACGAGACCCCTATTATTATCTCATTGATATTTTTTTATAACAATACCGAGTGAGGTAGGAAGTAGGGTGGTACTAAAGCATCTGTCAGTTGTACAACAAGACTATTATCATTCCAAATGGGGGGAGATAACGTGACACGTGCCTCAAAGTCAACATGGAGTGGAGCCGAGCTCACATCAACCCTCATTATGTATGGCGGTTTTAGTTGCAATAAAAGGTACTTTTTTTGATGGGATGCGAATCATCAAATGACTTCTCCCGCTCTGGGCGGAGCGGAAGGGCGTGTCAGACTTTTACTGACTAAAACCCACCCGTGTTTCTTCACTTGCCTGCACGACTTCCAGGGCCACGGTTTCTTTTATAACCAACTCGCAAATCTGGGCTTCTCCCAGTTGCAATAATGTCCCTTTGTGCTGATTGGCCTAAGTAGTTCTGTTCTGTCTCCTGCTTGTTATGGAGGAAAGTGGAAAAAATGTCTTTTTACTTACTCCTCCGCTATTCTTTTCTGATTAATTTCGTTGCGGGGCCCAAGACAGTTGAATCGTTTCTCCGGGACTCGTCGAGCTTCATTGCTCGGCGTTTTTCTGGCGGTCTCCACTGTTGATTCTGGCTTTCAGGAGTTGCAGTGGATGGGAAAGTGTGGCGGGTTTTGTCCCAAAAAATCGCAACCCTGACCCAGGAGGCATCGGTCTTCGTGAACCCCGTCACGATGTGCTGACATCTCTTTGAGGCGCGCGTGAAACACAACGCGCCGTCGACTTGGGCTTGATCGTTACCGGGCGGCGAATAATAGGTACCTAGTAGGTACCTATTATACTGCGCGTAATAGACTTGTACACGACTGTAGGTACTACCTACAGTCGTGTACAAGTCTATTACGCGCAGTAGGACATGAGTAAATCAGAGCATTTTAGATTTTCGGATCGATCGCACGAAATTTCTTGGAATCGAACCCCGGCCCCGTGTGCATATGTAATCGAGTCGCACACGGCGCCATGTCAACATACACAGTTACGATATTCTGTCTCCTTTTAAAAACACATGTTACCTTATGTACAAAACTCAGAGTAAACAATTTTTGGTGAAACAAAATAAATAATTAAGTAATGTGGTCTATAATTATTACTAGACTAAGTGCGCTTTAGTTATTACTAATGTGGCTACTGTAAATAAGTTAGTATTGTAGCCGTGGTGGCCTAGTGGTTAAAACACCAGCCTCTCAAGTATGAGTGTGCGGGTTCGATTCCAGGTCAGGCAAGTACCAATGTAACTTTTCTAAGTAACATGTACTTTCTAAGTATAGGTATCTTGGGCACCAATGACTGATTATAAGGTGTTTCCTTCACCTTGAGGAAACCTGGACGTTATATCTGAAATCGCCAACCCGAATTGAGCAAGCGTGGTGATTACGCTCAATCCTTTTCTGTATGAGAGGAGACCTGTGCCCAGCAATGGGACGGGAATAATAAGGTTGATGATGACGATGATAGGTACAGTCGTAGACAACACACCCCTTATTGGTACTCGAAAATTTCCCTGACAACTACAACACAAAGGCGAGGTGAAATTATTACCAGTGATACGCTGTTGACTGTACTTATTCTTGTCAATAGGGACCCAGGCTAATTGCTTAACACTGGCGCCGCGTCATACGACGAGTATCCATCCTTCGTTGTTGACACTACTTCGATTCGGACGAAGCATTTCGCCTCATTTTTTATACCGCGTACATCGAGGGACTGGAACAATTTGCCAGTGGTGTTTCAGTCTACAATCCATACTAATATTATAAATGCGAAAGTAACTCTGTCTGTTACGCTTTCCCGCTTAAACCTCCCAACCGATTTTGATGAAATTTGGCACAGACAATCTTTAGACCCTGAGAAAGAACATAGGCTACCTTTTATCCCGGAAAAATTTGATGTTCCAGAGGGAAATTTAAAAAGCGCGATATAACCGAACTCCACGCGGGCGAAGCCGCGGGCGGAAAGCTAGTTACACTATAATTTGAGTGTCTTCAAGGTTTGAGAGTGAATAGACTCTTAATAACCTAGAGCGTTTTGAAAAAAACAATGACAAATTAAAACCGCAACATTTCACGGAAAACTAAGATTAAACTCGTCAGATCTCTCATCTTCTCTATCTTCAGTTATGGTTCGGAAACGTGGACATTCAAGAAAGCCGATCGAGACCGCATTGACGCTTTGAAGATGTGTTGCTGGAGGAAGATGCTTCAGATTCCTTGGACAGCATTCCGCACAAATGCATCAATCCTTCGAGAGTTGGGTGTCACAATAAGACTCTCCTCTATCTGCCTTCGAAGAATTTTGGAGTATTTTCGCCATATTGCCAGAAAGGATGGAGACAACCTCGAACATCTGATAGTTACTGGGAAGGTGGATGGACGACGTACCAGAGGTCGCAGTCCAATAAGGTGGACTGACCAAATTCGTTCCTCTCTGGACACCGGCCTGCATGATGCTATCTATACTCGCGGCCAGAGATCGTAACAAATGGCGAACTATTGTGAAGAAGAAGATAATTCCACAGGGACATCACGACCCTCAGTAATGAGGAGAACGACCTGAGGGGGGGACTAGAGCGTTTTACCATCAACGATTGCATAACTGCTTACCATCAAGCGGGATTGCGGTCAAGCTATAGATTCATCATCTTCATCAACCTTTATATTGTCCCACTGCTGGGCACAGGTCTCCTCTCATACAGAGAAGGATTGAGCGTAATCACCACGCTTGCTCAATGCGGGTTGGCGATTTCAGACTTAAAGTCCAGGTTTCCTCAAGATGTTTCCTTCACCTTCAGTCATTGGTGTCCAAGATATACTTAGAAAGTACATATAACTTTAGAAAAGTTACATTGGTACTTGCCTGACCTGGAATCGAACCCGCGCACTCATACTTGAGAGGCTGGTGTTTTAACCACTAGGCCACCACGACATAGCTATAGATTATGATTGTAAAATATTATATAGTAAAATTGTGTAGTTATACCACCTACTGTTGTTACCGGCTACACAGTGTGCTGCTCAGATTAGTGTGTAATCAATTATCACATTTGCGAACTCTAACTGAAATTATTACGATGTCGTTGTATGATAGGTAGGTAGTAAATTTTCTAGATTACGCAAGAGCTCACATACATATGGTTGAACTCTTCCTTCGATGGTGTAATTGTCGTTCCATTTACCAGCCTTATCGTGTATTAAATGTAAATTTCGACCTAAAAAGCATTAGGTCGTATCTATGTATAGCTCGACTTTAGAAGCATTGGGTCGTATGCATAGCTCGACTTTAGAAGCATTGGGTCGTATGCATAGCTCGACTTTAGAAGCATTAGGTCGTATGTATAGCTCGACTTTAGAAGCATTAGGTCGTATGTACAGCTCGACTTTAGAAGCATTGGGTTGTATGCATAGCTCGACTTTAGAAGCATTGGGCCGTGTGTATAACTGGACTTTAGAAGAATTAGATCGTATGTATAGCTCGACTTTAGAAGCATCAGGTCGTATGTATAGCTCGACTTTAGTAGCATTAGGTCGTATGTATAGCTCGACTTTAGAAGCATTAGGTCGTATGTACAGCTCGACTTTAGAAGCATTGGGTCGTATGCATAGCTCGACTTTAGAAGCATTGGGTCGTATGTATAACTGGACTTTAGAAGAATTAGATCGTATGTATAGCTCGACTTTAGAAGGATTAGGCCGTATGTATAGCTCGACTTTAGAAGCATTACGCCGTATGTATAGCTCGACTTTAGAAGCATTAGGTCGTATGTATAACTCGACTTTAGAAGCGATAGGTCGTATGTATAGGTCGACTTTAGAAGCTTTAGGTCGTATGTATAGCTCGACTTTAGAAGGATTAGGCCGTATGTATAGCTCGACTTTAGAAGCATTAGGTCGTATGTATAATTCGACTTGAGAAGCGTTAGGTCGTATGTATAGCTCGACTTTAGAAGCATTGGGTCGTATGTATAGCTCGATCTTAGATGCATTAGGTCTTATGTATAGCTCGAGTTTAGAAGCATTCGGTTTTAGGTCGTAGATATGTCGACCTAAAACCGACTAATAATATTCAATATTTCAACTTCAATATTCTTTCTTCGGTTGAACATTTTCAAATATCCAACATTGCGTTTCCATTCCACCATGAAAACATAGGTGAAGAAAACGCGGAGTGAGTTGTATTCAAACTAATACTAGGGATCAATCCCTAGCAGTTTTGAATTCACAACAACGAAATCAACATTATTGACAGCTTATTTTAAGCTATGTAAGTGTCGACACGGTTGGTGCGGCTGCTGAGCGATTCACTGCTGCGTTGCGTGTCACGAGTTCGATTCCCGCTTAGAACAAATATTTGTATGGCCCACAGGCAGTTGTTCCTGGTCTGGCTGTTTGTTAATGTGAGTTTAATTGTTTGTAAACAACGGGGTAACGTTATTAAAAAGAAAAAGGAAAAGTCGGAGTTGAATGGTCTGAACTAAGAATAGATATCATAACAGCCCGGTTTTTCCTTTTTGGATATATTAAATTAATATACATAAATATATACTAAATTATTGTATATATATTAATAATACATAAATTATACCCTCGTAAACGAACCTCGCTTTTTTGTATTTTTCTGTTACCGATCACTTATAGACTAGATTCACAATCAGCGTAAAAAAAGTGGTTGAACTGAACAAGCGCAAAGCGTAGCACTTGGGTGCTTCTTTCATTTACTTACTTTATAATTCTGACTTTAAGTCATGCGTGTAAGGTTGAATTTGGTTTGACGTCAGACTCGGTCGTAAAAAACTTTTTTACAAAAAAATAACCGACTTCCAAAAACCACTACAAAGTGAAAAATAACTAATTTCGGAAGTCGGTGTCTTTGGTTTTGTATATTCCTTATTTTATTTTTTTGTAAAAAAGTTTATATTTTACACTTTTTAGTTGTTAAAAATACTATGTATTCAGTTGCATCCGTCAGACTGGAAGCTGGCGCCAATATAGTTGGGAAACGACGTAATTTTGTTTACTTTAATTTTTACCCGTAAGTATTCCCTCAACTGCCTATGCCTATCAAAATAATGGTCTGCAGTAAATTTGATCATGAAGTCATCAAATTTACTGCAGACCATTATTTTAACCCAATGGGTGCAAAGGTCTCATCAATATAAATGAATGAAGTCCAACCACAAAGTAGCTACTGTAAACCGTTGAGGAGTTCCCGGAACTGGGCTTTGTCTTCATCATCAGAGCTCTTATGACAGTCACAACTCATCTAGGTGTAAAGTTCTTATCAATACAAATTAATCGAGCCCAAACACAAGGTAGCTGCTGTGAATTGTTGAGGAGTTCCTTCGACTGTCTCTCGGCTCCATCATCAGATCTACTCCAGACCTTTATTAAATTGTAGTGCTTTAAAATACTTAATGAAATGCTAAGAAATGCACTTGTCGCCCCTGCAATTTTTTAAAGTTCCCCTTGTTTTCTCTGATCTTCCACCATCAACCCTGATATCCTTATCATGGGACCACCTTGGAAACGTCTTCTTTCCAAGAGAAAAAGAATTATCAAAATCGGTTCATAAACGACGAAGTTATGCGCGAACAAACATAAAAAAAAAAAGCATATATACGGTCGAATTGAGTAACCTCCTCCTTTTTGAAGTCGGTTAAAAATAATGGCTTTTTGTACTGCTTTGTGATAGGAACTTTATATACTGCACTTGAGGCTGATTTTAAATTAATGTATATTTATTTTGACTACTAAAGTAGTAAAACTGCTTAATACTTGTCGCCATTTTTAACCGACTTCAAAAAGGAGGAGGTTACTCAATTCGACCGTATATATGCTTTTTTTTATGTTTGTTCGCGCATAACTTCGTCGTTTATGAACCGATTTTGATCATTCTTTTTTTATTGGAAAGAAGACATTCCCAAGGTGGTTCCATGATAAGGACATCAGGGTCTGATGATGGAAGACCAGAGAAATCAAGGGGAACTTTCAAAATTCGTAGGGGCGATTAGTGCATTTCTTAGTATTTTCATTAAGTATTTTAAAGCACTACAATTTGATAAAGGTCTGGAGTAGATCTGATGATGGAGCCGGGAGGCAGTCAAAGGAACAACAACAACAACAACAATTCACAGCAGCTACCTTGTGTTTGGGCTTGATTAATTTGTATTGATAAGAACTTTACACCTAGATGGGTTATGACAGTCATAAGAGCACTGATGATGAAGACAAAGGCCAGTTCCGGGAACTCCTCAACCGTTTGTAGTAGCTACTTAATGTTTGGTTTTAATTCATTTATATTGATGAGAACTATGCACTTTACTACGGTTGAAATAATGGTATGCAGTAAAGCTGATGATGAAGACCATAGGCAATCGAGAGAATTCTTCAAAATTACGGGTAAAATTTACAAGTTAACAAAATTACGTCATTTCGCAACTATATTTGCGTCAGCTTCCAGTCTGACCGGATGTAACTGAATACATAGTAGGTAAGTACCTATTTTTCACAACTAAAAAGTGTAAAATAAAAACATTTTTACAAAAAAACAACCGACTTCTAAAAACCACTACAAAGTGAAAAATAACTAATTTCGGAAGTCAGTGTCAAAAACTAATATACAAAAACCAAAGACACCGACTTCCGAAATTAGTTATTTTTCACTTTGTAGTGGTTTTTAGAAGTCGGTTGTTTTTTTTGTAAAAAAGTTTTTTTGATAAGAGTTTTGTTCGACACTGTGTTATAGTGTCTAAGTGATCGATGTTTTCGGGTTACCTTCGTTGATTTCTCTGCCATGTTACTGGCCAGTGACATTAAGGTAGGAAAATGAAACATAATATTTAATTGTGTACTTCACTTCATTTATTTTTTCCGCTTTATCTCTAATTATATATTTCAAATGTTAATGCACCATCGGAAACTGTATTGTCTACACTTGCTATTTATTTTTTGGTACCTTTCATTTCATTCAAATTCAAATTGTTCATAAAAAGAATGAACAGCTTATGAACGTATTTCTTATTTTAAAAATATCGTTACGCGTATTTAAATTGAATGGAAGGTTTCACAACAACAGGGTTTCTAATTTTAAAAATAACTGCTTAAAGGATGGTTTTTTCTCTTCAGACTTAGCAAATGTGATGTTTTTTCTTTTTATATTAAAATTACTTTATTTACAATAATTATTGTATCACAATACAGGATCGACTAATCAAGGCATTTTATTTAACTTCTCTACAGAAAAAAGAAACAGTTTTACAAAAAAGAGGCTGCATTTGGAGTTTTGGCGGGAAAGTCAAGATGAGTGTCACGCTCACTTTTCATTAGACTTTTAAAATTATTTATAGTGTTGTTTACTAAATAAAAGTGTGTGATTTATGTAGTAAAAAGTGCACTCAGTAAATAATTCATAAAGAACAGTGAAATATCACAGCATAGTGGCCACATTATGACTTTGCCTCAAACCTCCTTCGTAAGACTGTTCACGCGGCCGTCTTTTTCGACATGAATAATTCATTACGTGACATTGGCTAAATGCACAATCCGTGCGAAGTCAAAAAAGAAAGAAAGAAAAAGAAAAAGAAAGAGGCTGCATTCAATGACAACTGACATTATGAAGAAGAAAAATATGTTGGTAAAAAAAAAACATGTTCATTGAATAAAACTATAAATATCCTCTAAGCGTTGATAGGTACTTATGCCTCGACAAATTTTAGTCAAGTATAACCAACAAAACAGCTACAAACATTATTTAAATATTTACATAAAAATCTTTAAAACTACTATTTACAAAATGCAACATTCTTCTTAAACTAAATAAAAATTATACAGTTCTCACTTAAATTATTGACTTGTTTGTAATAAATATATCATATTAAAGCCATAAATACATAGATGTTACACTTTTTTTTCGCCTTACTTTAATACTGGGCTAAGGAATGGTACACTGCATCATTATAAAACGCATTTTATTTTCCCAAACGTACTTGTCTATGAGATGATTATTTTTAATCAGTTTTTTTTCCTAGTTACTAGGTCTTGACATGGCAATCATAGATACACCACAATGCTAAACCTGTTTTTTTTTTTTTAATTTAAGTAATTACATATTAGTAGGAATCGTTTAAACCCGAGATCTGTCGAAGATGAACGGAGATGAAATAGGAACGTAGAAATTTGTACTGGGACGATTTTCTAATAATAATAGAATAAATTGAATTTACATTTCGCGATTTCAATAAAGACATAAGATAATCAAAGATCAGCGGTGGTCTAGTGGTATCGGCTGCGGCTTACAAGTTGTAGTCCGTAGGTTCGAACCCAATCAGGCGCTTTACTTTGTGTAAATTATTTCATCACCACTATTCTCAAAACGGTGATGGAAAACATTGTGAGGAAACCGACAAGTCTTCCAAAAACTTCAAAGACATGTGACAACCCGCACCGAGCCGGCGTGGTAGATCACGGCCCACTGCCTCTCACCGATAGAAGGCCTGTGTCCCAATAAATTTAAGAAGGTATCTACATTATAGGTATGTTCCGTACAAAGACGAGAATGTTATTCTAATGATAATCCAAAATATCATATTAAAAAACAAAAAGTTTTTTTTTAAATTATGCACATAAGTACTGTTTTCTATTAGTGTCGAAATTTATTATAGACAACGACCATAATGCACTAGGCCGCTTGAGATTCATAATTTGAATGTTTTTTTTAGGTTATAAGCTTTTAGGCAATTTTTAAATGTATAAAAATGGTCTTTACTTTCATCACCCGCGTCCTTAGTCTGTATCACCTGTCAACCCATAGAAATTTGACAGCCTATGTCTTATTCCAATAAAATACAAAGTTATTATTTTCCTTTACCAATATTATTGTCTTGTTTGTACTAACTTAGAATAGGCTTCGCAGGACGGTTTTAATTGAAACTTGATCACCATATTTAATCGGTCTCCGACGTTTACTTCTAATTTTAAGAATAAATTCTATAAGATTCTGGTCCTCTCTTCTGTGCCCATATATGACAGTATTGACATTAAAGCAAAGGTATTAAATAGATATTTTAATTGAATACTATCACATTAGGGTTTACGTTTGGTGAACAATCCAGAAACCGAATATGATTTAACAAAAAGTTAATTCGATCACTTCAGTCCTTGACAGTTCACGCGTCATCCTTTTTCTTTCTTAACTTCCCTTCGGTGTGTATTGTATGCGTCACTTGATCCACTGCCGTCGACAAGTCACCTTCGGGGTCTATCGCTGCCGACAGCGCCGCAATGTACGCGCACGCTATTCGTAAAACCGACAACTTGGAAAGTTTCTGGTTGTGGCTGTATGCAGGAACTGACCGCCGCAGCGTGTCGAAGGCGGCGCTTATCGTGTGAACTCTTGTTCTTTCTCTCGCGTTCGCTTCTATTCTCCTCTCTCTCGTCATGTTCTTGTAGTTCCTCTGTTCCCTAGGCTTTGCTTTATCTTGGTAAGGCTCTACGACTCCAGGGTGTGGAGGGACCCTCGGTGGGCCGGGTGGTCCGGGAGGTGAGGGCATCGGAGGCGGCGGGGGCTCCAACGGCCTTCGCCTTTGCCTCAAAGGGCTAGACTCTTTCTTAACTAAAGATAGGGGCTCTCTCTGTGGTTCCTCAGTAAACGACCAGGGCCTGAATGGGCTGGCTGATGTGTCACTTTCAGGGCTCGTTAGGCCTTCTGTGGAGTTGAGCCGGATGCGTTTTTTAGGAGGCTGTGACCGGGTGGGCGTACGGGGTCGTTTGACCCGCGAGTCTGTCTCCACGAGTCGGACACCGGAGTCGTCAGAGTGCGCCGGCCCGGAGCACGAGTCATCGTCGTCGCCGCCAGACACGAAGCCAGCATCTCGCTCTAATATACGATCTGGAACAAATGAAAATAACATGTTAGTATTGCTTGTTATTGTCAAACAGGGAATTGAATTCAAATGTGGAATAGAACCATAGAGAAACATAAGTGGCCTGTGTTGTTATATAGATAGAACAGATAGGTATTAAAACTAAATTAATATCTCTGCGGTGACTTATAGTCATAATGTTAAATGACTTTAGCCGCAAAATTATAATATACCTAATAATAAATCTAGAAGAACTTTGGGGGCTTTTTAACCAAAAATCAAACTATGACTATATTTGATTTTTCCTTTGCCCCAAACTTTCGAATCAAGTAAAACAGCGCTCCCAGATCTCTTTCTTTTAATTCGCAGCAAATAAGGTAATTAGATAAGACTTAGAGGTTATTTTAGAGTGCAGCCTATTAGTGCAAATTATGACCGCGACGGAAGCTGCGAGCGCGCACTTAGAAGCCAGGAGACACACAAACGGCACCGACGACGCTCGTTACAGGGCTACGATGTGACTTGTGCCTTAAACAACGAGGAGCTATGAGACAAGATTTGTCTACACGTTTGTGCTTTACATTGATTTATGAATAAAGTTCAGACCACAGCTGGTTGGACTGAAAATATACATGAACTTTGATGTATAATAAAATAGTTGAAGATCACACTAATCTTGGACATCTTAGTTATTATCCTATTTTATCCTACTTTCATGCCATATACATGAAAGTTTCTCTGGATAGAAGTGTGTTACTATTTTACGCAAAAACTACTGAACGGACTTGGATGAAAAGAGATGTTACAATTTGGGCCACCACTATGTACGCTATAGATAAAATATAAAAAGATAAAAAGGCAAAAAATAGAAGATTTTCATAAAAAAAAAAATACCATTATTAATTTGAATAAAAATACTAGTATATGTAATTAATTATTTGATACGTTTTTAGTGACATAACCCTTTATTAAGGTAGACATGACACTGGTTATTACGTTTGCTTGGCGAATTTGACAGTTCTATTTTCCCGTTGTATTCGTGTCGAGTGTTATTTTGAGTCGATTGTGTTTATTTAATGGGCCGTATGTTCGGAATTCATGGTTTGTTTTTTTTCGCAGTCATAAGGTACTATAGAAACGATAACCTTAGATACATGACACGTCAATCAAATGTCACTGTCAAAATCTTATTTCGCTTATTACTGACCACCATATTTATTAGTAGTTGTGTCTGTATAAATACTAAGCCAAAATATAGGAAATAAACATTAAAAACAGTTAACCACAGCGTAACTATACTTAGCATTAAGTGTACAATGTGCTAGCGCAGGCTCCATACATTTCTGAAACATCTCCTTTGGCACACAGACAGGCGTATCCAGGGGGGCAGGTGAGGGCAGCTGCCCTCCTGGAAATCTTACAGAACATGTATGAACTCCCCTAATTACTAATCAAAGTATAAGTAAGTAGTAAATACGTATAGGGACTTATACAGGATCATTTGCGTCTATTTGCCCTACACACTACACCATAAATATCTAATGTTTCATGTAGATGTGATGTGCTATATAATAAATATAGTTTAAAAAACTGAAAAAACATGCTTTTAAAGAATATCTAACTAAAAAGTTAAAAATAATTTTTAAAAAAGCGTGATGCGCTTGATGTACAAAAAATATGGCACAAAGCGCCTCACGCTTTTTTTAAATTATTTTTAACTTTTAAGTTCGACATTCTTAAAAAAAAAACGAGCGGACGAACGTATTGAAAACGGTGGGACATTTTACAGTAATGAGCCGCTCACTCGTAGTCCAAAGAGTTAGAGACGGACAAACAAACAAGCAAGCAAGCAAACATACAAGTGACGCTAATAAAATACATGTAAAAATAGCATCCCCGTCTATTTTACATGATTTTTATTAGCGTCGAACCTAAAAATCTGACTTGCCAGAGTAGTCAGGTCTTATATTTACAGAATAAATAATTTCATGTATCTACTACTGCTTCAAGTATAGAATTACAGAGTCTAATCGGAAATCATAATTTATTGTTCTGTTTCGTTGGAAATACCAAATTACTGAATTTTTAATCGTTACGAAAGATATAAATAGTTGTCGACTTTTTTCTAATAAAATCGTTTGTGGATAGGACAAGGTTGTGTGCGTCGAGCCAGTCGCTTGGCGCCGGCGCCTGCGCATGTGACGTCATCGAGTGACACCGCTGCACATGAGAGCCGGAGTCACGGATAAGTTACAAGATAAATCTTTTTGTGTTGGAAAATACCTACAACTTTCAAAACAGCGATTTAATTAAAATGTTTTATCTTTTTTAAGGGAACCGCAGAAGTTTCCAGAAACGTGTCTTTAGTTTCTGTTTTGCTGTAGTGTTGACTCTTACATTCCCCAGATAGACGAGGGCCATATTATGACCTAAAGAGAAGAAGGACGAAAAAGTACTTCCCTTCTCAATTTTGCTCACGTAGGTGCGTATTCCAAAAGGAAACTCAAGCATTGATCTCTGCTTAAACATTACTTAAAACTAGTTTCAACCAATCAAATGACTTGAAACGAAACTTAATAGAGTTTTGAGTGACGTTCTGTAATACGGACCATAGTCTCCAATTAAGTAGTTTTCTTGTGTTTTGCCCTAGAAACATTTTTGAAGTGACATCTTCTTGGATATATGAAGATACTGTATGTAATTTCTTTTTAATAATTGAAAACTAGTGTTTGACTGCAATCCCGTCTGATAGTAAGCAGTCGTCGGATGCAATCGTTGATGGAAATGCGCGCTAGTTTATTAAGAGCCTATTCACTCAAAAAAAACACTACGTGAATAAGAAGGAAGACTGCAGTTGAGCGAGGTGATACACGACCAATGATACTGCGCCAGGGGGAGATTGATCTGGAGACCCTCCACGACCAAACTCCCGACACAACAACATTGAAGCCTACCGATTGTTTCTAAGATAGAAACCTTACTATCAAAAATCGAATAATGTTAGCTCTGTCAATAAATTCAATTGTAATTGTACCAGAAAGTACACAAAAAATATCATTTCGTTAGGGAGCGTTCAAGTATTCCGTAAAGCAATTGTTGAAGATTTTTGACCCCCTTCCCCCCTTGTAACGCACCGTAACGTTTTTCTGTACCCCTCTCTTCTTTTCTAAATGTTACGTAACACTCAACTGTAGTTATGTAATAGTTTTTACACTTGGTATAGTTTTAATCTATTATTGTATATTCCCCGTAAGTAAATGAAAAGGGTTGCCAGTTTCGGAGTTTTAATTCCCTATTTTTTTTAAAACAATGTTACGTAACGTGTAGTAAGACCCCCTCCCGCCCCCGTAACGCATCGGTAATACTTGAACGCTCCCTTACTGGACAACTGGCTGGAAGAGCAACGAAACAGACCTACTACGCCCGTGGTTGCCGAACAACAGAACCATAGAATAAAGAGAGGAAGTAGGTTATCTGCGACCCAATCCGCGATTTAATTGCCTACTGTCTTAGGGTTGACGACTGTCCGCGCTTCGTCGGTTACGGTTGTCGCCCAAACCGCTAACAAATATTTATAGACTAAGAGCTTATGTTTAAATTATTTGCTTAGTATTTAGTTTACATATACTAGTCAGTTTTTTTTTTGTAATTTTTATTTTTAGTTTTGTACACATAAAGAACCATATTTATTTTTATTTTTAATTAATACAAATATAAATAATACAAACATAACATCTATTGAATCACACATTTAATACAAAATTACAAATTAGCTACAGAAAAATACCTACTTTCTTCGGTTTCGACTATTACGAAACGCGTTGTTATTAAACTTTAATGTGTAATATATCCGTATCCTTGTAAATAACTTTTAGAAATATAAGTCTTTTATTTGTTCATAAATAGACATACCAACTTTGCAGTTTATGTGATCATTTTTAAAAGCTAATGTGCCGAAAAGCCGTGACGCGCGAACCTCGTTCCGTGCTAGCCGCGACTAGCGCAGTCATAGGCACTCTAATATTGTGTTTAGGTGTGCGTGCGGCGACGCATAGATACTATGGCGCAAACATACAAGCCGCGCGCGGTCCGTTTGTATGAAGATAACGTACTTCCCTCTCTTTATTCTATGACAGAACCGTCCTACAGTAGAGTCGGTGATCAAGCGCATAGAAAATGGTGTCCCAATATACTGAGAGCAATCTCATGTGTGTCTAAGATCAGTGTGTTGGTATGCATGTATTTATTACCAACATACATGAAACAGGTTTGAGTCCATATGGGCAGGCGCGGTGCGATTGTTATTTTATCATATTATTTTACATGGTCCGCATTCCAAACTAAAATATTCGTATTTATATCCACACAAACGATTAACATTTTTTTTATTGATCATGGTTTTTTCCAAATATATTCTATATACAATTAAATATACCTATAAGTTATTAGCTGTTAATAATAATAATAGGTATAAATTGTGAAAGCCGAGATAGATTAACTTAATCAAGAATTTTGACTTGGCTCGCGAGTTTGCCGATATGTGGGATGTGGACTCAGCAATCATTGTGCCCATAGTCGTGACAGCCTATGGGTTAATCGCCAGGAGCCTCTACCAATACTTGTAGCAGCTGGACTTGATTCAAAAAGCGATACTTCTTCTAGACACGGCTCTCTTTGTCAGGAAGTTCCTCATCTGTCTTTTCATCGTCCCACTGCTGGGCACAAGTCTCCTCTCATACAGAGAAGGATTGAGCGTAATCACCACGCTTGCTCAATTGGGTTGGCGATATCAGACTTAAAAACTTACAAATTAACATATAGGTCTACCTATTAGTATCCATGCTTTCAATCACGTCTAAATTGTCTATGGAATATCTTAATTTGACAGGCCTATCATTTATCTTCTGTCCTTTTCTTAAAGAAATAGATACACTGAACTTAAATTTTATTTAATTTAGTTGATGAACAAAGGGAATTGGGACCAATACCTACCAACAAAAGTAAACAAACAGTGACATTGGTACTTATAAAAAGTAAAAAATTCTACCTTACTGGTACTAAGCAAGGTACTCATCCATTTAAATTTGCATTTCGAACGTTGACTTTTAAAAAGCTGACAAAATTAAATTAGATTATTAAACCGTCATTCTTTAATATAAATATATTGTATTAAGACAATTTATTATAGCTATAAAATATGGAAATAGTAAATTAGCTGTTCGACTATTTTGAAATATGCCTAAGCTTTATGTTTCATTTGGCGCCAATTAAAGCTGTCAAATGCATGTCACGTCAGTTACCTACGTCATAGGTTATACTTTTTAGGAACTATTGCATAGTTATGACATCCGTAACCCTTACATGCCGAACCGCTAGTGAAGCAAATACTTATTAATACGTATAATTGTATAAGCCCCGCACGATGATATTGCGATGGAACCTTGTCACAATAACAGCGTTGTGACGTCATCTGTCACACAAAAGGACAGCTAGCAAAAGAATGTTAAATGCAAAATTAATATTAGGGTTAAGGGTTTATTTGTATTATATAATTTTATTACACTCTTTATAAAGAGTGTATGTATAAATTAATATTAGGGTTAAGGGTTACCTACTCACCCATATTCTGACAAACAAACTTTCATTATTAAAAATTTCAAGGAAATAATTTTTGTAGACGTAAGAAAAATATACTTATTCGTATATCTTTCTTACATGTATACTATTTTTTTCTAACTACATTTCTGTTAATTTGCGAGCGGGAATTGAACCAGAGTCCACTGTGTAGTAGTCATGTTTTAATTACTACCTACATCTATCAGCTTATAAATAAAACCAGGATAATATGTAAAAAAATGTATATAGTCTTCCGAATCAGAACTGCTTTCTGTGTCTGTCGTTTCCGATTCACTGTCGTCGCCGTATTTATGACAAATAACTCGTCAGTTATTCGATCTTTATTCCAAATATTCCTCTTCAAGCCGTTTAACATGATTGACTTCCTTTCGTCAGTCATCTGGAGTTATTGACTCCGACGCCTCCAACGTCAGAACTTCAATGCGACTTTCCAACTGCTACACATTCTTTTCTGACACCCTCGTCTTTACCAGGTTCCAGATGTACTCAATGGGGTTGAGGCCGCAGTTGTAAGGTGGTAATCTAACGACTTCATGGCCATTGCCAGCTAATAAATTGTCAATTTTATAATTTTTCGGCGGTCTGTGCCGTTTAATTAATAAATACAGTTCAGGTTTTGTACTGTCGTTGGGAAAGTCGATGTTGTGATCTTGTAGCCACTCAACAATCAACTGTTTTTTATTGTTCATACTTGGTGGCCTATTCTCATCCCTACTGTGATAAGGGGCGTTGTCCATCACAATTTTGGAGTTGCGTGGTATGTTGGGTACTAATTTTTCTGTAAGCCACTTGGTGAAATTCTCAGCATTCATTTGATCATAGTAATCCCCCGTTTTGGTATCTGCTTTAAACATTAAAAGGGCATAGTCAACAAAACCGCTTTAACTTCTTTATCCATCGGCGACCGGGGCTGTCGTTCCATCTCACTCCATCGGTTGCTGTTTGCCAACATTTTTCTACCGTGTAGTGTGCGTGTATCCACGTTTCGTCGAGATAAATAACGGGTCTTTTGTCTTTTATTTTTCACCAAGCGAGTAATTTTCTTTCATACGTCGTTAATATTTAGCCCTCCACGCTTGAATTTGGGGTCTTTAAATTGGGGCCAGTCTTTTTTGGTAGCATCGTTTAAATTGGTAGCCCAAATCACATTTAATTATTTTTCTTAATGTAGTTTCACTACCAGTATAATTAAGGTCTACTTTTGAAGCCGCCAAGATTTTGCGCATTGTGGGTATTTCTCTCCTCACCGTATACATTGAATCTATAATATTTCTTAAAGCTGTTAAGGAAAACCCATCGAAATATTTCTTCTTTTGTCTTTTTCCTTTAGTACGAGTTCTCATTTTGCTGCCACTGGCTGTTGCTGACTCATGCTCTCGTATCAATTTCGTCCCAGTATTTTTTGCAACGCCTGTGGCACATGCCACACACTCCGTGACTTTGATAGAATTTTGCAAAATATTTTTAATAACTATAAGCAGTTGCTTCGGTATTAAAATGTCCGAAGCACTTTTTAAAGCATGGTTTATACTTTCAAGAACTAACTTACAGTCCTCTTTCTCCATAACAAAATAATTGTCCACTTTAATTATAATTTCACGAGCACGACTATTAATTAATTTCTTACTCATTTTAACGAGTAACAGCTAACAAAACTAAACAACAAAACTGAAGAACAACAATAAAACAGGATAACAAAAACAAAAAGCTAACAAAAATATTCGATGTGCGTAAGTGGGTAAGCGCGGACTGAACTTGCGAACGGTACCGACGGTGCGAGTTAGACTACGTCACCAAGATGGCCGCCAATCGCAATATCATCGTGCGGGGCTAGTACATTCTTAATGGTCGCGCTACCGGAATTAGTTTATAGCTCATAATCGGGTGGCCGCGGCGCCGGAGAGGCGTTCCGACTTAACAAAATAATTTAGCGTTCAATTCAAAAAAATCACTCCAATCTAAACTCTATCGTCACGCATTACAGACGCTGTAATTCTAATCGATTGTAAACAAATGTTGTAACTCGACTAAGTCGCGTTCACGAAGCTTCTCACACTACAGGTGTTTTTATACAGATAAAAAAAGATTGGATAGAACATAGACAGCACCGCCTACGTTTGATCGAGGTTTTAATTGTTATAGAGAATTTCGTTGTCTCTCTAATGAAACTTGGACAGTTAGGTGGGCCGACGAATATTTAAATGAATGTAAAATTTTCATGATTAGAAACAATTTTGGTTGAAAGTTTGCTGATCGTAGATTAAGTTTTAACGCATTTAAATGTGTTCATTTTTATTTCTTTGCTGGACGTTAGCTTAATACGTAACCCGTGTTCAGAGAAATGCTTGAACAAACGATAAAAATTCAAATTCATTGTGATTAATAGCTCGCATGTAAATTTTCGAGACGCCGGTAATATATCATTGGGTTTGAACAATAAAATGAGGTTTTGGGCCGTAAGGGTCTGAGGCTGAGCAGCTCATTACGTCTCTTCACGGCGCGGTGTTAAAACAAGGAGTTGTGGCGCCCTCAAAGGGCCCGCGCCGCCGCGTCCAGTACCTCTTGGCTTTGAATGGGTGTCGATCTCATCAGATAACCCTCCACCATGCGTTTAGATACCGATCTGGCGCCAAATTTCACAGAAACCGAACGCGTCCGGAGGAGATCTTGTTTTTCAAATACGGCCAGACTTTTTTTATTATATTTGAATGCACCATTCGGTGAACGTTTTTATAGCTTAGATGGAATAAGGATTCAAAAACATATAGATGTATCTGTAGATAATTAACATTTTTCTTCAGATATCTTAATTACTTATTACAATTGTAACTAAGTACCTATTTAATGGTAACATTCTTCTTTTTCTTCAGCCTATAGAGATCTACTGCTGGACAAAGGCCTACTCCAAGGCTTTCATTACATATGGAGGTTTGCAGTAATCCCCACGCTTGGGCAAGCGGGTTGGAGATCGCAGTACCTAGTTTGATACTTCACGAACAAGCGCTGCTGCCCGCTTCCCTTTCCCAGTTCCCTTAGTCGCCTCTTACGACACCCACGGGAGGATATGGGATGGTACTATTCTATTTTCTAATCCATACTAATATTATAAATGCGAAAGTAACTCTGTCTGTCTGTCTGTTACGCTTTCCCGCTTAAACCACTCAAGCGATTTTGATGAAATTTGGCACAGACAATCTTTAGACCCTGTGAAAGGACATAGGATACCTTATATTGAAAAAAAAAATTATATTCCCGAGGGAAATCTAAAAAGCGCGATAGGTATAACCGAATTACACGCGGGCGAAGCCGCGGCCGGAAAGCTAGTGGTAACATAATTCAAAGTAAAAAAAAAATGTTGTCTACCTACAGCGTAATGCATTTCAATGCAATAAAATCAGACCAGAAACTAGTGATGTACCTATAACCCGCGCAGATAAAGAAAAGATCTGTAAATGGCGTCCGCTCGCATGCGTTCTCACTCACTCTCTATCGCGGTCTATATATATTCACAGCTTTGCAGCGCTTACTTCACGTAAGCGCTGCAAAAAAAAAATCATCGATCAGGAATTCAGGATTCGCTTTCAAGCTACTTTGATGCACTCAGAGTTATCGTTAATTTCGTTCCGCTAAAGTCTCTGTTATTTTGTTGTTTTTGTTGAGTTTGAACAATCGTACATACGTTGTAAATAACAATATTTACAACGTAAATTTGACATTTTACTAGCATTTGGTTTGTGATTGAACAATGGCATGTTTTGTCAACCGTACCATAAGTATCCGCCGCCATTTTCAGATCTTTTCTATATCTGCGCGGGTTATACATGTGTCGGTGTAGTAATCACAGGGGATTTCATATGGCTATACCAGACGAAATGAGGAACTGTTGAGCGGTCACTTTATAATAAAAAAGTCTAATTGTGCCCGCACTACAACATTCGCACGGTGCTCTGGGCTTAATGTATGAGAAGTCGTGATGTTACAACTTTCACCGAACAAACATTACGAATGGCGCCGTCGTGGGCACGCCTGTGCAATACTGTGCTACGATTAATCCATTAGATTTCTAAACTATTTATTTTTAATAAATTACTCAATATTATTCGACGAGACGTAATTTTGAGCTGGCAACAATATGGGCTTATGTAATTGCAGTCACTTCATTGTTATTTCGATATCTATGTAGATTAGAATGCTCTACTAATGACGAATTGCATGATTAAATTACCCCATCTCCGTTCCATCATCGGACGAGCTGGCGTATCTACGGCGAGTTTCCACCCTGACATTGTTGACACCACAACGATCCGAACCAAGCGTTTCGCCTAGTCTTTCTTTCTTTTACCGCTTACATAGAGGGATTGGAACAGTTTGCCAGTGACTGTGTTTCCGTCGGATTACAATTTAAATCTTAATAAACTAGCGCGCTTTACCATCACGATTGCATCACTGCTTACCATCAGGCGGGATTGCGGTCAAGCGCTGTTTTATAATTCATAAAAAGAAAAAATACAAGCAGAATGTACATACATAAGCAGTTTCTGAATTTAAATCAAACTGTGGAGGTGTTCTAGTCCCGGGATCGAATCCCGCAATCCCGGCGGGATCGTTACATTAGTCACGTATGCGACGCGCCACGACGGCGGCGCCCGGCGCCATTCAGTCGCCGTTACTTAAGAAGTACTATTAAATACCGCTTATTTAACCATGAGCACCTAATTACAATAGATTATGTATCACCTATGCTATATTATATACATTTACTATTGGTTCTAGACTATAATCACCTTTTACCTAGCCTTTGTCCAACTATCTTGGGGTCCACTTCTAACCTGCCCCCTAATCGGCGAACACATTTTTGTCAAATGATTGCGACTAGTTGGGATCGTTTGGACCGAACGGACCAATGGGCGATCCGAACGATCCCAACTGATCTCAACTAGTCGGAATGATTTGACAAAAATGTGTTCGCCGATTAGGGGGCTGGATTGAGCTAACCAACCGTATTTTACCAATCGAAAAGTACCGGAAGACGCAGCATAGGAAGGCCCCGAACCAGGTGGACCGATGACCTGGTAAAGGTCGCAGGAAGCCGATGGATGCGGGCAGCACAAGATCGGTCACCGTGGAAAGCCTTGGGGGAGCCTTTAGGCAGCAGTGGGCCTCTATAGGCTGATGAAGAAGAGGAAAAAGAATCATATTTTACACGGAGCGAGTACCTACCTATAAGGGCAATGGAGAGGGCTGTGCTTGGGGTTTCACTCCGTGATCAAATCAGAAATGAGGAGATCCGCAGAAGAAAGAGAGTAATGGATATAGTCCGAAGAACTGCACCACCCTTAAATGTCAGTGGGCCGGGCACATTTTTCATAGAACCGATGCCCGATGGGGCCGACGAGTTCTTGAGTGGCGACCATGCAGCGTAGGCCCCCGACAAGGTGGAGCGACGACCTGGTGAAGTTCGCGGGTAACCGCTGGATGCGGGAGGCGCAGGACCGGTCGTCATGGAGATCTTTAAGGGAGGCCTACGTCCAGCAGTGGACGTCTTTCGGCTGAAATGATGATGATGACGATGAGTAACTACCTGATATAATCCACACCAAATTACTGGCGACCACGATACCCTTTGGTAAGAAAGGTTGTCAAATGTGCTTCTGACTACCCGTCATCATCATCATCATCAACAACCTATTTATTGCCCCACTGCTGGGCACAGGTCTCCTCTCATACAGAGAAGGATTGAGCGTAATCACCATACTTGCTCAATGCGGGTTGGTGATTTAAGACTTAAAGTCCAGGTTTCCTCGAGATGTTTTCCCTGGCCTTGAAATCAGTCATTGGTGTCCAAGATATACTTAGAAAGTATATATAACTTAGAAAAGTTACATTGGTACTTGCCTGACCTGGAATCGAACCCGCTCACTCATACTTGAGAGGCTGGTGTTTTAACCACTAGGCCACCACGGCTACAATACTTACAGTAGCCACATTAGTAATGACTATAAGCGCAGTTAGTATATTAATAGCTATAAGCCACATTACTTAATTTTTTTTTTTAATTATTATAAACTAGTGCTTGACTGCAATCCCGCCTGATGGTAAGCAGTGATGCAATCGTTGATGGTAAAGCGCGCTAGTTTATTAAGCCCATTCACTTAAAAAATCTTAGTGAATAGGAAGGATGACGGCAGTTGAGCGAAGTGATGCAATGTTGAACCCAAGATCAACACGACCAACGATGCTGCGTCAAAGGGAGATTGATCTGGAAACTCTCCACGACCAAACTCCCGACACGACAACATTTGGCGCATCTTACCCGGCACACACCGCAACTTAACTGCCCAGAACCGACCTCCGTAAGGCTTCACCAGACATCATACCGGAACACGACGAATCGCTTGGCGGTAAAACTTTGTCTGGTGGGTGGTAACTTCTGCCGGCAGCCGATGTTATGGCCTACCACCGAGAGATTTGTTGAGAGAGTAGTTATTTATTTTGTTTCATCAAAAATTGTTTACTTTGAAATTTGTACATAAGGTAACATGTGTTTTTAAAGAAGACAGAGTATCGTAACTGTGTTTGCCGTGTGCCTCTCGATTACATATGCACACGGGGCCGGGGTTCGATTCCAAGAAATTTCGTGCGATCGATCCGAAAATCTGAAATGCTCGCTTCGATTTACTCATGTCCTACTGCGCGTAATAGACTATTATAAATTTAGTTTTGAAGTAGGTAGTACGGTGTAGGTAGGCCTCCGTGACGTAGCAGTAGCGAACGCGGCCGCTGTGCAAGGAGGCGCGGGTTCGATCATGAATATTTGCACTGGTCTGGTCGTGCCTCGGAAAGCACGTTAATCCGTTGGTCCCGGTTGCCATACGAACATCTAATGGCAGTCGTTACGGGTTGTTGGCCCTCAAAAGTCCAACAATTGGTTTAACTGCAATGCTTCGATATCGCCTTCGGGATGTGGAGGTCAGTCGGCAGTCGTATCAGGGAAAATATCGAAGTTTAGCCAAAATCAACAGTTAGACTGGTAAAGCGGACCCCAGACTCCAAAGCTGAAAAAGCTTCGACTGGGATTAACGCTGAGATGATGATGATGATGAGTTATGAAGTAGGTAAGTACACCGTTGCAATGATTTCTTCTTGATACATTTTTTTTAAATATAATTATAAACTAGTGCCCGACCGCAATCCCGTCTGATGGCAAGCAGTGATGCAATTGTTGGTGGTAAAGCGCGCCATTTTATTAAGAGCTTATTAACTCAAAGAAACTGAGTGAATAGGAGGAAGACGGCTGTCGAGCGAGGGGATGCAATTTTCAACCCAACAACACGACCAACGATGCTGCGCCAGAGGGAGATTGATCTGGAGACCCTCCACGATCAAACTCCCGATACAACAACATTTGACCCATCGTACCCGGCACACATCGCAACATAACTGCTCAGACCCATCCTCCGTACGGTTTTAACAGACATCAAGAATTGCTTGGCGACAAGACTTTGTCTGGTGGGTGATAACTTCTGCCCGCAGCCGATGTTATGGCCTACCACCCAGAAATACATAATTCTACACATAATTCTATTTATTTGTACACCATAATAAAATATATATAAAAAAATAAATCACAAACACTACAATGTATACAATGGGCGATTTTATCGTTTCCTGTTATTACTTTCAGGCAATTTTGTACCTTATATACGGTCGTAAATAATTTTTATATATTTAATATTTATGTACACATATACGTATACATATATGTAAACGGATATGTAAAAACGGAACAGAAAAAGTTACCTGTAACAGGAGAAATGTAGACACCGTGTAACAAAATAAAGGACATAAAATAAAAACATACAAAAAAATTATGAGAATATCCTAACATACATACCTACTTACTTCTATAATAAATATTTCTAGAACCATAAAAAATATACTATATTAAAAAAATTAAACAACTACATTATAATTATGATAAAGCGAGAAGATAATGTTCTAATGTTTTTAAAAACTGCAACAGTTTGACAGTCGCTAATGTCAGGCTATGACGAACGTTCCTTGATTTTCCCTGAAATTGATAAGATACAATACTGAAAAACTTATATTCATTGCATTTTGAACACTAACAAAACATTCCTCACCAAAAGACACAAAAATATGGCCAGACAAAAAATTAAAACTTTGGACAACAATTTTTATACAATGGCCTCGATTCAAGAACAAACCACAACAACAAGACAAACAACTTTAGTTAAACTAAATTTAAGTTCCGTGCATCTTTTACTTTCTATTTCATTAAGAAAAGGACAAAAGATAAAATGTTAGTTTACACCTGTCAAATTAGTCCGCTCCTGACGTAAATTGACGTATTTTTGGCCGCCATGTTTATAATCGCGTCTAAGCTGTCTATGGAGTATCCTAATTTGACAAGATTAAACTAAAATGATCCTTTTCTTATTGAAATAGAAAAAAAAGATGCACTTAACTTAAAATTAGTTTAGTTTGTGAACAAGATAATCGGCGCCAGTATTCTTTTGTCTAAATTAAATTAGGTAACCCTAAACGGAATAAAAAAAAAATACAATTTCTTAGGGATTAGTGACTGTTGGGTTAGCGACTGTTGACTGGATTTAGCATACTTATTATAGGTTGAAAGAAGTCATTGAAGACCATTTAGCGATAATACCTTCTGCACATAGGTAATATATTATGGCATGTCTATTACATGTCATACTCCCAAATTGCGATGTTTCACTTTTTATTTAGTTTTGCTAGCAAATTTTACTAGACCGGTAGCTATAGGTTTACAAAGCAAAACAGCCGAGCCAACTGGAAACATTTTTTTTTTCTGATACCAAACGTCCGCATTACAGCATTATTATGTTATAACGCCGGCAAACACCCCTCGTATTGAAAAATAGTGGGACCATTGTTACCAACTGTTCAAACATTGCAACTGTGCGGTAGTGTCCGCTGGAGTCAAAATACCCATTGTTTTGTTCAATGTAGACTCAACATTTGTGTCTGTGGACCGCACCTGGTATCCACGTGCCTATAAAAAGTAGTATGAGACTTATTAGTATCTACTTATCTGTAATTGGACCCGCCTCGTCCCCTGAAGGCTAGTTGGGTAACATATTAATTATATTATTCACTATCGGAATCATTTTGAAAGATATTACTAATTAATCCATTGGTTCATAAGTTCGAAAAATTTGTTTACTCAACAGCGTAAATAACGCAATGAATATGGACGCCATTGCTGGTGATAATGTGTTACGTAATTACGCTGCTGGTTACTGCAATAGATTTTAAATAAAGAATGCGGAGTTTAAATAATTGACGAATAGGCAAAGGAATTTTGTTATTATTCTTGTACTTACCTACTTATACCTATATTTTATTTATTGAAATGTTACTTCTGCAAACTTGTCTAAATAATTGTTTTTCTAATTAAATAATTTATAGAATTTTTCTAAGCAGTATTTCTATGCGGTTTCAATAAATTATTAATTGCAGTACAAGGTGTAACTGTAGAGTACTTACTTGCTTTTATTAAAGGTGCCTACATAGTTAAGGCTTTAAAGCCTGACAACAGGATTTACTTTTTTATTGTTTAAAGAATATGATTACAAATCCTACATGTATTATATTCTAAGGCTGCCTTAATATTGTTTGCGTTTCATTTCAATACCGTCTGTCTTTCGTATAATTTAAATAATTATTTACCTAGAATGTATCGGAGTTAAAAATAAGAAAATGTAAAAAGAATATTTCAATTTTAAAATGACTTGGCAACATTTTTTTTTTTGTCGTTTTTCATGCTATGTATAATGGATATTACCACCTGGTTGGAGTTAGAAAAATTGCATCGTCCTGACATATTGGCAGAAGCCATTTGTTTCACAATTCCGCCGGCCAGGATTTGAATAAAACCTAGACTTTTGTCTAAAAAATGCCATATTATACTTTTGGGGGAAACAAACATGGTACCTACAGTTAGAGACTAGAGTGAAAAATATGCACCGGGGTCATTTTTCAAATTTCGAAAACAACTTTTCACAGTAGTGAGAACTTGTTTTGATATATTACTTGTATTTTATCTTTGCTTTGTGGTTCAAACTTGGAACAGATGTAGATATTAGTTAGGTACGTACCTATTTTTATTTGTATTATGCATTTATCCGGGGTGATCTTATTTATACGGACAATGGGGTTAATGCGATGTTAATGTAACAAACATGACAGTTTAAAAAAAAAACTGTCATTAATCTCATATCTGGTATCTATTCCTTGTTTTGCTTTTAAAGATACGGTGCTTATTTTTTTAAGGACTTCAAATAAAAAAAGGAATAATTACACAACAGTGGGGTTACCATATTGCGTTGATATTTTTAGGCGGCGATTAAATTGTTGTACGAAAATTAAAAATAAAATTTCCAAAATGCGCCACGTTTAAGCTCATTTCAAGTGAGCTGCCAGCAAGAACAACACACCCTACGCTCATTTCACCTAAGCTGTCACGGTGAGATCGTTACAGAATCTCACTGCAATAGTTGTCTCTAGTGTCAATCGTCAAGCACTACAAATAGCGGGATACAGGGAAAGTTCAGCAGTGCTTTATAAGAAGCTTGGTGTGGTGATGAGCCACTGTAGGAATGGAGTATCTCAAATACAAGAGAGTATTTATGGTTGGTAAAGCGGACCCTAGACTCCAAAGCTGAAAAGGCTTCGGATGCGACTGGGATTAACGGTGGGATGATAATGACGATGATTTATGATTGGATACTATTAGGTACGTGTGTACATATTTCCCTATTTCTATTGTATCTACTCTCTATTGTATTGTCACTTGCGACTACGTTTGATTTTCATATTATTTATTTATTTTATTCAATGACATTAGTCAACGTTTGAGTGTCGTCAAATGTGCATATTCGACACAAAACGTTCCGCAAGACGTGACCTCGTATCGGCGCCTGACTGACGCTAAATAAATCACGTATAAAACGACAATTTTGCAGAATGCCTATTAAATTCATCAAAAAAAGCAGATGGTGTTCAAAAAAATCCAAGCAAGAATTTACTTAGACTTGCATGAATTATCAAATTCCTGCTCAGATTTTTTTATTTTCACTTCTTCGTGGTAAACTGGCTTTTGTATTTTTATTGTTCTATAGGTACACCGTTTTGGTTTCGCGGTTGAATTCCTCTTGGGTTCCCTCTATTAGGTGGCAAAGGAGTAAGACTAAAACCAGTGCGGAAGTCACATAAGCATTCACTTCTTCCCCGATAGTCCTCAAGCCGTTGTTCTTCAGCGGGTCCAATCTCCCCGTCCGACCATTCCCACATTGGTCGCAATAACTCTCGAGTGAAAGCGCGCGTAAAAGCACTGCGGCGCCATCTCGGGTTTGTCTGTTCAGACGACGGAAGCCCGTAGGCGACCACTCATGGAGGTCGCTCGATCGTTCCACACCTTCCTCGGGTGTCCGGTGCGTTTCCAGTGGGAAGGAAGACAGAGGACAGGGGTAGAAAAGGATTTCTCTCTTCCACTGGGCCGCCTCTTTTGCAGACGTGATATCCTTGCAAAGGGTGGCAACCCCATCCTATATGCTCCCACTCTCGACCATAGATTGAACGATGGCCGGAATTTTTCCTCAATACCTAGGTCTTCTAAACGCATAGCTTCATTCTTTTTATAATTTGTACAAAATGTATCGCTTTCAACAGGTACCTTTCGACACGTCAGATATGTGAAATATGTAACTTTACAATTAAGTACATCGAACGCGATATAAAAAACAAAGCACTATCTGTGTATCGAATTACGTCATTCTAAGCAGTAGGTGTAATCGGTTTGCATAATAACAGGCGCCATCTCCCGGATTCGTCGCTTAGAAACAAGTTACTTCTAAGCGCCGTCTAAATTAGGCAGCCATTTATCTTAAAGTAATCTCGGATTCAGTCGGTTCTCGTTAGCGAATTAATGCAAATGTCCCGATTGGCGCTCGTGGAATGCGGTGACGCGCGCTGGTTGGATAAACATAATGTATAAACAAAAACATCAGCATAATACCAGTTACTTTTCTATGAAGAGTTTTATATCTGCAGTTATATGATTTAAAAAAAAAAAAAAACAAAATAACTTGACGGCGCAGCAAGTGGCGCCGTCTAGTTTTGTAACGAAGTTTTTAAAATCACCTAAGAGGTCGGATAAGAATGACACTGGCTGGTGAGAATCATTCTCAGAGCGTCGCATCGATGGTTGCGTGGCGGCTATCTAATGACGGAGATGATATCATACACACGGCACAATCCTAAGTACAATGCTTGGTTTGTGTGCATGATGATTTGATTAAGAAGGGGGTGAATAAGAAGATGAGGTATCAAATAGACATATTGCGCCGACCATAAATAAATTGGGATAGGGGCAGGAAATAGATTATCAGTGATTTAACCAAGTGTTTTAAAAAATATTTGAAAAAGCATGATGGCTCGGTGGTAGGCCATAACATAGGCTGTCGGCAGAATTTACCATCCACAAGACCTGACAGTGTTCCGGCAAGATGTCTGGTGAAACCGTATGGAGGACGGGTCTGAGTAGTTGTGTTGCAATATGTGCCGAGTAGGTAGGTACGATGCGCCAAATGTTGTTGTGTCGGGAGTTTGGTCGTAGAGGGTGTCCAGATCAATCTCCCTCTGGCGCAAAATCGTTAGCCGTGTTGTTTAACATTGCATCACTTTGCTCAACAGCCGTCTTCCTTCCAATTCACTGTTTTTTTTTTTGAATGGATTCTCTTAAAAACTAGCGCGCTTTACCATCAACGATTGCGTCTCTGTTTACAAGCACTAGTTTATAATTACTAAAAAAAAGCATGTTTGTAGCCTAAGCTAACGTTTTCGAAACGCGCTGAAATCGCGCTGAAATCTACCATTTCATATAAATAAATGTAGTAGGTTCTAATCTTCATAAGTAAAAAAGTAGTAATTTGAATCATACTTAATTTTCATATAATTTTTTTTAAAACATTTCCTAGTTCTTCCGCCTGACCTTTGCGTCCGCACGAATGCGACCTCAATCTTTCGAAATTACATCACATCAAATGAATTAGGTACTCTACTGGCAACTTGAAAAGTTTCTGTCATCTATCAACACCTGTATATTATAACATACCCAGTGATGCGTAGGAAAAGAAACCAATGAGATCTGAGATCTGACAAAGCTCCTTTATGAAACAGCGAAACGTTATTTGTCAGATGTGTCAAAGTTTCACCGTAATTTTTTTTTTTGTTCACTTCTTTCCGTATTTTTGAATGGAAAAGGCAAAGGCATGATACGCCATACAGCCTGGATCACCATAGATTATAACAATGATTTCATTCGGAAACTTAGCCCACCGATTGATAAAAATCTGATCTGATCTGTGGTAAGGATCTTAGTTTCAGAGTGAACCCCCTAATGGAACTAATATTACTATAATAAATCACTAGGAAACCATTAGACGAGCAGGCACTGCCAATAAATTTAAAGTTCCTTACGCAAACCTGGTGAGATTCCCATCATAAAATCCAAATGAGATTTTAAACGCCTAAGATATTAAATTAAAAAGCATTCAAATGCTAGATTTAAAACTATCTCTGAATCCTATTCGATCGTAAACGCTAAAATCACAGTGAGTGATCATAAATGATTTCATGACATCAATTACCTAATGAAAGGGGTAATTAAATGAGTATCTTGTTACGTTTAGATAGAATAGCTCCAGGCTTTTATTAAGCTTGATTTAAAACTAAATGAAAATTCCATGAAACCATTTTACTTAATTCATTTAATTCCCTAGTAATTATACAGCGGATAGGCATGAAGCTGCGTAAGAGTGGCTTTTAGCGCCGCCCGAGAGCAATAACGAAACGTAATGAACCATCCACCAATAGGAGAGACCCGTGCGCAACCGATTGATCTAACAGAATTATGATTGGACCCGCTAGAAATACTCGTTTCGAAATTTTATACGATTTCGCGATCTTATTATTATAAGTTCCATCTTCCATCTTTTTATTTTGAAATTTTTTCGTATTATTTGAACGTCAATATTACAAGACAGTCCCCAAAACGCCCGCCCTTCGCCACTTCTGAGTGCTTTCGCTAGGAAGAAGTGGCGGAACAAACTCTCCATTAATCTTACTAAATCTTATTCGCATCCAATTTATTTTTGACAATATGAAACGGAACAACACTGGCAAATAATCTAGCACGTACTTATCAAACAATTTTACACAATGCCATAAAAAACCCGTATCCTGCGGAAACATCGATATGAAAGCGTTAAAGAAATCTATAAGTACGATTTATAGATCTTTGTTGCGCCCACGCATGCTGCAAGCGCCGAGCGTGTTTTACGAGTTTCATTATTTTGTGCAAGGGCCTTCAAACGTTCAGCCTTGTGGCGCCTGAAGTAACATTACTAACTTAATCTAAAGTCTTAAAATTTAGGTCTGGACTACACCAGCGCGACAGCGACTAAAGTTTAAAAAACATTTTTTTAAGCCATTAACGTCATCACTTCATTAGTGTTGCTGTGTCTCAAACCATAGTACTTACATTATAATTTTCTAAGTCTTCTTTTTAAACGGCAAGTTTTTGTCACTTTTTTTTTATATCCGCAACGCAAGGGAAGTATGGGCGAGCTTTGTTTTTGTCTCTGGCCACCCGTTCGCTTCCTCTCTTTGTCCTCTACGAAGAATTTTTGGCTTCCCCACGTCAGCCCTTTAATATTAATGTATTTTATATGCAAAAATATGAATACCTGATATTAACAATATATTGTGTATTTAGAAATATCTGGAAAAAATGTTATTTATTAACGATCCCTTCAAATAATTATCGTAAAAAGGATATTATATTATTAACACATTTTACCATTGCCCGATGTTCTGCTAATAGCTAAATATAAAACCGTTGGCTTCCAGACAACAGATGTCAAAAAGTGTTCCACGTTTGAATGGACTTTATAAAACAATTGGACGTACATATGTGTACCAAGTTGACAGATGGGGTCGAACTGACAATAAAACTTTGCAAGGCTCCAAGGTCAATTTTGCAGATGTTAAGTTTCGTAAGAAAATAACGCTGTTTTTAATGATCTTTTCTGTTTAAAAGGTGGTATTGTGAAATGCCAGATTTAGTTGTTAGAAATAGAAGTCAATATGAGTGAATTTTGTATCTTATCCATCAAGATATGCAAGGTATTTTTCATATTTGTAAATAGGTAACACTAAATGAAAGTCATTCAAAATCTTTTATCTCATGTTGGTGCTATTCACTCAATTAGGAATCTTCGTCAAGATCATAACAATTCGTCATACATATCACAGGTTTGGAAAATCCAAATTTCGTCATTCTGCCGCTGTATCTTACGTTTGCGTGGTGACAAAAAATATACTTAAGATAATTCAAAGACGACACTGCCTTGTGGGGACTTACTTACCTATAGTTAATTACACAAAGTTATAGAATACGACGTACTTGATTATTATCATAAGTAAAACGTGTTGTGTTGATACTGAGTAACGCCATTACCCCGCTGGACACCGCTGAATTATTACTAGAATCAAATAAGTCATCATCATCATCATCTCAGCGTTAATCCCAGTCGCATCCGAAGCTTTTTCAGCTTTGGAGTCTGCGGTCTGCTTTACCAGTCTAACTGCTGAGTTTGGCTAAACTTTGACATTTTCCGTGAAGTGACTGCGAATCAAATAAGTATAAACTAATTCTACCTAGAAGCTACTGTTAACGCATTAATCACAACTATTGAAAGTAAGTATAAAATTACTGTAGAAGAATGAAGTCTAACACAAATAATTTTCTGATAATCGATCAATTAAAACATATTTTACATAGGGTGATATAACAAGATGTAGATTTTTAACTTTGTTGACTCCTCTCATTAACGAAAAGTCAATGAGAGGAGTCAACAAAGAAATGACAAGTTAGCTTGTACTGGAAATGTATTAGTAGATACAGTAGATATCTATTTTTCCGCATACGCAGAAACTCACTTTTGTTAACATATGAGTATCTACATCTGAGGTCAGGGAAAGGGACATGTTTTAGCTGCCTCGGTAAACTGATATGCCATACAAATTCGGTTAGTATGTACTTACAAAATCCATAACTACGGAAAGAAACTTGAAAAAAAAAACTAAACATAGTAGTAGGCACCGGAAATTCTTGAATTCGATACGGATCAAATCAATAAACGATCGTTTTCAGTTTTCAAGTAGGTACACTAAGGTGCAAACTCAGTGCGTTGCGATTCCTTATCTAAAGCATTAGCTGTTGCCCAAACAAACTGCAAGGCATCCGGTGTGGGAAAGCACGTGCTCCCAATCACGTGAATAAACGCCATCGTTTCAAAATATTGCTAGTCGTAAAAATTCTAGTGGGCTGCAACGTCTCGGTCCTAGGCCATAACATCGGCTGCCGGCAGAAGTTGCCACCCACCAGACAAAGTCTTGCCGCCAAGCGATTCGTCGTGTTCCGGCATGATGTCTGGTGAAGCCGTACGGAGGACGGGTCTGAGCAGTTATGGTGCGATGTGTGGCGGGTACGATGCGCCAAATGTTGTTGTGTCGGGAGTTTGGTCGTGGAGAGTCTCCAGATCAATCTTCCTCTAGCGCAGCATCGTTTGGTCGTGTTGGTCTTGGATTTAACATTGCATCACCTCGCTGCCGCTCACAACTGCCGTCATCCTTTCTATTACTAAGTTTTTTAAGAGAATAGGCTTAATAAACTAGTGCGCTTTACCATCAACGATTGCTCACTGCTTACCATCAGGCGGGATTGCAGTCAAGCACTAGTTTATAATTAAGTAAAAAAACAAAAAAGTTCTATCAGGAATTACAGCCGATCTTTGCAAAGGAGGTATTCTTTTTTCCGAAAGAATTCTGGGCGAAAAAATCACCATAACAGCTAAGGTTGAACAGTGGTGACCCATTGATTACACTGGTAATGTCCGCGACTTACGAATCAAACCCAACCCAAGCAGGAGGCTAGGGTTCAAAGACACGGAGGCGTTTTACTTTGTGTAAATATTTCATCACTACTGTTCTGAAAACGGTGAATGAGTAGGTAAACATGCGACACCAAAAATTCTAAGCCCTGTCTTCTTCAGATCCTATAGAGGATTCTTCCTAGATTCCTATAGAGGTCCACTGCAGACAAAGGCCTCCCCCAACGCTTTAGGGGAGGTTTTGTTTCATTGCTTGGGGGGTGCTATGGAGCGGTCTATGTTGGGCGTCTCTCTGAAGGACCGCAATCAGAAATGAGCGACGACAGAGGAGCTGAAGTGGCAATGGGCTGGTCACATATGCCGCAGGACCGACAACCGTTGGGGTAAACGAGTCCTCGAGTGGAGACCGCGTCTCGGCAAACGTAGCGTAGGACGCCCTTGGGCGAGATGGAGCGACGACATCAAAAAGGTGGCTGGTAGAGTAGAGGCTGATGATGAGAATGATGATAGGGATAAGTGAAAGCACTTAATGTACTTTGATTACTCCATTAAACGAAATAATCTTATCGAGAAATTGCGATAAACAAAAAATGTACTCAAAACTCGTGGCACTCCCACTAACACAGTATCAAGCAGATAGTACCATTACAAACCGATCAAATCAATGATATTGATAAAAAACTGATCTGCTACGAGCCAATGTTGGTGGCATTGAAATCTCAAAAGTCATTTATTCAATTTAGACTGAGAATCAGCACTTTTTGAACGTCAATATTACATAAAACAGTCCCCCAAAACGCCTACCCATCGACACTTTCTAGTGCTTTCGCTGGGAAGAAGTGGCGGAACAACTCGCCCAGTAACACAGCTGTGTTCATTTAAAAAAACCCATGATTTTATACAAAAAATTATGAAAACAAGAAAATACAACAGCAATGAAATTATTATTACCAGAAAAGCAAAAACAAAAAATGAAATAGATATCTTTAAAATGGAAATATCATATCTATAGTTCTCTTTTTGGTACAGCTGGAAATCTCTCCTTATATCATGATAAGTATTCGTAAAGTACACAGTTCAAGGAACCAAGCACTTACTTAATCAGATTAGATATCATTACGTTGATCGCTACAACCGATATCCTGACGGTTGGTACTAAAGATAAATATTATGTATTCATTTCTTAGACAATCTGACTGGATAATACTTGAAATCGATACTGTCAACAATACCTTTACGTTCAATTAACTGTATGATTGGACAATGGCGCCGATTCAGTTGTTCACAAACTAAACACAAATTTTTTTCTTTGCATTAGGAAAACGATACAAGATAACATTTTTTTTTTCTTTCCGTTCTTCTGAACGGAAATGGCAAAGGCATAGTACGCCATACAGCCTAGTCTTCAGTAAATATATTCTTGAGTAAACTTCTATCCTAACTTATCCTAATTAATCCTAACTCATCCTAGCTTATCCTAAACTTATCCTAACTAATCGTAACTCCTTTCGTTTCTCGCGTTTGGACGATAAGGAGCGGTTTAGCGTAAAGACATGATGCGGCCACTATGCTACAATATTTCACTGTTCTTTTTGAATTATTCACTGAATGCACGTTTTACTACATAAATCACGCGTTTTTATTTAGTAAACGACACTATAAATAATTTTAAAAGTCCGATGAAAAATGAGCGTGACACTCATCTTGACATTCCCGCCAAACCTCCGATATCATTTAAGTTTAAAGCTGTCAAATTAGGATACTCTTTTTTTTCTCTTATGGCTTCGCACGGTTTGTGCATTTAGCCAATGTCACGTAATGAATTATTCATGTCCAAAAAGACGGCCGCGCGAACCGAACACTTAGGAGCAAGATTTGGTACAAAGCCATGATGTTGCCACTATGCTACAATATTTCACTGTTCTTTATGAATTATTCACTGAATGCACTTTTTACTACATAAATCACGCGTTTTTATTTAGTAAACGACACTATAAATAATTTAAAAGTCCAATGAATAATGAGCGTGGCACTCATCTTAGCTTCCCGCCAAAACTCCTAGGATACTCCATAGACAGTTTAGACGCGATTCTAAAGATGGCGACTAAACATACGCCAGTTTACGTCAGGAGCGTACTAATTTGACAGGTCTAAACTGACATTTTATCTTCTGTCCTTTTCTTAATGAATTAGAAAGAAAAAGATGCACTGAACTTAAAATTAGTTTAGTTTGTGAACAATAGAATCGGGGTCAATGTCAATGTACACCTCACACGGGAACACATTTCTATCAAACATTTTGCAACCGAAAATTGAATGCGAAAATTTGTGGATAAAAGGTATGGATGTATGGATGGATGTTAGTTACCGTTTTACGCAAAAACGACTGAACGGATTTGGATGAAATTTGGCACACAGATGGTATATAACTAGGAATAACACATAGGATACTTTTTATCCCGATATCTCTAGACTCTAGAGGATCGAAACTTACACGGGCAAACCGCGGGACACAGCTAGTAGATTTATATGTAAAGAAAACTCTATCCGAGCCATAAGGGTAATAAAGGTAAGGTAAACAACAACAACATGACCAACTAAAATATGAAATTTTACATAATCATCATAATGACAATATTAATATTTTTTGAAATATGTAATCTTTTTTTCTGCGAATTAATTCCAACTTTCCCAAAATTTGGTATTTTTTTAATAAGTGACAACACCATTTTTGACGGTATTATTACGAGCGAATAGCGATGCGACTACGTGCCGCGTGACCTGCCCCCTTCGCCTGCGGAAGTATGGCCTACCGCACATGTATTAATTCACCTCCTTTTGCGAAATAATATTTATTTTTTAAAGGATTTTGTTTTAACTTTAGCTCGACTTTGTAGGCATTAAAAGAATCAGTTATCGATACCTAACAATACCTTCACGGGTCGACCAGGGTTTTCTTTACATATTGTATAAACTTTTGATGACCAAGATAAACAGTTGATGTAACATCAACTTGGTATCACACAGCCAATTTAACTTTTAAGCCAGCCTAATAGAGCCCTATTTTAGAGGCAACAATTACTTGCTACTGGTTTACTAATTGTATTCATTTGCTAAGAAACAAAACGATCAGAGAACACAAAACTGAATGTAAACAAATGTATGCAGTGTTAGCTACAACAACATTACACTGTAAACACGCGGTAAGAAACAATTTTTTTGGCAAACGCGAATAGCGCGGTTGAACCGAAATCAGCAAGGTAATTGCGTAACACATTAATATCACTAGCAATGGGCTTCATTTTGGCAGTTCAATAACATTCATTGCGACCTCCGTGGCGCAGCGGTCAACACGCCTGCCTGCGACGTGGAGGCCCCGGGTTCGATCCCCGGCCAGGTCATGATGGAAAACGATCTTTTCCTGATTGACCTGGGTCTTGGATGTTTATCTATATATGTATCCATTATAAAAATATATTATCGTTGAGTTAGTAACCCACAACACAAGTCTCGAACTTACTTTGGGGCTAGTTCAATCTGTGTGATTTTTCTGTATATATTTATTATTTATTTTTTTATTATTTATTGCGTTATTTACGTTATTGAGCACACACATTGAACATATTGAGCAATGGATCAGTAATCTGCTTCAAAATTAATCAAATTGACAGCAAAAGGGCGCAATTAAGGTGCAGAATAAAAGCAAATTTTACAGAAGTAATTAAATTAAAACCAGCGGCGGTATTTTCGTCGGACTACAATTTGAGTGTTAAGGCTAGAGTGAATAGGCTTTTAATAAACTAGTGCGCTTTACCATCAACGATTCCGTCACTGCTTACCATCAGGCGGGTCTAGCGCTAGTTTATAATGTATATATATATATTTTTTAAATACATGGCTCGGTTTAAATTATTTTCTGCGTCTATCTCTACCTGTATATTTATGCTAGCTGCAAATTTCCTTAAAATCTATACTACTTAATATATAAAGCTGAAGAGTTTGTTTGTTTGAACGTGGTAATCTCAGGAACCACTAGTCCTATTTGAAAAATTATTGCATATATATTTGAGTTTGATAGCCCATTAACCCAGGAAGGCTAGGCTATATAATATCACGCTGCGACCAATAGGAGCCACGCTTAATAACTAACTAAACGCGAACGAAGTCGCGGGCGGCCGCTAGTGTAAAGTAAAATCAATAAGATACACAATTATCTGCATCATTTCACCAGTTTCATCAATAACAGTAGCCAATGTTGACTAGTCACCCTTTACTGTTACTATTCAAAACGATACATATGTCACGCAGGCAACTACATCTGGTAATAGGGTGCCACATCTGGTCTCCAAGCGGTGTGACGTCATTTGTCATGTGGCGACAAACAGTCCCTTTATTGCGCGATTGTACTTTTTTATTTATATTACGTCACTTTTTAGTAATTGAGTAGCGGTAGCGGACGCGGCCGCTGCGCAAGGTGGCGCGGGTTCGATCCCCGCACAGTGCAAATATTTGTATGCATGAATATGAATATTTGCACTGGTCTGGTCGTGCCTCGGAAAGCACGTTAAGCCGTTGGTCCCGGTTGCCATACGAACATCTAGTGGCAGTCGTTAAAGGGTTGTTGGAGCCCTCAAAAAGTCCAACAATTGGTCAGCTGCAATGCTTCGATGTCACCTTCGGGTTGCGTAGGTCAGACGGCAGTCGCTTCACGGAAAATGTCGAAGTTTAGCCATATCAGCAATTAGACTGGTAAAAGCGGACCTCAGACTCCAAAGCTGAAAAAGCTTCGGATGCGACTGGGATTAACGCTGAGATGATGATGATGACTTTTTAGTAATTGAGTGTTACATTTTGTAATGCATGTAGTGATTTAGTGAATAATAACCTAGAGGTGACCCGTTTTCTATATTTACTTTTGCTCAGCTTCTACGGGTCTTATCTTAGCGTATCTAATGTTGCCTTAATTGAACCTTTAAGAATCTGGCTATCAGAGGCGAAAAGAATTTTTCAAATCCAACTAGCAATTCAATAGGTAAGCACGTTGAAAAAATTCTTCATCTTTATTACACTGATAGACAAAAATGACCTTAATGAAAGTAAAATGTAATTAAATGGGTTATTTTGTATCTACAACTAGTCTACAACTTCTCATCATCATCATCCCAGCGTTAATCCCAGTCGCATCCGAAGCCTTTTCAGCTTTGGAGTCTGGGGTCCGCTTTACCAGTCCAACTGCTGATATGGCTTAACTTCGACATTTTCCGTGAAGCGACTGCTGTCTGACCTCCACAACCCGAAGGCGACATCGAAGCATTGCAGTTAGACCAATTGTTGGACTTTTGAGGGCTCCAACAACCCGTAACGACTGCCACTAGATGTTCGTATGGCAACCGGGACCAACGGCTTAACGTGCTTTCCGAGGCACGACCAGACCAGTGCAAATATTTATATTCATGCACTATTACTATACTACTACTAGTCTATAACTAATCTGCATTTTCAGAAAATTTCGATCACAGTCAGTTTTTTTGCTACACCAATTATACATATTTATATTCTTTTTAGGGTTTCGTATCTAAAAGGTAAAACGGAACCCTATTCGTGAGACTTTGCTGTCTGTCTGTCACCAGGCTGTATCTGATGAAGCGTAATAGCTAAACAGTTGAAATTTTCAGATCATGTATTTCTGTCGCCGCTATAACATCATCATCAGTCATTGGTGTCCAAGATATACTTAGTTTCATTTAAATGTTTTTGTTTCAATATTAGTATGGATGAAATTATCTGTATGATAATTTTATCCATACTAATATTATAAATGCGAAAGTAACTCTGTCTGTCTGTTACGCTTTCCCGCTTAAACCTCTCAACCGATTTTGATGAAATTTGGCACAGACAATCTTTAGATCCTGAGAAAGAGCATAGGCTACCTTTTATCCCGGAAAAATTTGATGTTCCCGAGGGAAATCAAAAAGCGCGATATAACCGAACTCCACGCGGGCGAAGCCGCGGGCGGAAAGCTAGTGATCCATAATCAGGAAAATATCTCTTTATTTTATCTCTTGTTTGGGTACTAAGCGAAATAACAAGTACTTACACAGTCATGCTACGTGTGCAATATTCAACTTTGAATTGGAAATGTAAAATCACATAAATGGTAAAATAACATCACGCTTGAATTTCGCGAAGGATTGGCACACACACACACGCACCCCTTACAAAGCGCCTGCTTAGGTTCGAACCCACGACCATCAACTTGTAAGTCAGAACCGTAACCACTGCAGCGCCACTATACCTAATAGGTATGTAATTAGCAGTTCACCAAAAGTTTCACCACACCCTTATTTCGCCAATTTTGTTTAAGTTTCAAGTAATAGGAGATAAGTCTATAGTCTATTATCATCAATTGAGCATAAATCCAGACTTCAGGCGCTGAGAAATCCCGCGAACAGAGTGGTTAAAACTGAATAATGAAATAAAATATACTTACATATAAAAAAAACCTAGCAGGTAAGTAGGTATTAAAAAAGGCCAAAATGTACCACAATGGCCAAAAATGGCCCAAATGGAAAGAAATTAACAGGATAATTTCTGTTAGAAGCAAACATAAAAAAAATTTCTTTTTTTGTTTTCCCGCGTTTATTTTTTTATTTATCAAATTAAGAATACTCATTAACTCAATAAATATTTGTCTCTACTCGTTATTTAATAACTAAAATATTAAAGTATTCTATAAGTACTAATGACACTTGCCGTAATAGGGTTGGGAATTGGGAATCGGCGATTCTTAAAAAAAAAACAGTCTGTTCAAACCTCTCGACCCCCGTATAGCAACATGTGTATAAACAAACAACAATAGAGACTACATCCAAATTTTTCCTAAGGACCGTATGTCTATACACTAAGTGTTATATTTGAGTAACCCGACGGTAAGCTAATGTTTGTAATGCTATTCACTTGTTAGGGTTTACACCCTTAACATGTGCATGTTTTTTGTGCCTTGAACCGTTTGTTTTGTGTCGGAATATATTAATAATTAGTACTGATAGATTTTACGATGAGTTGTGCCCGCGACTTCGTTCGCGTGTATGTTGAAAAACAAGTTGGGTTTCTTGGGTTTTTTTATGCGTAACCCTAATTTTTGTTCTAAAATAAATGCAGTAGTTACTATTTATAACATCAGCTATCTGCCAGTGAAAGTTATGTCAAACGGTTCAGCAGTTTTGGAGATCAGCCGGAACAATCGGTCAGACATTTTTTTAAATGTTTGTCTTTACTTTCTTATTTATGTGTTTATTACTAAACATCTGTTTATTGGACATTACAAACAGAAATATCAATTGTATCTATTTATTTGTACATTATATTTAACTAGCTTTCCGCCCGCGGCTTCGCCCGCGTGGAGTTCGGTTATATCGTGCTTTTTAGATTTCCCTCGGGAATATCATTTTTTTCCGGAATAAAAGGTAGCCTATGTTCTTTCTCAGGGTCTAAAGATTGTCTATGCCAAATTTCATCAAATTCGGTTGAGAGGTTTAACCGGGAAAGCATAACAGACAGACAGACAGACATACATACAGATAGACAGAGTTACTTTCGCATTTATAATATTAGTATGGATTATTTATCTATACTAATATATAAAGCTGAAGAGTTTGTTTGTTTGAACGCGCTAATCTTAGGAACTACTGGTCCGATTTGAAAAAACATTTTTGCGTTGGATAGCCCATTAATCCAGGAAGGCTTTAGGCTATACATATAACATCACTTCACGGCCAATAGGAGCGGGGCATTAAAAAATGCGGGTGAAACCGCTTGGCGCAGCTAGTTTTATATAAAATCGAATAATAATACAAATACATACTGCTGCATATAACAACTGGACGATGGTCTTACTCATCTCACAATCATCATCATCATCCCAGCGTTAATCCCAGTCGCATCCGAAGCCTTTTCAGCTTTGGAGTCTGGGGTCCGCTTTACCAGTCCAACTGCTGATATGACTAAACTTCGACATTTTCCGTGAAGCGACTGCCGTCTGACCTCCACAACCCGAAGGCGACATCGAAGCATTGCAGTTAGACCAATTGTTGGATTTTGAGGGCTCCAACAACCCGTAACGACTGCCACTAGATGTTCGTATGGCAACCGGGACCAACGGCTTAACGTGCTTTCCGAGGCACGACCAGACCAGTGCAAAATATTCATATTCATGCATACAAAAACTTGCACTGTGCGGGGATCGAACCCGCGCCACCTTGCGCAGCGGCCGCGTCCGCTACCGCTATGCCACGGGGTGTCAGACTCATCTCACAATGCCATACTGAATACCATCTTGTGTTACTGCCCTCAGATAACATCTTTTTCTATCCTCACGTAGGTAATGTTATGTAGGTATAATTCATTAATTTCTATAAAGCGTTGGAAAATTATTCAAACACAGAAATAAATATTGCAAGCTCGTGTATGTCTGGTCCAAAGCTTTACTTTCATTTTGCTGGAACTATCTTAAAGCTAATGGACACCCATTAACTTAAAGATTAGAAAGATTGGTATATACCTATCTACTTACCTAGAGTCTATACAAATCCTCGTTTTCAACTAAACTAATATATGTATACTTTACTAGCAGCCGCCAGCGACTTCGTTCGCGTGGAATTAATTATGCTCCGCTCCTTTTGGTCGCAGAGTGATGTTTTGAAGAATTTGAAGAATTTTTCCAATCGGACCAGTTGTTCTCGAGATTTGCGCGAACAAACAAACAAACTCTTCAGCTTTATATATTAGTATAGATTACAGGCCTTTAAATTATGTTGATTTCACAATGGCTACTGCTATTGTAAACTGTTTAAAGTTGTGAATGCTCTAACTCTAGAATCTAGATGAACATAAGTTTTCAATGTCCGGAAACGACAAACGACTTTTCCAAAACGCGGATAGTCATTTGAAAACAGAAAATATCTTTAGGCACCTAAACTTAAACTTAATTAGAAAAAAGTTAGCAAAATCGAGTTTAGGTGCTTAAAGATATTTTTTGTTTCCAAATGACATAATATAAACTAGTGCTTGACTACAATCCCGCCTGGTGGTAAGCAGTGACGCAATCGGTGATGGTAAAGCGCGCTAGTTTATTAAGAGCCTATTCACTCTAGCGTTGAAGACACTCAAATTGTAGTGTGAAGGAAACGAATGGCGCTGGCAAATTGTCCCTCGATGTACGCTGTATAAAAGAAGAAGTGAAACGCTTCGTCCGTATCGCAGTGGTGTTAACAACGTAAGGGTGGAAAGTCGCCGTCCGACGGGTCGTCCGCTGGTGGAACGGAGATGGGGGAATTAAATCATGCAATTCCCTTGCACACTCACCAGAATGCATCCTATAGAAGACCGAAAGGCTGGCTACTCTACGTCTGTGCTCCAGGCTTTGAAGACCGTGGAATATATTGCTAAACCATTGCTCTAAATCATTGCTCATTGCTCTTGGAAGTACCAATCTATATTTTCTAAAGTTATATGTACTTTCTTAGTATATCTTGGACACCAATTACTGAAGGTGAAGGAAAACATCTTGAGGAAGCCTGGACTTTAAGTCTGAAATCGCCAACCCGCATTGAGCAAGCGTGGTGATTACGCTCAATCCTTCTTTGTATGAGAGACCTGTGCCCAGCAGTAGGACGATAAAAAGGTTGATGATGATGATTGCTCTAAATAGTATCTGCTCAAGAACGTAAATAACGCAATGAATGTTGTGAGATGGTCAAAATGAAACCCATTCAATACTTACTGACGGCCACCGACCACGACCGTCCGGCATGGTAATAAAATAATTATAGAAACTAGGAACGACAAGTGGGTAATAAAACCATAAACTCAGGTAATACATTTTACAGTAAACGGTGAAGCAAAAGCATTATATTCTACAAGACGATCTTATAACAATAACACTTAAATGAAGACAGTAGATAAAAGATATTTTCCAAACAATACAACAACGTTGAACAAAATCCGGCCCTGGTCGAAGTTCATTTGGGGGACAAAATCATTGGGAATAAAAGGATCCAAAATTACTGACATAGTTACTAAAGGAAGCTGAAGTGGCAGTTGGCTGACCCTGTTAGTCAAAGGACCGATGGGATATGGAGCAGACGAGTCCAGAGTCCGCGTGTAAAGGCAAGTGTGGGGACGCCCGGTAGCTACATGGACCAACAACTTTAAAAAGTTATCATAAACACACAGGATGTCGAATACGGAGGGCAGGGTAGGTACTGTGGCGCAACCTAAGAGAGGTAGACCTAGTGTGGGCTGCAATCGGATGAGTTTGTAATGAAATGTAAATATTTCATATACCTACCTACAATTCATTACATTTTCTAAGTACTAACGGCCGCCAGCGACTTCGTTCGGGTGGAGTTAGTTATACTCCGCTCCTATTGGTCACAGCGTGATGTTATATGTATAGCCTAAAGCCTTCTTGGATTAATGGGCTATCTAATGCAAAAATAATTTTTCAAATCCGACCAGGGCCTGTAGCCAATGTAACATCGCTTCGTAGCGAAGCGAAATCGAATACCAAACCAACCAATGGCGGGAACAATTGACCACGTGATTTATCGCATCGCGTAGTCAACCGTTTTTGTTATTATTTGGTTTGGTATTCGATTTCGTTTCGTTGTGTAGCGATGTTACATTGGCTAGGGCCCCAGGAGTTCCTGAGATTAGCGCATTCAAACAAACAAACTCTTCAGCTTTATTATATTAGTATAGAAGTATAGATTAGCATCCAGCATGGGTACAGTCCCCAATGCTGATATGTCACTAAGGTCCGTATTACAGAACGTTACTCAAGCATTGATCTCTGCATAAGCATTACTTAAAACTAGTTTCAACCAATCAAATGGCTTGAAACGAGACTTAAGTAAAGCTTGAGTTTTGAGTGACCTTCTGTAATACGGACCTAAGTCATCGAAACTTAGGGTTAAAGTTGAGGGCTGTGTCTATAAGCGGGTGGAGTAATGAGTCTTAGGTCCATATTACAGAACGCTACTCAAGACTCAAGCATTACTTAAATCTAGTTTCAACCAATTAAAAGGCTTCAAACGAGACTTAATTAGAGCTTGAGTTTTGAGTGACGTTCTGTAATACGGACCTTAGTGTTGTGGAAGATAGTAAGAAGAGAGAGAAGAGAGTAGTAAGTAAGATAGTTCTGGAATCGTTATTCTGATCTGCAGGAATCAATGGAAATAAGTGTGAGTATATTCTTACTAATATTATAAATGGCCAATGGGAGAGTTTGTTTATTTGTTTGTTTGTTCCGCTTTCACGCCGTAACTACTGAACGGATTGCTTTGAATTTTTGAAGATGTACAAATGATGTGTAAAAGTACTCTATTATTTAATCCGGACTTCTAACTTTAGTTAGAAGTCCGGATTAAATAATAGAGTACTTTTTATTACGGAAAAAATTGAATAGGGTACCTACTTTTTATCGCGGAAAAAATTGATATTACTAGCCCCGCACGATGATATTGCGATGGAACCTTGTCACAATAACAGCGTTGTGACGTCATCTGTCACACAAAAGGACAGCTAGCAAAAGAATGTTAAATGCAAAATTAATATTAGGGTTAAGGGTTTATTTGTATTTTATAATTTTATTACACTCTTTATAAAGAGTGTATGTATAATAAAATTAATATTAATTTTGCATTTAACATTCTTTCTTAGGTATACCTACTCACCCATATTCTGACAAATAAACTTTCATTATTAAAAATTTCAAGGAAATAATTTTTGTAGACGTAAGAAAAATATACTTATTCGTATATCTTTCTTACATGTATACTATTTTTTTCTAACTACATTTCTGTTAATTTGCGAGCGGGAATTGAACCAGAGTCCACTGTGTAGTAGTCATGTTTTAATTACTACCTACATCTATCAGCTTATAAATAAAACCAGGATAATATGTAAAAAAATGTATATAGTCTTCCGAATCATAACTGCTTTCTGTGTCTGTCGTTTCCGATTCACTATCGTCGCCGTATTTATGACAAATAACTCGTCAGTTATTCGATCTTTATTCCAGTATTTATTCCTCTTCAAGCCGTTTAACTTTAACATGATTGACTTCCTTTCGCCAGTCATCTGGAGTTATTGACACCAACGACTCCAACGTCAGAGCTTCAATGCGACTTTCCAACTGCTCCACATTCTTTTCTGACACCCTTATCTTTACCAGGTTCCAGATGTACTCAATGGGGTTGAGGTCTCAGTTGTAAGGTGGTAATCTAACGACTTCATGGCCATTGCCAGCTAATAAATTGTCAATTTTATAATTTTTCGGCGGTCTGTGCCGTTTAATTAATAAATACAGTTCAGGTTTTGTAGTGTCGTTGGGAAAGTCTCAACAATCAACTGTTTTTTATTGTTCATACTTGGTGGCCTATTCTCATCCCTACTGTGATAAGGGGCGTTGTCCATCACAATTTTAGAGTTGCGTGGTATGTTGGGTACTATTTTTTCTGTAAGCCACTTGGTGAAATTCTCAGCATTCATTTGATCATAGTAATCCCCCATTATGGTGTCTGCTTTAAACATTAAAAGGGCATTGTCAACAAAACCGCTTTAACTTCCCGCGTGAACTATTATCCATCGGCGGCCGGGACTGTCGTTCCGTCTCACTCCATCGGTTGTTGTTTGCCAACATTTTTCTACCGTGTAGTGTGCATGTATCCACGTTTCGTCGAGATAAATAACGGGTCTTTTGTTATTACCAAGCGAGTCATTTTCTTTCATACGTCGTAAATATTTAGCCCTCCACGCTTGAATTTGGGGTCTTTGAATTAGGGCGTCTTTTTTGGTAGCATCGTTTAAATTAGTAGCCCAAATCACATTTAATTATTTTTCTTAATGTAGTTTCACTACCAGTATAATTAAGATCTACTTTTGAAGCCGCCAAGATTTTGCGCATTGTGGGTATTTCTCTCCTCACCGTACACATTGAATCTATAATATTTCTTAAAGCTGTTATGGAAAACCCGTTGAAATATTTCTTCTTTTGTCTTTTTCCTTTAGTAGGAGTTCTCATTTTGCTGCCACTGGCTGTTGCTGACTCATGCTCTCGTCTCAATTTCGTCACAGTATTTTTTGCAACGCCTGTGGCACATGCCACACACTCCGTGACTTTGATAGAATTTTGCAAAATATTTTTAATAACTGTAAGCAGTTGCTTCGGTATTAAAATGTCCGAAGCACTTTTTAAAGCACGGTTTATACTTTCAAGAACTAACTTACAATCCTCTTTCTCTTTAACAAAATAATTGTCCACTTTAATTATAATTTCACGAGCACGACTATTAATTAATTTCTTACTCATTTTAACGAGTAACAGTTAACAAAACTAAACAACAAAACTCAAGAACAACAATAAAACAGGATAACAAAAACAAAAAGCTAACAAAAATATTCGATGTGCGTAAGTGGGTAAGCGCGGACTGAATTTGCGAACGGTACCGACGGTGGGAGTTCGACTACGTCACCAAGATGGCCGCCAATCGCAATATCATCGTGCGGGGCTTATACAGAGGGTAATTTAAAAAGCGCGGTATAACCGAACTCCACGCAGGCTAAGGCGCGGTTGGAAAGGTAAGTTATAAGTACATAAATTTCATTACTGTAAGTTGATTAATTGAATCAGACTTATTATTATTTCGGCAAATGAACAGAATTGTATCAATTACGATATGAATCACGCCGTACAAACAAGATTATCTTATGACAATTAAAGATTTGGTGAATTACGGATCCTATATCTCCGATCAGTCAATCCTTCGAGAGCTGGGTGTCACAATAAGACTCCTCTGTCTGCCTTCGAAGAATTTTAGAATATTTTTGCCATATCGCCAGAAAAGATGGAGACAATCTCGAACATCTGATGGTTACTAGTAAGGTGGATGGACGACGTTCTAGAGGTCGCAGTCTAATGAGTGTTAGTCCAAGGACCGATGGCATGGTGCAGACGAGTCCAGAGTCCGCGTATTGGAAAGTGTAGGGACGCCCGCCTGTTATAAGTTATACTTGTATATTATACCTATTAAGTATGGCAAATTCCTATGCATCTGGAATCATGTTCACTTCGATCTTAGGTAATTAAATAGGCACATAAAAAATAAATTGTTTATTTCTCAGCTTTGTAGGTACATATTTTTTATAATAATTTTCAAACTTCTAAATAGCACTGATGTATAATTTGAATTCTAAGCACCATGTCGATATATTTTTGTCTTCGATATACCTACCTACATACGTATCTCCTTGAGTAATATAAGTTACTTAAGCTGTAGCTGTTTATGAGGTTTATATGTATTTATGTTACGTATCTAGTATTGCAGAATTCAGGACAGCCTCCGTGGCGTAGCGGTAGCGGACGCGGCCGCTGCGCAAGGTGGCGCGGGTTCGATCCCCGCACAGTGCAAATATTTGTATATGCATGAATATGAATATTTGCACTGGTCTGGTCGTGCCTCGGAAAGCACGTTAAGCCGTTGGTCCCGGTTGCCATACGAACATCTAGTGGCAGTCGTTACGGGTTGTTGGAGCCCTCAAAAAGTCTAACAATTGGTCTAACTGCAATGCTTAGATATCGCCTTCGGGTTGTGGAGGTCAGACGGCAGTCGCTTCACGGAAAATGTCGAAGTTTAGCCATATCAGCAGTTGGACTGGTAAAGCGGACCCCAGACTTCAAAGCTGAAAAGGCTTCGGATGCGACTGGGATTAACGCTGTGATGATGATGATCTAGTATTGCAGAATTTATCAAATAGCTTTTAGGCTTTCCTAAAACTAATGTCAAATCAAATCAAATCAAATCATTTATTATTTGTAACTAAACCATAGCTAAATTTTGATATTGCCCAATCCGCGCTGCTGGAGGGTATTTTGATAATAAGGCTTTATAAGACTTTTTGCTAAGAACCAACGTCAATATTGGTCTATTCCTCAATAAAAGTACAAGTGAAGTTTTTGTTATACTAGGTCATCTTTGCCGTTATTTTATCCCAATATCCGATGTAGGAAATTAAGGTCCGTGTTACAGAACGTCACTCAAAACTCAAGCTTTAATTAAGTCTCGTTTCAAGCCATTTGATTGGTTGAAACTAGTTTTAAGTAATGTTTAATTATGCAGAGATCAAAGCTTGAGTTTCCTTCTGGAATACTCACCTAAATGTAGTCATCTGATTATGTTGTCACAAAAGTACACTTTGTGCAGTAGCATCAGGTGCAAGGGCACTTATATAACCAGTGCGTGACCTTAATTTACAAAAGTATCGATAAATTCTGAAATAATTAATTATATGCCAATGTCACACTCAAGTCTAAAGAAAATAAACAAACCTTTAACTGCAGCCTGGGTCGCATCTCCTGTAGTTGTGAAACTCGACATCTCTATATCCTTAAGTCAAATCCAATTAAAAACTTCAGTAAAACAATCCTTTGTAACGGTTGCGAACACTTCAAGGCACCTCTTATTGGCACTTTATAAGACACAGTTTTGTTTCAAGTAACAAATCAACTAAAGCACTTATTGTCATTTTTGTTTCGAACGCGCACGTTCGGAAGTGTTTGTATGCGACGGTGCGCACATCCCTCCCGTCTGACTGGTTGCGCTCGACTGGCGAACGAAGCGTGGTTTAAAGTTGGCCGGAGTCAGCCGGGGTAAAAAAGCACGGCGCCAGCCCAGTCTCGCCCTTAGAGATGCGCTCCGTGTGATATGTGAAGCATTTTATCGTACGGATAATTATTTTTCTGTGGTGAAATCTCATTGGATTGATTTAGTACAAATTCGACAGGTATATTATAATATTTCATACAATAAAACTAATACTCTTCAAGGTTTTGAGACTTGGCAAACTTCTGAGAAATGTCACCCATATCTCAAGTTAGGTTAGTTATACATATATCATCCAATAGTTGCTACTTCTGCAGGATGATATTCTGTCCCTGGTTATCACATGATCTTTTAAATGACAAATCCGCAACATTTTGTTTTTAAAGCATCTTCAAATTCTGAACAACAAGAAAATTGAATGCGACTCTACGTGCGGTATTGGTCTGGTATCATCAAATGGAATCTGCTATAAACAGAATGTAAAACTTTATATTTGTATCTACGCTAAAATAATAATGGAGAGCAAAAATTAATTAAATATCGATACATCGGTACGCACTGTTGCGCCAGCCGGTCGCATTCCCTGGCCGTCGGCGGCGACTTGTCGTGAAGATCGCCACACAACACCGCACTATACGGGCGTGTATCTCAACATTTGTACAAACTTACGGGCTATTTCCACATGCACATGTGAACATCCGTGACTCACGCACGCATATGCATTATACCATCATTTACGTACACTTATTCGCACCGTGCACAGACGCCGCATTTTGAAGACACCCATCAAAATTCGTATTGGATAATCGATATTACAATCGTGGTCTATTACTGGTCGTTTTATTCGCAGACATCTGTCGCATGCTAAATAGGCCGGCACAGCATAAAACATAATTATTTATCATCGGCGCAGTCTTCAGATGAAGATATTATACAAGTCATCACTGTGTAATGATGGCCGGTAAGATAACATAGGAAATTATGCTCGATCACTCCGATGTACCTTTTTTATAACGTCCATGTATAGAACTCTTGGATAGCTATCTCCTCCGAAAAGTTAGTAATATATCAAAATGTCTTCTCGTAAGGAAGTATGTGCTCGTTGTTTGGTCTTGTTGTGGTTTTTTCGGCTGCGGTGCAGTTTGCACTCGGCTGCGGTGGCGGCGTCCTCTTTATCATTTCTTAACGCGTCCAGATTTGGCGATGTCGATACAAAATCCTGTTCCGTGGGCTTTTTGCTCGAACGTTTCCTCGGTTTCTGGGAACGAGTCGCAAAACAACCAAGTTTTGCCTCCAGCTGTTTATACAGGTTTTGTCGTGAATTTTTATGGTCTCAAACAGGGGTTACCACATTAATTCAAGTCATAAGGGAGCCAAAATAATTGTCTCAATATTACCGCCGGAGTCCACCGTCATGAAATTTGCATAGCTTTCATTTTGATCAGCCTTAAGATTGCCGAATACATCACCAAATCATTCTAAGTAATATCACATTAATTTTTTATTTGTGCAATTTGCAGTATTCGTTGTTTTTTTTTTTGTATTATAAATTGCAATTACCGAAAGCGCGTGATAATTAACGATACGTGTCATTACTAAAAGTTTGGCAGAATGTTTGTGTTATAATTTGAGTAGCAACCTCGGTGTGGAGGTGTGAAGGGATAACTCCCGAACAAACAAACTGCAGCGAAGATAGTAAATATCGGTCCAGTATAGCTCTGGTCTGTGTAGGTGTTAGCGGTCAGGTAAAGCTTTTGACACCTAGCCATGACCGCAAGGAAACGGCGTGAATCTCGTCGCGTTTTATTTAACGTCTTAATTTTTTTGGGTGTTTGATGAGGTCTTTGAAAATCTTGGACCTGCCGAGTGTGATGTTGAATGAAATGTTGTTTGCCGTGAGTCCGCGCCTTCCACGATAAATTAACATGCTATACAATTTCTAAGTATCAATTTTATCCACTAGTATTAAAGCTGGAGTATTCGGACAAAAAACATCGTACGAAAGAGAAAAAGTAAAAGAAAACTAAGTGATCTCACTCAATGACCTGTCAATCAACGGGGCGGAGTTTAATTGACTTGCCCTTACTTCGGCCGAGGATCTTTGTTCAATAAGATTTAACGGTGAAACAACTCGAGCTCTAGCGCCCACCTGGAGCTCAAGTGGCGCCAAATATAACTGACCTCTATGTGGCCTGAACTACTTGTATTTAAACTTTATATTTGCTCAAGTGACAATTAGTCACGATTCTCACGGATACGTGGTACTCATAAAAGAAAAATATATCACACTCCGATGTTTGAAGTAGTCCGAACATTAGGTAGGTACATGTGGATGTCATTGCATAAGAACTAAATTAATGTAAGACTAAACACAAAACACTTCCTTAAAAAAATTGCTTTCTTTTAGTCGTTGTTCGGAATTCAAAATCAAGGAACGGTTTCAATATCAAATCAAAAGTTTAATGTAAAACAAACATTATTCTTAAGGTAGTAGAGCGAGAATTCAAAAGGCAGGGAAATCACAGCTGATGTCACAAAGGTTAAAGGACATTAAACTTTACCAGGTTTGCATTAAGGTCTCTTTTGAGTTGGTAGACTTAGTATTATGGCTGACAGGATTGTAGGCGCCGCGTTTGTCGCCGTGGCGCCGGCTGGCCGCCGACACCTCGTGTATTATGAACTAGCCTCGTGACCCGGCGTCGATCAAGTGGTATTTGACTCAACAAACCAACCGATACCAGACACCCATTTCTAAGCAAATTGGTACTAAGAACTGTTTAATTCTTAGATTAATATTTAAAGTTGTATTCGTATGACATTTTCAAAGGGTAAGAAATTTAAATTTTAACAATTCTAGATTCACATCCGACATTGATTTAAAAATCTGTGATCAAATAAAATACAACAATGTATTTAATCAACATCACGTACAAACATAAACATGTATGAGGGCTGGCAGATCTCGGAGCCGGCACTTGTCTCACGTCCACGCATTCTACTAGCTGCGGTGAAACAAAAACAAGCAAAGGAAAGGGACAGACATATCCTCAACGCTCACGCGGAGAGAAATATCGATAATTTATGCGAACATCCCTACGATACAGAAATGCAAAGTCCACTGTAACACATATGAAAATCAACCTTATTTTGTAAGTGTTGAAATTATTTTTTCTGTGACAAAGCTATGAATTAATGCTGAGGTTGAAACAGGTGTTCGCAGCAATGGGTGTCGGAGACCGAAACTGTTTGGATTCAGCTCTATTACCTTCACACTAAGGTTCATATTGGCCATATCTGTGGTAAATACGAGTTCTTTTCGAGATTTCAAAGTCCTTCATTGCTCCCAGATGTGCATTCTGTGTGCGCAAAGGCGTATCAGTGGCTCGGAGGCTGCGTAATGGGGACGCGACGACGCCAATTAACGGGTCTTTACAAAAAATCTTTGTATTGCTGTATTTTAGAGCTAAACGTTTTGCCGTATTTGCTCATCGGCTAATTAGGAAGCGCAACAGAGATTCATTTGAGCAACAGATGATTAATTTTTGAGTCATTTTTGAACAACAAAGCCTGCTTTTGTTTTAATAGGTTCCGGTTGTAAAGTTGTTGGTGCTTATAATTGCAGATTATTATACAAAATTTGGTGTCCAAGATATACTTAGAAAGTACATATAACTTTAGAAAAGTTACATTGGTATTTGCCTGACCAGGAATCGATCCCGCACACTCATACTTGAGAGGCTGGTGTTTTAACCACTAGGCCACCACGACTTATGACTGAAGGTGGAGGAAAACATCTTAAGGAAACCTGGACTTTATAAGTCTGAAATCGCCCACCCGCATTGAGCAAGCGTGGTGATTACGCTTAATCCTTCTCTGTATGAGAGGAGACCTGTGCCCAGCAGTCAGACTATAAAAGGTTAATAATGATGATGATACAAGATTTGAGTAAGTAATCTATAAATTAATAACCTATCAAAGCTCATATTTATAGGTAGTGAAGGAACCTTTAGGGCAAAAATGCACAGCTACATAAGGAAAAATCAAACCATGAAAATAAATGAAATAAAAACATGGTTGCCCTAATTCTGACAGGGGTGTAATCAGGTGTGTAACAAAAACGTTCCGTCTGTGATTGTGCATTGTTCGAGAACAAAGGGCTACCTGTCGCCGACGCTGACTGTACACTTGTCTTATTTGACAGGGCGATGTGCGCCGGCGCTGCGACCGGCTTTTGTGTGAAATTCGTGTTTTTATAGTATATTTTGTTTTGTTCAGATTTTAATTGGATAAGAATTATTTATAAGACCTTTTTGCAACTTATTGTAAAGGTTTGGTTGTTGACTTTGGAGTTAACAGTCTCAGGTCGTAGAGGCGAATTTTACCACAGATATGTATAATGTATGTAATATAGATCCGCAGAAGAACCAAAGTCAGCGACATAGCTCTTCGAGTCGAGTGGCGATAGGTGGGGCACCTTGTTCGTAGAACCGATGGCCTATGGGGGAGTAAGGTTCTGGAGTGGCGGCCACGTACCGGAAGACGCAGCGTAGTGAGGCCCCCAACAAGGAGAAACGATGACCTGGTGAAGTTCGAGGGAAGCCGATGCGGGCAGCACAAGACCGGACATCGTGCAAAGCCTTGGGGGAGGCCTTTGTCCAGCAGTGGACCTCTACAACGTGTAACAAAAAGGGTATATACATACCAAGGGCATGGCATCTTTAGATGATATCAAACGATATCGGAGGGGTTTCAACTCAAAATTAAATACTCAAAAAATTGGTACCAAATTTTCGGTTTCATGTGATTCTTAAAATAAAATCATAACAAACGTGGCAGCACACTACATACGTTAATAACTACTCGTTACTTGCCAAAATCCGATAAATGTCTTCAATATCTCTGTGCGACTACTATGATAGTAGCCTATCACAGGCGGTGTTTTTCCTCATAACTTCCTATAACCCGCGCAGATAAAGAAAAGATCTGTAAATGGCGTCCGCTCGCATGCGTTCTCACTCACTCTCTATCGCTGTCTATACTCACACAGTGAAGTAAGCGCTGCAAAAAATCATCGATCAGGAATTCAGGATTCGCTTTCCAAGTTACTTTGATGCACTCCGAGTTATCGTTAATTTCGTTCCACTAAAGTCTCTGTTATTTTGTTGATATCGTTGTTTGTGTTGAGTTTGAACAATAAAACTCAACAAAAATAACAATAAAAACAAACACAACAACAAACAAGTAAAATGTCATATTTACGTTGTAAACAACAATATTTACAACGTAAATTTGACATTTTACTATCTTAGCATTTGGTTTGTGATTGAACAATGGCATGTTTTGTCAACCGTACCATAAGTATCCGCCGCCATTTTCAGATCTTTTCTTTATCTGCGCGGGTTATAACATAAAAGATAGGATTAAAAAACCCTTCCAATATCGTTTGATATCATGTAAAGATGCCATGCCTTTATTATGTATATGTATACCCTTTATGTTACACGCTGTATATGCTGAAGAAGAAGGTTTTCTAATTAAATATTTGACTTACCCATTCTTCATCTGCCTAGATTATTCCCACATTGAGGTCAGCTTCTAGCCACACCGGATTTATCTGAATATTAGTATTTTATATTGGCCCCGATTATCTTGTTCACAAACTAAACTAATTTTCGTTAACTGCATCCTTTTCTTTCCAATTCATTAAGAAAAGGATAGGAGATAATATTTTAATTTCATCATCATCAACCTTTTATCGTCCCACTGCTGGGCATAGGTCTCCTTTCATACAGAGAAGGAAATTTAGTTTAATCCTGTCAAATTAATTACTTTAATCCTGTTAAATTAATTACTTATTATTAATTTAGTTGTTGATTAATTCAGTTGACACGCGATTATAAACATGGCGACTAAAAATAAGTACGTCAATTTTAGTTTAATCCTGTCAAAATAAATTACTTTAATCCTGTTAAATTAATTATTTATTAATAATTTAGTTATTGATTAATTCGGTTGACACGCGATTATAAACATGGCGACCAAAAATACGTCAATTTACTTCAAGAGCGGACTAATTTAAAAGTTGTAAACTAACTTTTTATTTTCAGTGCTTTTCTTAATGAACTATTAAGAAAAAGTTGCACTGAACTTAAATTTAATTTAGTTTGTGAAAAGGGTATAGTCGTGGTGACCTAGTGGTTAAAACACCAGCCTCTCAAGTATGAGTGCGCGGGTTCGATCCCAGGTCAGGCAAGTACCATTGTAACTTTCCTAATGTTATACGTGCTTTCTAAGTATATCTTGGACAATAATGACTGAAGGTGAAGGAAAACATCTTGAGGAAACCTGGACTTTAAGTCTGAAATCGCCATACCCCCCCCCCACGACCCCCCGGCCTCCTTAACTGCATATGGAGTATCTTTATGCTCCATATGCAGTTCAGACATGATTAAAAATACGTCGTACTTTATGTCAGGCGCTGACTAATTTGACAGAACTATACTAATATTTATTTTCTGGCTTTATCTTAGTAAAATAGAAATAAAAAGATGCAGAAATACGATTGCTGACACTAAAATAAAAGCTAAGCTATAAAAGCTAAGCTATGTGGAAGAGTATATTCATCTTCAGGGGGGCAATAAGTAGTAAACGATGATTAAAAAATATTATAATATTAATAAATATTTAAAAAGGGGCCATTTCCTATCTGACCTCCACAACCCTTTTGCTGGATAATACTAGTTATACACTCTGGTAAGACTGGCTGTCTTGACTGAATTAATAATAATTGTGCTAAAATAATAAATGGCGAATTTTAGTGTCACTCAAAACATAATCACTTCACTTCAGTTAATTCATAAAAAGACATTCCAAATAAGTTCATCAAGGTGTCGCTAAATTACAATGGATACAAGAACAAATTCTAAGCTGTAACCTAAATCCCGGCACCTGAGAAAGCACCTGCGCTTGCGGCGAATCCTTTCGTTTTTTTGTGCACCCACCTGCGAGCAATGCGGCCCTGTGCTATTGTGCAATGAAGAACGAAGAATGGAATAGAGAAGGCCTAGTCTTCTAAATTACAATAGATACAAGAACAAATTCTAAGCTGTAACCTAAATCCTGGCACCTGAGAAAACACCTGCGCTTGTGGCGAATCCTTTCGTTTTTTTTTTGTGCACCCACCTGCGAACAATGCGGCCCTGTGTTATTATGCAATGGAGAATTACATTTTAGCCATTTGTGTCCAAGGGTGAACTTTTATCGAGTCAATTTGTAGCGCACTGGGTTTTTAACGGACTGCATGGTCAATCAACAGACATTTGAAAATACAGTGCACTATAAAAAAAGCCGAAAAATCTTAAAAAAAAAACATTTTTTTTATGGTTCACAAAAACAGTTTCCAATTAAACATGAAGTTAACTAAATTAAGGAAAAACGTACACTTAATAAATTATATTCCTTAAATTAGGCATGACAATTTCATTAATTTTCGCATCATGATTTAGTTACAGTGAGTCTGCATCATCCTACTGTTGGACAAAAGCCGATCGCCATTATCCAGCACTTTAATTCCCTTCAATAATTTAGATGCATATGGCTACATATATTCGGGACACATTGTTTACTCAATAATATAAACAACGCAATGAATATTGTTAAGCTTTCAATATGAAACCTACTACTCATAGTTTATTACGCAATTGCCGTGCAGCTCTTTCAATGATTTAATTCCCCCCTCTTTGTTCCATCATCGGACGACGTGTGGTTGGTTAGTTTCCACCCTTACATTATTGACACCATAACGATCCGAACGAAGCGTTTCGCCTCGCCTTTTTATACCGCGTACATCGAGGGACTGGAACAATATTTGCCAGCGGCGGTGTTTTCGTCGGACTACAATTAAGTGTCTTCAAGGCTAGAGTGAATAGGATCTTAATAAACTAGGGCGCTTTACCATCAACGATGGCATCACCGCTTACCATGCTTACAATCCAGGCGTGCTTATTAAACACTAATTTATAATTTATAAAAAAAGTAACTTTACTAAAATCAAAATTAAACTAAAATTGTAATCAATGTTGCCCGTTCTATCCTTTTCCTAGCTCTACACCGTCTCGTCCTCCTAGTGGGTGAAGGACGATATTTTTATTTTTTACATAAAAGGTGTGATTCCTAAGCCGATTAACTAAGCTTTTTTAACATCCAAATTGAGCCCACAGGTAATCATATACTTATGTATCAATTAAATTATTGTTGCGGGTATTTTTGACCCTGTAAACTGGCAACCCCTGCTTCGAATGGCTTTTGAGACTTGAAGAACATAGAGATTTAATATGTTTACTTAAGTTTATTAAGCATGTATTGTACACGTAAATATTCTGTAATATATTCTTTAATTATGGTAAAAAGCGTTGTGTACTTTAAAAAAAGAACAACCTGATTACACAGGCAGACATGATAAAACTCGGTGGTAGGCCATAACATCGGCTGCTAAATCTTGCCGCCAAGCGATTTGTCGTGTTCCGGCATGATGTCTGGTGAAGCCGTACGGAGGACGGGTCTGAGCAGTTGTGTTGCGATGTGCGCTGTCTCCAGATCAATCTCCCTCTGGTTAAACATTGCAAATGTTGTTGTGTCGGGAGTTTGGTCGTGGAGGGTCTCCACATCAATCTCCCTCTGGCGCAGCGTTGTCGACGCTCAACTGCCGTCTTCCTTCCTACGGTTTTTAAGTGAATCACTGCTTACCATCAAGCGGGATTGCAATCAAGCGCTAGTTTATAATTATTAAAAAAAAAAAACTATAATATCATGTTTAGAAGATGGTAGAATAGAATAGAATAGAATAGAATAGAATACTCTTTATTATGTACACCATATAGATTACAAAAACATAAATATAAAAATTTTACAAAGGGTGACACAATGGGCGGTCTTATCGCTAAGAGCGATCTTTTACAGACAACCTTTGGATGGAATAGTAAGGGGAAGGAGGGAGAAATAATGTAGGTAGTCTACAGTGTACTATTTACAATTTTACTTAATTTATATAATAAATATACACGTTAAGTGTATCATACTAGTCCAATAAATACTTATATACATCTAATTAATAAAAATCATACAAAAGCAAATAAAAAAAATAATGACATGTTTAAAGAGAGAGGAAATGCTTTTTTACCATGGTTTTAAAAGTGGACGGAGTTTGAGCACGCCTTACAGACACGGGCAAGTCATTCCATAGCCGAACTGCTTGTACAGTAAAGGATTTATCGTAAAAACTAGTGGAATGCATCGGCATGTCTAATATCAGGTTTTCCGATGACCTCAGATATCTATTATGTGTGTCATGAAGGAACTTGAATCGTTCTTTAAGATAAGTGGGGGTTTTAGGATTAAACAAAGTGCTGTAGAGCTGAAATAGGATATGAGAATTCCGGCGAAGACGTATGGGAAGCCACTTAAGCTTTGTACGAAATTCAGATATGTGATCATATTTGCGCAGGCCAAATATAAATCTTATGCAGAAGTTTTGATGGTATGATGGTATGATGGTAGCTAATAAGTTATTAGTAAGAAACAGCTTATTCGTCTAATTTTTTTCTTTTTTTAGATTGGTCAAGTGGCTGAGCGATCGCCTGCTGCGCCGCGTGTCGCGGGTTCGATTTCCGCACGGTACAAATATTTAAATGGCCTATAATTAGTTGTTCCGGGTCTGGCTGTTTGCGTATGTGACTTTATATATATGTAAATGCATCCACTATACAGGAGAAATTCCTGGTGTGTGCCCCACACTTTTTTTTCCACGGTGACCATTTCACAGAACAGCTAACAGACCGATGCTGATTCTGTAACGTAACCCTCTAATTAAAATACCAACTGATAATTTTTGCCATAGACCCTATACAGAGTCTATTTCAACACCAGTGCATCAATCAAATCAACGTTCGTTTTTTAAATAGTTTCTATTGCAAAACCATAGACACAAAATATCAAAAAAGTTTCAAGTTCCAACACATTTAACTTTTTTTTTATAATTATAAACTTGTGCTTGACCGCAATCCCGCCTGATGGTAAGCAGTGATGCAATCGTTGATGGTAAAGCGCACTAGTTTATTAAGCCTATTCACTCAAAAAACTTAGGAATAGGAAGGATGACGGCAGTTGAGCGAGGTGATGCAATGTTAAACCCAAGACCAACACGACCAAACGATGCTGCGCTGAAGGGAGATTGATCTGGAGACTCTCCACGACCAAACTCCCGCCACAACAATATTTGGCGCATCGTACCCGCCACACATCGCAACACAACTGCTCAGACCCGTACTTCGTACGGCTTCACCAGACATCATGCCGGAACACGACGAATCGCTTGGCGGCAAGACTTTGTCTGGTGGGTGGTAACTTCAGCCGGCAACCGATGTTATGGCCTACCACCGAGAAAAATTGTTACCCACGTAACATGCCGTTTTCGTAAGACGTGACCGTACCAGAGTAGGCAACCCCCTTGCAGTTTGTCTGCTATGTCATTGTATCGAACAGGACACATTTCGATAACCTGATTTCCTTTGCACTCGACATGCTTTTAATAGAATATCGATCTTATATTAGATTTTTTATACTGGCAACATTTTCGGTTTTAGACTTTATACAGACTGGATGGATGACTTTTAGCAGAGGATTGGATTGATCTTTGAAACAGTATGGAAGCTTATTTATTGGTTGTGCTATCCTGAAAACTTTTTTGTTGCCTAAACTAAATAAATAAATACAAAAAAAAAAAATAGGTACATTCCCTTTAAGTTTTAATTATTTTTCTTATTGCAGCTACAAATCAAAAAGTCGTTAACAAATTAAACAGTAATTATGACACCGGAAATTATTAACAGTAAATAAAGGATGCTGAATACAGTGGTAGGTACCAATACCAATAACTTTAAACGTGGTACCAATTTGGTACTAATTAAACACGGCATCCGGCTCATTGGCTGTCAAATCGTCGGAACCTAACGTTTTTGCTCCGCGTACGCAGAATGACGTGTTACACTTCAGTCGAATGATCTCTGTTGTTTTTGGTTAGTACACCATTGAATTTGTATGGATAAGATTTGTCCTAGGTCAAATAAGAAAATTTTTGAAGCCTCTAGAAAGAGACAATTAGAGTAAGAAAATAGAGGTATGTTCAAACAGCATTGCAATGATCCTTTAATTGGGGCTATGCTTTCAGGGCTTCACAGCGTAGTTTTTGCAAAGTAATGTCAAATTTTCATAATGAAAATAGCTCTGCTACACCAGCTAAGTATAATCCTTGTCCAAATATCCCATCCTACTTTGGAGTATGTGTGCATGAATGGATGTATGTATGTATTTATGTATGGATGTTCGTTACTCTTTCGTAAAAACTACTGAATGGATTTGGATGAAGTTTGGCAAATAGATGTTTTATAACTAGGAATAGCACAAAAGATAGTTTTTATCCAGTTATTTCCTCGGGATCGAAACGTACGTAACGTGTGTAGCTAGTATTATAATTAAATGCAAAGTTTGTTTGTATGTGTGTTTGTTACTTTTCATGCAAACACTAGTACTGAATGGATTTGAATGAAATTTGGCATACAGTTGGTTTATAACCTGGATTAATTTATAGAATAGTTTTTATCCAGATATTCCCATGATATCGAAAATTATGCTGTTAAAACCGCAGCGTGTAGCTTCTTCTTCTTTAGCCTATAGAGGTGCACTGCTGGAAAAAGGCCTCCAGGGCCTCCTCTTAGGCTTTCCACGATGACCGGTCTTGTGCTGCCCACATCCATTGGCTCCCGCGCCCTTCACCAGATCATTGATGCACCTTGTTGGCCTCCCTACGTTGCGTCTTCCGGTACGTGGCCGCCACTACAGAACCTTACTGCCCCATCGGCCGTGGGTTCTACGAGCAATGTGCCCTGCCCACTGCCACATAATTTTAGCGACTCAAAGAGCTATGTCGGTTACTTTGATTCTTCTGTGGGTGCAGCTAGTACAATTAAAGAACAATTTTTTTTTTCTATACTATCCTGCGCCCCCCAATATTCAAAGTTCGCAAGCGTTATGAATCCATACTAAGGCACCGGTAGCACCATTTTCGCACCGGAAATGCGAGTCGTTATTCCATTCGCCGATGACATGTGTCTCGGCGTGCGCGCATGTGTTGGAGGCCGCCGAGAAATTGATGACGTCATTAGTCATGTGAAGTGGCCAGTTTTTACACCGGACCTCACAGGAGAGTTGGTTTCCGCAAAGATTGCTTTGATGTGGTCAGCGTGATAGACAACTGCGCTCATTGGTGTGAATGGGTGTTTTTTTAAAAGAAGGGTGTTTTGGGGGACTGTCTTATGTAATACTAGCTTTCCGCCCGCGGCTTCGCCCGCGTGAAATTCGGTTATATCGCGCTTTTTAGATTTCCCTCGGGAATGTCATTTTTTTTTTTTTTCAATAAAAGGTAGCCTGTGTCCTTTCTCAGGGTCTAAAGATTGTCTGTGCCAAATTTCATCAAAACCGGTCGCGAGGTTTAACCGGGAAAGCGTAACAGACAGACAGACAGACAAAGTTACTTTCGCATTTATAATATTAAGTATGGATGGATTGACGTTTAAAAAGTGCTGATTCTCAGTCTAATTTGCATAAATGGCTTTTAGGTAGATTTTAAATGTTTCCTCGGTGGTGGGCCACATCATCGGCTGCCGGCAGAAGTTACCACCCACCAGATAAAGTCTTGCCAATAAGCCATTCGTGGTGTTCCGGCATGATGTCTGATGAAGGCTTAGGGAGGACGGGTCTAAGCACTTGTGTTGCGATGTGTGGCGGGTACAATGCGTCAAATGTTGTTATGTCGGGAGTTTGGTCGTGGAGGGTCTCCAGATGGTGTCGCCAGATTGGTCGTGTTGTTGGGTTTAACATGCATCACCTCGCTCAATTGCCGTCTTTCTCCCTATTCACTCAGTTTTTTGAGTGAATAGGTTATTAAGCGCGCTTTGCCCTCAACGATTGCATCACTGCTTACTATCAGGCGGGATTGCAGTCAAGCACTAGTTTATAATTATTAAAAAATAAAACAAACGCCTTGCCATGGCGCCACCGCCGGGCCGGAACAAGCGAAGTAGACCAAAGAAGTGCTGGCTTGACGTTGTGAGAGATGATATGTGTGCCAACAATCTCACACCACGAGATGCCAGAGATCGTGCGAAATTTTATAAACAATTATTATTATTATAATTATATTAAATACATTAGTCACTACAAGAGTTAACAATGATGAAGAGTAATATAGTAGATAGTAGAATATCAAGGTGTCTTCGTATAAAAATATGTACAAGAAAAAACCTGGCCCAAACGTGACAAGTGTCTTGACTTCCCCTCATAAACGTTTAACATAGTTTTTGTCTCACATCTGTGACATGCGGCCATTAACTGCCTCCCTTGCAACCGGAAGATGACACCTATATTAACAGATACCCCTTAGTTTATGACTAATACCCTTAATAAGGTACAAGTCCCCAATGACTTCGTGACTAGTCTGTCATTTCAACTTGACAGTCCTTGTGGTTTTTTAAAGCAATTTCAAAATGACTTGTTGACACTACCCTTGGCCCAAGGGCTGGCTTTTACCTTGACCAGAGGCTTGTCATACAAAGTGGCAATACACCACCTCTTGGGTACATAGATTGAGGGTAAAGGTTGATTGAGAAAATGTGTTTGTTGAATAAGATCATAACAACAAGTAGTGTTCCTTCACAAGTCTCTTGAATTCCTGCAACGTCCTGCAACGACTGCACGCGTTTTTTTTCAATTAGTGTTAAAGCATGCAACCATTCTTACATATCAAGGTCATTCAAATTTCCCGGTTCCTTCCCATCCATCAACTGTTTATTCACTTGACAACATTAAGTTTGTCGCTCAATATATTTCTGGCTTAAAGGCCTAGAAAGTAAAAAAACTCACAAGAAAAAACCAACTTCTCTCTGCTACAACTCATAAAAATAGGCATCACGGCGCGCCGGCCAGTTAATCATAAAAATTCTATGAATCAATAATTACCCCTTGAAACCAACAACAAAGTGAACAAATGTACATCTCCGGAGGCCTCCATCACCACCCGGAGAATGCAGCGCTAGGAATTCAGTAAGCCCTTTTCCCATTTTGAGTTTGCTTGCATGTAATTTCCTAGAAGAAGCGCCTAACGCGATCCAACTATCGAAGAAATACCAGTATACCATTATCAAACAATTGGCAATGCATTCCATAAACGAGCATTGCACAGAAATTGAAAGCGATTATTGAGATAAAGAGGGGTGAAAGGAGAAAAAAGCACATTATATAGAAGGGAAAGAATATGAGCATTCCGACGAAGGGCAATCAGCCAGTTAAAAATTACAAATTATGTAAAAATTCTAAGCTCCGCCGATTTCAAATATATATTTGCAATGTGGAATTGCTAACGGTGGTTAGGCGAACCATTTAAGCCCTATATTAACCATGGTTACGAAATTTCATAGCCACAGTACAGTTCGTTTCGTCACAGTATGTATGGGCAGTGGCCAATGTCCTTTTCTTTCAAATCCGTTCAGTACTTTTTGTGTGAAATTGTAATACAAGTGAAATTTTATGTCAAATCAGGAATAATAGCATCAAATCTAGAATAGCACATCTTCTTCTTCTTCTTCTTCTTCTTCAGCCTATAGACGTCCACTGCTGGACAAAGGCCTCCCCCAACGCTCTCCACGCTGACCGGTCTTGTGCTGCCCGCATCCATCGGCTTCCCGCGACCTTCACCAGGTCATCGGTCCACCTTGTTGGGGGCCTCCCTACGCTGCGTCTCCCAGTACGTGGCCGCCACTCCAGAACCTTACTGCCCCATCGGCCATCGGTTCTACGAGCAATGTGCCCTGCCCACTGCAACTTAAGTTTAGCGACTCGCAGAGCTATGTCGGTGACTTTGGTTCTTCTGCGGATCTCCTCATTTCTGATTCGATCACGCAGAGAAACTCCTAGCATAGCTCTTTCCATTGCCCTTTGTGTGACTCTGAGCCTTCGTATGAGACCCATTGTGAGCGACCACGTTTCAGTTCCGTAAATGATCACTGGCAACACACACTGGTCAAAGACTTTAGTCTTGAGACACTGTGGTATCTTGGACGACGAGAAGATGTAGCGTAGCTTCCCGAACGCTGCCCAACCGAGCTGGATTCGCCGAGACACCTCTTTCTCGAAGTTTGACAGCCTCCGTGGCGTAGCGGTAGGGGACGCAGCCGCTGCGCAAGGTGGCGCGGGTTCGATCCCCGCACAGTGCAAGTATTTGTATGCATGAATATGAATATTTGTACTGGTCTGGTCGTGCCTCGGAAAGCAAGTTAAGCCGTTGGTCCCGGTTGCCCTACGAACATCTAGTGGCAGTCGTTACGGGTTGTTGGAGCCCTCAAAAGTCCTACAATTTGTCTAACTGCAATGTTTCGATGTCGCCTTCGGGTTGTGGAGGTCAGACGGCAGTCGCTTCATAGAAAATGTCGAAGTTTAGCCATATCAGCAGTTGGACTGGTAAGACGAACCCCAGACTCCAAAGCTGAAAAGGCTTCGGATGCGACTGGGATTAACGCTGGGATGATGATGATGATGACCTCTTTCTCGAAGTTGGACCTACCTAGTTGGATTGTTTGTCCCAGGTAAACATACTCGTCAACAACTTCGAGTGCAGAGCAACCAACTACAATGTCTTATTGTGTATTGTGTCATAGCACATAGGATACTTTTAATCACGATATTCGCACTGGATATGGAAAACCTCGGAAAAGTAGGTACAGTTCAGCAAATGACAAATTCAGGTGATCGAGGCTTCATACAGCGACGTTACACAGGTGATCGAGGCTTCATCACAGGGATACCGACGTTACACAGGTGATCGAGGCTTCATCACAGGGATACCGACGTTATACAGGTGATCGAGGCTTCATCACAGGGATACCGACGTTACACAGGTGATCGAGGCTTCATCACAGGGATACCGACGTTACACAGGTGATCGAGGCTTCATCACAGGGATACCGACGTTACACAGGTGATCGAGGCTTCATCACAGGGATACCGACGTTACACAGGTGATCGAGGCTTCATCACGGGGATACCGACGTTACACAGGTGATCGAGGCTTCATCACGGGGATACCGACGTTACACAGGTGATCGAGGCTTCATCACAGGGATACCGACGTTACACAGGTGATCGAGGCTTCATCACAGGGATACCGACGCGTATCCTTATTAATATTATAAATAGGGAAGTGAGTTTGTTTGTTTGTTTATTCCGCTTTCACGCCGTAACTACTGAGGCGATTGCTTTGAAATTTTGCAGACGTAAAGTTAGCAATCCGGATTAAATAATAAGGTACTTTTTAACCCAGAAAATTTTGATATTCCCGAGGGAAATCTAAAAAGCGCGATATAACCGAACTCCACGCGGGCGAAGCCGCGGGCGGAAAGCTAGTACTGAATAAAACCATTAACCATACTCGTCGATATTCCTAATACCCTGACCGTATCGACGTGGATTGAATGAAGTGGCGCGATTCAGATTCATGTTACATCCATAAATCATATGGAATTAGAAACATCCGTAACTTTTGGCCGAATCTACGACGAAACCAAAATTAGGTAACTAAAGAATAGAACCCCAGGCCTGCTAGTCGAAGGGAAGTTTTAAGTCATTGTCCTTTCTCAAACTTATCCAGTAATCGCCAAACCAAATGTTTCACATGGTACAAATTTTACGATTAATGGTCCCAACTGACAATGTGTTGGCCATAAAATGTGAAGTCACATGTGACTTTTTTATGAGGTATAAAACTACAGTATTATTAAAAAGAAGTGAAATTCGTTCGTTTGTAAGTTTGTATGTATGTTGGGTGTAGTCGTCTACCATTGGGATTTGTAAAGATTTCTTTTCGCTTTTGATAGTCCTATTGAAAAGACTATTAAACATTAGGCTAGGAAACAGAAAAAATGTATGAAAGATCGTTAATTGAAAACAAAGTACATAATGGTTTTGATGCGACGGGTTGGGACGAGGACAAAAGTAATTTTTCGCGAATGAAGTCACCAGCAGATGCTAGTAAATAGCTTCAATACGAAAGCGACATTTTATAAAATTATTCAATTAGTTCAGATAGTCGCCAAAAAAAAGAACGTAACAAAAATGACATAAACAAAACTATTAGAACATTAAGCTTAAGCTTTAAGCTTTTTCGTTAAGAAATACCCCCATTTACAAAAGACTAGATGACCAGTGCGAAGTTTTCACACATCCTTGATTTTCAAACGTAAATTTTCGAAAAACCACTGATTTGTGAGTACTTTGTATATTTTTCCGTTGTAACGGTCTAGAAAAGCTTTAAAATGATGCCTCATTTATGTACCTATATTGATAAAGTATGAAGGAAGCTATGACGTACCGACAAAAAAGCCCTTGAGGAATAATATATATGATCATCATCATCATCACAGCGTTAATCCCAGTCGCATCCGAAGCCTTTTCAGCTTTGGAGTCTGGGGTCCGCTTTACCAGTCCAACTGCTGATATGGCTAAACTTCGACATTTTCCGTGAAGCGACTGCCGTCTGACCTCCACAACCCGAAGGCGACATCGAAGCATTGCAGTTAGACCAATTGTTGGATTTTTGAGGGCTCCAACAACCCGTAACGACTGCCACTACATGTTCGTATGGCAACCGGGACCAACGGCTTAAAGTGCTTTCTGAGGCACGACCAGACCAGTGCAAATATTCATATTCATGCATACAAATACTTGCACTGTGCGGGGATCGAACCCGCGCCACCTTGCGCAGCGGCCGCGTCCGCTACCGCTACGCCACGGAGGCTGTCAGACTCATCTCACAAAAAGAATAATAGAAGAAGAAATAATATATATGATATATAGTACTTATCACATTATTGTAAAATTGAGCTACCCTCCTCTGGCAAAAAAAAATCAAATTAAACAACCCTCCTCTGGCAGTAACGTTTATATCTCCATAATTTTACGTAAATATCCCAGAACAGAACCATAGAATAAAGAGAGGAAGTAGGTTATCTGCGACCCAATCCGCGATTTAATTGCCTACTGTCTTAGGGTTGACGACTGTCCGCGCTTCGTCGGTTACGGTTGTCGCCAAAACCGCTAACAAATATTTATAGACTAAGAGCTTATGTTTAAATTATTTGCTTAGTATTTAGTTTACATATACTAGTCAGTTTTTTTTTGTAAGTAATTTTTATTTTTAGTTTTGTACACATAAAGAACCATATTTATTTTTATTTTTAATTAATACAAATATAAATAATACAAACATAACATCTATTGAATCACACATTTAATACAAAATTACAAATTAGCTACAGAAAATACCTACTTTCTTCGGTTTCGACTATTACGAAACGCGTTGTTATTAAACTTTAATGTGTAATATATCCGTATCCTTGTAAATAACTTTTAGAAATATAATTTGAAAAATATAAGTCTTTTATTTGTTCATAAATAGACATACCAACTTTGCAGTTTATGTGATCATTTTTTAAAAGCTAATGTGCCGAAAAGCCGTGACGCGCGAACCTCGTTCCGTGCTAGTCGCGACTAGCGCAGTCATAGGCACTCTATTATTGTGTTTAGGTGTGCGTGCGGCGACGCATAGATACTATGGCGCAAACATACAAGCCGCGCGCGGTTCGTTTGTATGAAGATAACGTACTTCCTTCTCTTTATTCTATGACAGAACGACAATACTTTACACCCCTTCAAATAAAACTTGACACACGGTAACTCCGATTTATTTACGCGCGTTAAAGCGTTTATTTTAAAATAAATAAATATAGATGCGCCATCACTCATTGTCGTGTAAACTGTAGCAGTTGTTGTCGGAAGTCCGACATCCTGATGTATGCAGGGGTTGCCAACATTTTGTAGAAGTCGAACTGCCTGCCTTCTGTGCCGAAATTCTCGATGACTAGTAAAACTAGTTAGGTAAGGAATTGACTTGGTTCAGTCGTTCAAATCGTCACCTTAATCCTAATTCAGGTGTCCAAGCCCTGCAGGGTAGTTGCGTAACATACTATCAGTAGTAATAGGTTTCATTGTGACAGTTCAATAACATACATTGCGTTAGTTAGGTACATGATGGAGCAGACAACATTTTTGAACAAATGGAACAATGGATTAGTATAATTATGCTTCAAAATGATTCTAATTGGTAGGGCCTAATTACGTCACGCCGTGGTAAAAAATATGCCACGTCGTGACGTAATTAGGCCCCGCTCCGTTACTTTAATACCTCAGTAGTTTTTGGCAATTTCGACAAAATAAAAAATACGGGTTTTATTTTTTATTACTATCTATAATACGGACTAATAATTTTTTTGCTTCATTTTTTTTTCTTTTTTTTTTTTTTGTTTTATTTCATACATTTTTACATGCACGGACTTCCCTCACTACAAAATCACTTGCCAACTTATGTGCCTCACCGTCAACAATAAATTAATTATGAACGCTGCACGAGTGTTGACGACATCTGTCTATGCCTCAACGGTGAAGGAAGACGCGTGCAAGATTCAAATTGGTTCATGTTGATGTTAAGCCTATAGCAATCCTCGGGTGCACTTCACGTGGTGTTAGCTTGGTAAATAAATTAAAATATTTTTAATTGATCAGCACACCAAATGTGAAACACACTTTCGAATTTTGACTTTGATTTTATTGGGTGTACAAATAAGTTTCCGCCGTTGAACAAAAGATGTCCTCACTAAGAGGTTTCGTTGAAATTGTCAGATGTAAAATGTGATATCGTAAGTTCGGACATCTGGTAATAACATACCTACACTTGGTTATTAGTTATTAGTGACTCTGTATCCATGGAGCAAAGCTCTGTATCTGTATCACATACTAGCGGCCGCCAGCGACTTTAGTTATGCTCCGCTCCTATTGGTCGCAGCGTGATGTTATATAGCCTAAAGCCTTCCTGGATTAATGGGCTATCTAACGCAAAAAGAATTTTTCAAATCGGACCAGTAGTTCCCGAGATTAGCGCGAACAAACAAACAAACAAACATACAAACAAACTCCTCAGCTTTATACAGGATAAAATTTTATCCAGTGCGCATACTTTCTCAACTTATAGCTAAATAAGTTTTATAGATAAAAATATTATTACTTTGGTATCTTTTAGTACAAAAAAAATAGTTATTGATAACGAAAGATGTTTATTATGAAATCGATGTTATGGTCACCGCACGCGGTCCCATTCATTATCGGCGGAGTGGGGACGGCGGGAACATCACAGGAACCCCGCGCGCCCGCGCCGCCCGCATGTTCACAACGCGGCTTTTTTTTTTTTTTTTTTTTTTTTTTTTTTTTTTTTTTTTTTTTTTTTTTTTTTTTGTTATGGCATCTCGTAGGTGGCTACTAGGAGACCGTAACTACTTAATCGGACTTTCCTGTGGATGCCTTAATAAAAATTAAAGCCTCCAGCCAGGGGCACTTAAAACTAAATTAAAATTAGGCGACTACGCACTAAGGGCACCCCCTGTGGGGTACGAACCTCGGCTTAGGGCGTCGCTAGAGAGGACAGCAAGGGACGGCTGGATCGAATGTGGCCCGACGCGGCCATATGCTAATACTACGATATTGATATGAATAATTGGTGTCTCTCATTCGCTGATTTTAGGACGGACAAAAACATAATTTTTTATTTTAAACTAATAATGCAGATTTGTTCTGTTATTGATTCTGAGCAACCCATTTGTTTTTGCGCACTCGAAAAAAAGTTTCCCTGTATATTAGTATATTATTTTTGTGCGAAAATGGCAAGTTTTGCACCGAATAATCGTCATTTGCGGGAACTTTAGTTCCTTTTTTAATTTGAAGAAATCTGCAGCTCAGGCCTATCGGCTTATGGTGAAGCTGCTTTAAGAGAATGAAGTTGTAGTGAGTGGTTTCTAAAGTTTAGAAACTGAAGACAAAGAACGTAGTGGAAGACCGAAATCGTGCAAAGACACGAAATTGGAAGAAGATAGAAGGAAGGGGATAAACGCGCCCATTACTACTCCACATAGTACAATTTTTTTTTTTTTTTTTTACGTACTATAAACCAGCGCTTGACCGCAATCCTGCCTGATGGTAAGCAGTGACGCAATCGTTGATGGTAAAGCGCACTAGTTTATTAAGAGCCTATTCACTCTAGCCTTGAAGACACTCAAATTGTAGTCCGACGGAAACACCACCGCTGGCAAATTATTCCAGTCCCTCGATGTACGCGGTATAAAGGAGGAGGCGAAACGCTTCGTCCGGATCGTAGTGGTGTTAACAACGTAAGGGTGGAAACCAGCCGTACGACGGGTCGTCCGCTGGTGGAACGGAGATGGGGAATTAAATCATGCAATTCCCTCGCACACTCCCCGAAATGCATCCCATAGAACACCGAAAGGCTGGCTACTCTACGCCTGTGCTCTAGGCTTTGGAGACCAACTCGAGTTAGATCAGGGTCACCAATCAGCCTCTTTGCACGTCTCTCCACTGAATCCAAAGTGGCCAGGTGACACTTGGCAGCAGCAGCCCAAATGTGGCTGCAGTAGTCCACACACGAACGGACCTGTGCTTTGTATAACATTAGAAGCTGCCCAGGCGTGAAGTACTGCCGGACCTTTGCGATAACGCCAAGTTTCCTGGCAGCCACCCTAGCCTTGGGCTCAATGAACCGCCCAAAGTTAAGGTCCGAGGACGACTAGGTCCGAGGATGTTCAAACAACGAAGGAAATTTGTTTGTACACCTATTAAATACTAGAGGTTTTTTAATGATTATGATGGGCAAGGTAAAAGGGAAGAGGCGCGTTGGACGAATGAGCAAATCGTGGCTGCGAAACATCAGGAAGTGGACCGGCATTACTTCCGTCGAAAAACTGTTCATACTCGCGGTTGACAAGACCGAGTACGAAGGAGTATGTAAGAAGCTGACGACCAACCTTCAGGATTGAAGAGGCACTGGAAGAAGAGAAGAAAAGAGAGTTTTTTTTCTTTTTTTAAGGATGGGAATGCAGTAAATGACTTCTCCCGCTCTGGGTGGAAGGCGGTATTGCGTGTCAGACTTTTACTGACTCATCCGTTTTCCTTCACTTGCACGCCAGGGGCAGCGGTATCTCTTTCGAACAACCCCCTGAAAAGTTAGTTTTAGTCATGGTCTGGCGGTTTTAGTAATTTATTTGGCCTACTCAAATGTCCTTTCTTCGGTATTGTTCGCCGAATCATTAAGCTCTTTAAGTTCTTAAGACAAATGCGTGCACTGAATATACAATATGTAAAGAAAACTCTGTCCGATCCGTAAAGGTATTGTTAGGTATCGATAACTGATTCTACTAATGCCCACAAAGACAGGCTAAACTTGAAAAAAAAATCCCCTTAAAAAAATAAATATTATTTCGCAAAAAGAGGTAACTTAATACATGGGCGCTAAGCAACCCCTTCCGCGGGCGGCGGGGGGCAGGGCACGCGGCACCTGTGACGTGGTCGCGTCGCTATTCGCTTATAATAAAACCGGTGTTGTCACTTTTTTTAAAAATTACCAAATTTCGGGGAAATTAGAATTAATTCCCGGGAAAAAAGGATTATTTCAAAATTCATTAGTAATGTTACTATGATGATTATGTAAAATTTTATATTATATTTGGTCAAGTGTTTACCTAACCTTTATTATCCTTATGGGTCGGACAGGGTTTTCTTTACATATTGTCTAACTAAACACTGGCTGTTTGTGTATGTGAGTTTAAATGTTTGTAATTGCACCCACGATACAGGAGAAATAACTAATGCGGGGCGTTACTTTCTTAAAAAAAAGAAAAAAGTGACTGGTCTATTCAATCTGTGTATTTGTTTCCTAAGATCATTTCAGATACCAATCTATATGATCTAATTAAAATTGTCTAATTAAAATTGTTAAGTGTCTTCAAGGCTAGAGTGAATAGGCTCTTAATAAACTAGTGCGCTTTACCATCAACGATTGCGTCACTGCTTACCATCAGGCAGGATTGCGGTCAAGCGCTGGTTTATAATATGTAAAAAAAAAAAAAAAAAAATTATTACTAGGTATCAGAAAATTATATTTTGCTAAAATTAGAGATACTTAATTAGATTTTAAACGTTTTATTTATAGAGATTATAAATGTATACAACTTTTTAAATTAAGTGAATGAATCCTTTTACTGCTTTATTAAAAAAACCGGCCAGGAGCTAGTTGACTCGCGCAAAAAGGGTTTCGATCTATAAAAGAATAATATCTATTTTTAACTTTTTTTATTGAAAAGAACAGCAACAAAGCAACAGAAATACATAGGTACATCACCTGTCAAAAATTCAACTGTCTACCTATCACAGATCATGAAGCCGTACGGAGGACGGGTCTGAGCAGTTGTGTTGCGAAATATGCCGGGTACGATGCGTCAAATGTTGTTGTGTCGGGAGTTTGTTCGTGGAGGGTCTCCAGATAAATCTCCCTCTGACGCAACTTCATTGGTCGTGTTGTTGGGTTTATCATTTCATCACCTCGCTCTACAGCCGTCTTCCTTCCTATTCACTCAGTTTTCTTGAGTGAATAGGCTCTTAATAAACTAGCGCGCTTTACCATCAACGATTGCATCACTGCTTACCATCAAGCACTAATTTATAACTATATAAAAAAAACAGCCTGGCGACAGCTGAACATTGATAGTGGGTCTTAGAAATTCCCTTCTTTACTAAAATAAAAACTAGAATGAAGAAGCTAGTTCATCATCACCAACCTTTTTACCATCCCACTGCTGGGCACAGGTCTCCTCTCATAGAGAGAAGGAATGAGCGTAATCACCACGCCTGCTCTATGCGGGTTGGCGATTTCAGACTTAAAGCCCAGGTTTCCTCAAGATGTTTTCCTTTACCTTCACTCATTGGTGTCCAAGATATACTTAGAAGGTACATATAACTTTAGAAAAGTTACATTGGTACTTGCCTGACCTGGAATCGAACGCGCGCACTCATACCTCAGAGGCTGGTGTTTTAACCACTAGGGCACCACGACTTAAGAAGCTAGTTACAATCATATAAATACAGAAGTTAGCCTCTGGTAGTTAGTTACGTATCACTACATAGTATAAAACAAAGTCGCTTTCTCTGTCCCTATATCCCTATGTAAGCTTCTTCTTTTCTTCTTCAGCCTATAGATGTCCACTGCTGGACAAAGGCCTCCCCTAGGCTCTCCACGATGACCGGTCTTGTGCTGCCCGCATCCATAGGTTTCCCGCGACCTTCCTTGTGCTGCCCGCATCCATAGGTTTCCCGCGACCTTCGCTAGGACATCGGTCCACCTTGTTGGGGGCCTCCCTACGCTGCGTCTTCCAGTACCTACATGGCCGCCACTCCAGAACCTTACTGCCCCATCGGACATCGGTTCGACGAGCAATGTGCCCTGCCCACTGCCACTTGAGTTTAGCGATACAAAGATGTAAGCTTAAATCTTTAAAACTGCGGATTTTGATGCGGTTTTTTTAATAGACTGAGAGATTGAAGAGCAAGGTTTATATGTATATAATATGCATTTAAATAGTGGATAAATATTGTCACTTTTGAGGTTTTTAATGCGATGTCGTAAATAATTACGTTTATTCCGCTTACATTGCAAACGCCGACTGAACCCTACGAGATTTATCAAAATAATGTACAAAATAATGTACTAAGTAATAATGTACTGTATTGTATACATTGAAAAGGTCTACAGAAAACACTGCGATTATTTATGTAGAATACGTTATATGGATTACCAGTGGCCGCCAGCGACTTCATTCGCGTGGAGTTGGTTATGCTCCGCTCCTATTGGTCGCAGCGTGATGTTATATAAAGCCTAAAGCCTTTCTGGATTAATGGGCTATCTAAGACTAAAAGATTTTTTTTTAATCGGACCAGTAGTTCCTGAGATTAGCGCGTTCAAATAAACTCTTCAGCTTTATATCTTTATATATATAATTCTGCTGTACGTGTGTATGTCATTGAACTCCTCCTAAACGGCTTGACCGATTTTAATGAATTTTTCTGTCTGCGTTTGAGTGGCGACCTGGATCGTTTAGATTCACAAATCAACCCGGCAGATGTCGCTAATCGCTTGAAGAAGCATGTGATCTCGGAAACGGCCCTAACGATTTCGCTGAAAATTAATATGTGGTGGTTTTCGGGGACGAAAAATCGATCTAGCTCAGTCTTATGTCTGGGGAAGCGCATATTTTCGAGTTTTCTCTTTCGCAATATTTCACGCATAATATGGGCGCTAATTTCGCATGGCTTGACATAGCGGCTGTAGCGTAGTCGATATTGGTATGGTCTACTCGCGATAGCTGGTGTTCCTCGATTCAAACCCGGTCAATCACAAGTTTTTTTTTTGTTTATAGACAAGTTTAAGTATAGTTTTTTTTTGTTACTTAACAAGAAAATTGTACATAAGAACTAATAGGGGAAAAAATAAAAAAAAATATATTAAAATTTTTTTTATTTAATTAAAATTGTACTTAAGAACTAAAAGAGAAAAAAATAAATAGAAATAAATAAATATTTAAGATTTTTTATTTAACTTAAAGAGACTGAAACAAGAGCTCTAGGGGTAGAGGGAGGTATGATATCTTTGTTACAAATGTACATGACAATGCTTTCCATGGGTATATTCCTAAATCTGCTGTACGTGTTTACGTCACTGAATTCCTCCTAAAGGGCTGCTCCGATTTGAATGAAGTCTATGTAAATGAAAGTCGTGTTAGTTACGCTATTTATAACTCAAGAACCGCTTAACCAGTATGGCTCAAAATTGGTAGAGAGGTAGATAAGAACTGGGAGAAGGACATATCATATAGGATACTTTTTATCCCGTTCCTGTTGTTCCTGTCGTTCCCGTGTGACGTGACATAAGTCATGGTATAACAAAACGCAACTGACATAGAATAACAAAATAACTCAGTCAAAATACAAGTTAGCGGTTCATTTGTTAAAAATGGTACAAACACACTGCTGCACTACTCAGCATATAAAAAAAAGTCTTACCGGTTTAATGTTGATACATTCATTTAAAGCAAGGAATATAAATACTCTCTGCCGGTTTATTTTTTTTAATAAAAGCCCCAAAGCAAACTTCAACTTCAAAATTTCTAATATTGTATTGCTGTGCCATTTACCACTTCACTACATACTATAAAACAAAGTTACTTTCTCTTTCCCTATGTCCCTTTGTATGATTAAATTGTTAAAACTGCGAAACATATTTTGATGAGGTTTCTTTTAATAGTAATTATAAGTATAATATTAATTAAAAAGAAACTTTTATATGATACTAGCTATCCGCGCGCTGCTTCGCCCGCGTGGAGTTCGGTTATATCGCGCTTTTTAGATTTCCCTCGGGAACATCAAATTTTTCCAGGATAAAAGGTAGCCTATGTCCTTTCTCAGGGTCTAAAGATTGTCTGTGCCAAATTTCATCAAAATCGGTTGAGAGGTTTAGGCGGGAAAGCGTAACAGACAGACAGACAGACAGAGTTACTTTCGCATTTATAATATTAGTATGGATGTATAATAACATCCATTAAATTGTGAAGAAACACTATCCCTCGCCCACATGTGGGAGTGACGAGAGGAGGCATAACTCCGTTGCCACGAAAAATCGCAGTACAGCGGACAGAGCTCGGGTGGGATCTCACGGCGACATGGAAAGTGTGATTATCGCAATCCAGCACTGAGCACGTCACAATAGCGGCGGTAAGTCCTCTCTTTGAGGAGTAGCTAAAGAGGCGCCACGGCGTCCTCACCTTCTGACTGACGTAGGTCCTCACCGGACACGTCTGTTTCCGGAGGTTCCTGTTCCGTATAAGGCGGGAGGAAACGCCAGGGTGACCACTGTGTGCATCGCCCTGAGGACACGGTGGAGTATATGGTGGAGCACTGCCCGGCTTGGGTAGAGCAAAGCCGTCTCCTCGTAGCGGCGATCGGCGGCGATCTCTCGCGTCCGACCCTGGTCCGGGCTATAGTCCGGAGCAAGAGTGCATGGAAAGCTATCACCTCCTTCTGTGAAGCAGTAATGCTGGCAAAGGAGGAGGCGGAGCGCGTGAGGTAGCGGAAATCCCACTACCCTCACGCCTCAAACCGCCGCAGGAAGCGCCCTGGTCGGGAGGCAACATTGGACTCCCGACCACCGTAGGCGCGGGCTTGCGGGCGGCGAGAGATAGGCAGCTAGCCTCCTGGTAAGAACCTGGCCCGGGTTGACGGCGCGTTGTGTTTCACACGCGCCTCAAAGAGATGTCAGCACACCTTGACGGGGTCCACGAGGACTGTTCCACAGGGTTGCGGGTTGGTTAAAAAAGAAACCATGGCACTGGCCGTTGCACAGGCAAGTGAAGTAACACAGGTGGGTTTTAGTCAATAAAAGTCTGACACGTCCTTCCGCTCCGCCCAAAGCGGGAGAGGTTATTTGATGATTTCCCATCCTAACAAAAAAAAAAAAGAACTGAAGAAGAGCAAGAAATTGCACTTGAAGAGCGCAGCCTTAGTATGGCTCGACTTCGTGCTTCTCACTCAGCAGAGAAAAGGAAGGCAGCCCGTGAAACGGCTCGGTTGGCAATGCGAAATCGTCGAGCAAACCTTAGAGATCAAGCGCTAGATAATTTACGAAGCACAAGAAGAAATTCATCAAATACTGATTTGAATCGGGCAGCGTTTCAATACGCATATAAAGCGCAATGGCGTTCGCATTGGGCCAATGGATGTTGTTTGCGAGTATTGTAGCACATTAAAGATTTCCGGAGAACCGCCAGGATTGTGCTCCCAAATAAAGAATCATTGAATAATAATATTCATTTATTTAATATTATCCTAATTTAAAAAGTAGTCATGTGATATTGCCTTTAAGGCGGAACGAAGTTCGCCGGGTCAGCTATCTTTATATATATAATTCTGCTGTACGTGTGTATGTCATTGAACTCCTCCTAAACGGCTTGACCGATTTTAATGAATTTTTCTGTCTGCGTTTGAGTGGCGACCTGGATCGTTTAGATTCACAAATCAACCCGGCAGATGGCGCTAATCGCTTGAAGAAGCATGTGATCTCGGAAACGGCCCTAACGATTTCGTTGAAAATTAATATGTGGTGGTTTTCGGGGACGAAAAATCGATCTAGCTCAGTCTTATGTCTGGGGAAGCGCATATTTTCGAGTTTTCTCTTTCGCAATATTTCACGCATAATATGGGCGCTAATTTCGCATGGCTTGACATAGCGGCTGTAGCGTAGTCGATATTGGTATGGACTACTCGCGATAGCTGGTGTTCCTCGGTTCAAACCCGGTCAATCACAAGTTTTTTTTTTTTTGTTTTTAGACAAGTTTAAGTATAGTTTTTTTAATTTTTTTAGTTACTTAAAAAGAAAATTATACATAAGAACTAATAGGGGAAAAATAAAAAAAATATATTTAATTTTTTTTTATTTAACTAAAATTGTACTTAAGAACTAAAAGAGAAAAAAATAAATAGAAATAAATAAATATTTAAGATTTTTTATTTAACTTAAAGAGACTGAAACAAGAGCTCTAGGGGTAGAGGGAGGTATGATATCTTTGTTACAAATGTACATGACAATGCTTTCCATGGGTATATTCCTAAATCTGCTGTACGTGTGTACGTCACTGAATTCCTCCTAAAGGGCTGCTCCGATTTGAATGAAGTCTATGTAAATGAAAGTCGTGTTAGTTACTCTATTTATAACTCAAGAACCGCTTAACCAGTATGGCTCAAAATTGGTAGAGAGGTAGATAAGAACTGGGAGAAGGACATATCATATAGGATACTTTTTATCCCGTTCCCGTTGTTCCCGTCGTTCCCGTGTGACGTGACATAAGACATGGTATAACAAACGCAACTGACATGGAATAACAAAACAACTCAGTCAAAATATAAGTTAGCGGTTCATTTGCTAAAAATGGTACAAACACACTGCTGCACTACTCAGCATATTAAAAAAAAGTCTTACCGGTTGAATGTTGATGCATTTATTTAAAGCAAGGAATATAAATGCTCTCTGCCGGTTTAATTTTTTTAATAAAAGCCCCAAATCAACCTTCAACTTCAAAATTTCTAATATTGTATTGCTGTGCCATTTACCACTTCACTACATACTATAAAACAAAGTTACTTTCTCTTTCCCTATGTTCCTTTGTATGATTAAATCTTTAAAACTGTGAAACAGATTTTGATGAGGTTTCTTTTAATAGATAGAGTAATTAAAAAGAAACTATGGCGTCGGAGGGGAGCGAATAAGGACTCAGTTATCACAATTACAGTTTAATGGTCCAGAAACACAAGCTTAACACAATAACACAAACAATAACTTCTAACTTTGTGACAATATTCTATTCTAAAGCGCGAGTGGTTAGCGCGCACGCACCTCTTCACCGCCATCACATAACTATCTCTCTCTCTCTATGCCTCTCACGGATGGCATAGACAGCGCGCTAACGGGTTGCCACGCTATACAACGTTTATATGTATAATAACATCCATTAAATTGTGGAGAAACACTATTCCTCGCCTAATGTGGGAGTGCTGAGAGGAGGCATAACTCTGTTGCCGCGAAAAATCGCAGTACAGCGGACAGAGCTCCGGCGGGGTCTCATGGCGACATGGAAAGTGTGATTGTCGCAATCCAACACTGAGCACGCCGCAATAGCGGCGGTAAGTCCTCTCTTTGAGGAGTAGCTAGAGAGGCGCCACGGCGTCCTCACCTTCCGACTGACGTAGGTCCTCACCGGACACGGCTGTTTCCGGAGGTTCCTGTTCCGTATAAGGCGGGAGGAAACGCCAGGGTGACCACTGTGTGCATCGCCCTGAGGACACGGTGGAGCATATGGTGGAGCACTGCCCGGCTTGGGTAGAGCACAGCCGTGTCCTCGTAGCGGCGATCGGCGGCGATCTCTCGCGTCCGACCCTGGCCCGGGCTATAGTCCGGAGCAAGAGTGCATGGAAAGTTTTCACCTCCTTCTGTGAAGCAGTAATGCTGGCAAAGGAGGAGGCGGAGCGCGTGAGGTAGCGGAAATCCCACTACCCTCACGCCTCAAACCGCCGCAGGAAGCGCCCTGGTCGGGAGGCAACATTGGACTCCCGACCACCGTAGGCGCGGGCTTGCGGGCGGCGAGAGATAGGCAGCTAGCTTCCTGGTAAGAACCTGGCCCGGGTTTATGGCGCGTTGTGTTTCACACGCGCCTCAAAGAGATGTCAGCACACCTTGACGGGGTCCACGAGGACTGGTCCACAGGGTTGCGGGTTGGTTAAAAAGAAACCATGGCACTGGCCGTTGCACAGGCAAGTGAAGGAACTCGGGTGGGTTTTAGTCAATAAAAGTCTGACACGCCCTTCCGCTCCGCCCAGAGCGGGAGAGGTCATTTGATGATTTCCCATCCAAAACAAAAAAAAAAAGAACTGATGAAGAGCAAGAAATTGCACTTGAAGAGCGCAGCCTTAGTATGGCTCGACTTCGTGCTTCTTCCTCACCAGAGCAAAGGGAGGCAGCCCGTGAAACGGCTTGGTTGGCAATGCGAAATCGTCGAGCAAACCTCAGAGATCAAGCGCAAGATAATTTACGAAGCACAAGAAGAAATTCATCAAATACTGATTTGAATCGGGCAGCGTTTCAATACGCATATAATATAGCGCAATGGCGTTCGCATTGGGCCAATGGATGTTGTTTGCGAGTATTGTAGCACATTAAAGATTTCCGGAGAATCGCCAGGATTGTGCGCCCAAATAAAGAATCATTGAATAATAATATTCATTTATTTAAAATTGTCCTAATTTAAAAAGTAGTCATGTGATATTGCCTTTAAGGCGGAACGAAGTTCGCCGGGTCAGCTAGTATTAGTATAGATATTGGTCTGTTTTTATGAAAAGTTGGCCTGTTTTTACTGTCTTGTCCACACTTTCTCCGCCCAGAAAATCAAATAGGGCTTACTCAATTAGTGGACAAAGAGCAGCATCGCGTGACAAGGCTCGCTGCACCGAATCTGAGTCCCGCGCAAGTGTGAGCCCGCGCACGCGCCACTTACAAACTATAATTATCGAGGGCAATCTGTTCCAACAGGATATCCTCGGCCATCTGGTCGATATGTCTATTTGGATATCGATCCACTGTGTATTTATAGATGCTTATTGTCTTGGGCGGTTTAATGTTTTGCTCTTTTTTGGTAGAGTAAGTACCTATACTTCCTCTTTAGTGAAGTAGCTTTGTTGTATAAGAAATGTCAAATTGGTTATATTCATCTAATTTTATTACATGCTTTATATTAGATTCACTTGTGTGTTTGCTTGCTTGCTTGCTTGTTTGTCCGTCTCTAACTCTGTTGATGTCGTTCATTGAATATCGAACTAAAAAGTTGAAAATAAATATAGTGCAAGGAGTTCCTGGCAACGTCATCAGCCACCCCGCAACATTACTATATAAGAACAGTCCCTATAAGAACCGGGACACTGGCCCGCCGGGTCCTGGAGTGTACGGACGTTTTGTGTTAATTAGTGTCTGTGATTATTAAGGTCACGTAAGCCATTTTGTTTTCCCCTTTGTTGAATTGATAATTGAAGTTGGCAGTATTTGTTTTACTAATGTTTCATGTCGATTACTATTGTAAATATAAGTACACAGAGTTTGATCAAGTTGTGTCTAATTTAAATAAAATCCACTTCTGAACCTAAAATCAGAAGTGGGATAAAGGACTTAATAGCCCACATAGGTAAAAGTAAATTCAGCAAAAAAAATAAGAGAAAAAAATTGGAAATCCGTTGAAAGTGAGATAACTGTTAAATTTTGTTTTGTTTACAATTACTGCCTACTTCACTTTCTGTTTGTAGTTACATAATTGTTGTATTTTTTTAACTGTGATAATGAGACGAACAAGGACACCTACTTCGAGGAGACGTCTCTCCAGGGGCGATTTGCGTAATCGAAATCAGCATAATATTCCTCGTAAGTCTCGCGATCATAGTGATGAAAGTGCAAACCGTGACTCGGGCAATAGACATCGAACTTCGCAGGATGGCTTGCGTGTCCAAGATCGACATAATTCTCGCAAAACTGAAGTGCATCGGTCGCGTTCTCGGGTTAGGCGTGAATTGCGCAATAAGGATCGCTCTCGTAGTGCCCGCCGCGTGCAATCAAGGTCACACTTGCGTACGGTTTCACCTATTGAGGCGCGTTCTAATAACGATGGGGCACGTCCCATTCATAAAACCAGTATTTTACCCGCGGATGTTACTCCTACACCAGATAAGCTTGTGCCGCGACAGCAATGCACGGAGTCTAGTACCCGTTGTTCTGAGGCGTCTACCTTCGCTACTGCTTTGATGCAAGCAATCAAAACGATGCAACCATCAAAGTCTCAACATTATTACGTGTCAAATTTCGACCCATCGATTAATAACATTGAAGTATGGTGCGAAGAGGTTGACCGAGCTAGGGAAGCCAACGGTTGGAATGATCATGAATGTTTGTCTCGCGTGGCGATGTGCCTTAAGGGTGACGCTAAGGTTTGGTTAGGCGAATGGGTTTCGAATGACCGGACGTGGTCCAACTTTAAGCGTGAGTTCAAACCTCTCTGTCCCGGTAAATTAGACTATGCCAACATATTATTCGAGGCAATGAATGCAACTTCGGATAAATATTCAAGTTATGCTGAATACGCTCGTTGTACTCTATTACGTTTGCGAGTAGTTCAAGGGTTAAGTGACGACTTAAGAACCCTCATTGTAATACGTGGTTTAGATAACGGTGAAGTGCGCGCAGCTGCTGCTAACGCTAGCCTAGCTGCTGATACAATTGTTTCGTTCTTATCAATTTACACTAAATGACTAAACCCTTAACTGAGAAACGGGACGAAGTGGTTCAACAAAATAAACATAGCCAAGTGACGAATTTGAGTGGCAGTCCGGGTCCAAAATTCTTCAACTTTGTGTAAATTTTCGAGCACTTAATCGTATAACCGTGAGAAACTTCTACCCGCTCCCACTGATTGACGACCATATCGATAGATTAGGCAGTAATAAGTTCTTTCCTGTCTTTATATGGCTACTTGCTTCGATTAAATTCCTTCAAAAGAGGAATGTATACAGAAGACATGGTTCGTGACACCGGAACACTTCGAATATGTCAAAATGCATTTTGAGGTAGCTAGTTACCCAGTAGTTTATCAGCGAATCACTCCGCAAACATATTAACGAGGGGAACTTGTTAGTTTACGTGGATGATGTTTTTCTTTGTAGTAACTCAGTACACGAGGGAATCGCGCTACTTTAGGATTCTCACAATAGCTGTTCTTTTTCTGCCAATTTAGGCAAATGTTTGTTTCGGTTTATGGAAGTTGAATATTTAGATAGACTTGGGAAGTTAGGATTAGGCTAGGCGGAATCCACGAAAAGCGGTATGCAGGTACGACAAATTTTAGACCTGGCAGATTATTGAAGGGAATGCACAAAAAGACTGCTACTAAAAACGCCCCCATAGCCTTCCTCACGTATAAAAACGTTACGTTTAATAGGACATCTGTATGCGAAACTATTCGTTTAAGATTAATCTCAGAGCTGAGTTATTTTTAACCTAGATCTACAGACTTAAGTCCATACAAATCCCAAAAGTATTGGATACAGTCAGCGACCCAACTGCAATGCGTATGGAGGCAGCGGTGGCATCGTTGCAGGTTCATGAGTTAACGAACTTGATGCACCAGACGAACGGTCAAGCAGAAAGGTACATAAGGACTGCCCTTCAACGTGTTAAGCGTCCAAGCAATGCAGTGGACGGGGACTCTGTGAAACCTACAACTGGTGCTGAACATTAGAAAGGCAGTTATGGCAAAATCACACAGGCTTCTGCACAATACATGGCGCCGTGGCGGGGTGAGTGGAGCCCTGGAACATGTGCTGCAGTTTTAAAGAGTAAGTTAAGCTCATAATTGTTGTGGCGAGCCTGCAGGGTGAGCCTCCTTGTGCGATTACTACCTATATGGAGAACTTCACTTGTATGATTTGCTCTTCATGCTGAGAAGCCTCAACACGTGTGACTACGGTCAGCGTGTTGGGAAGCCTCGACACGTATGAATACGGTCTGCGTGTCGGGAAGCTTCACACGTTTGAATACGGTCTGCGTGTGGAATGCACTCGTATGTTCGAATACGGTCTTCATACGAGTGGTTGTGTCTATGAGTTCCCCAGCATGCTGGGAAGCCTCAATACGTGTGACTATGGTCAGCGTGTTGGGAAGCCTCGACACGTATGAATACGGTCTGCGTGTCGGGAAGCTTCACACGTTTGAATACGGTCTGCGTGTGGAATGCACTCGTATGTTCGAATACGGTCTTCATACGAGTGGGTCTGATGAGCAGGCCATGTTACAGGATTCGCTGGTGCTCGAACAACGTCGTCGACCGGCGAGATTAAACATACAAGCCTTTGTAAACTAACAGGAATAAGCGTTTGATTGGCTGTTTATCTTTTTGAAAAAGATGTATGTATGTCATATGATTGAAAGTTGTGAAAGAACGACGAATAAATTGATTGAGCGAAGAAGAAGTGATTGGTCAGTGAGGTTGGGAGACTTCAGTTTGTTTTCCCGAATAATCACTAATAGCCCTTTTTTCCTCAGATGAAACTAATGGCGTTGATTCTCCGACCTTCCTAGTGGCAGGTCCTGGCGGGACCGCTTGAAGAATTTGCGTCGAGGACGACTCAACGTCAGGAGAGGCCGTGCAAGGAGTTCCTGGCAACGTCATCAGCCACCCCGCAACATTACTATATAAGAACAGTCCCTATAAGAACCGGGACACTGGCCCGCCGGGTCCTGGAGTGTACGGACGTTTTGTGTTAATTAGTGTCTGTGATTATTAAGGTCACGTAAGCCATTTTGTTTTCCCCTTTGTTGAATTGATAATTGAAGTTGGCAGTATTTGTTTTACTAATGTTTCATGTCGATTACTATTGTAAATATAAGTACACAGAGTTTGATCAAGTTGTGTCTAATTTAAATAAAATCCACTTCTGAACCTAAAAATAGTTTAAAAAATAAAAAACATGCTTTTAAAAAATATCAAAGTAAAAAGTTAAAAATAATCGAGGGGCAAGTCAGATTTTTACGGTCGAATCATTTCCGGCTATTTTGTCTTACTAATTACACAAACACATCTACTGGAAACATTAAGGAATTTTAGGGCAAACAAACTCAAATGATCATGTATAAGTCCCCTTACTTTGGTTAGTAATTTAGTACGCCCATGAAAACAACGGAATAATTGTGTAACACACTAACCGTATAGCTTCCATTTTGACAGTCCAACAACATACATTGCGTTATTTAAGTTGCCGAGCGACGAATTTTTCAAACAATAACGGTAATGTTTTATGAATCTTTCAAAATCCGTTGGACTGTGGCGGGTGTACCCCAATTTCGTAAGCCACTTTACAGTACACAATTACTACAGCCTACAATATATATTTTCACAATCATCGGCTCTATGGTCTATACACGTGAAAATATGAAAAGACAGACAGACAAGCAGAGTTTCGTATTTATGATTAGTATGTATTATAGCACTAAGATTATTAATTGAATACATTCCCACTCTTAACGATTATTGGTTCCCTTTGCCACACTACTTCAACACTGCCCACCAGGCCTCCTCCCCTCCACACGACATAATAAGTTTTACACACAATAGATGGCGCCACGTGGCCTCACGTGACGGCCACGCGTCAGTGTCCACCCGACATCGGAGGGTTCAACATCTATTATGTCCGCCACGCGTAAGAATACTTTAAAAACGGAAGGGTACTCAAATATTTCGCTTGAATGGTTTGTTTTCAAAGTATTAGGAGTTTTACGACTATAATAATCTTGCAATGCAATGTTTCTCAGATCATTAAATTAATTTTTTTTTTTTTTTTTAACAAAAGCATTGAGCAATATATACTTTTATTACATATGTAGTTAGGTACTAAAAATATAAAATCGGCACTAAAGATCTACAATCTGATTTTAGTCATGTCATAATAGTAGAGATGCATTTCTTGTGAAATAAGTTCACAAACAGAGGAGTATATTGAGTACTATAAACTTGTCTTGTTTTCTTGCGTAACATTTTATACTATATGTCACATTTCAAAAGCATAGCGTAGTAAAATTATTTATGTATTTGGCTTGTTTTACCAACTACGGTACAAGTTCTGTTTAATTTAGCGGTGTCCCTAGCCTTTCCACAGTTAATGCCAATCATGCGATCATCATCGTTCATCATTTCAGCCGAAAGACGTCCATTGCTGGATATAGGCAGCCCGTGGAGATCCTTGGGGATATCCACGACGACCAGCCCTACGCCTCTCGCATCCAGCGGTTTCCCGGTGGAGATCCTTGGGGGAGCCCAAGGATCGACCAGTCCTGCGCCTCTCGCATCCAGCGGTTTCCCGCAACCTTCACAAGGTCGTCGGTTCACCTTGTCGGGAACCTACCTACGCTACATCTTCCGGTGCGTGATGACACGATGATTACAAAAATATGATAGTGAATAAAAAAGGCGGATATTTTTTTTTTTTAATAATTATAAACTAGTGCTTGACTGCAATCCCGCCTGATGGTAAGCAGTGATGCAATCGTTGATGGTAAAGCGCACTAGTTTATTAAGCCTATTCACTTTAAAAACTTAGGAATAGGAAGGATGACGGCAGTTGAGCGAGGCGATGCAATGTTAAACCCAAGACCAACACGACCAAACGATGCTGCGCTAGAGGGAGATTGATCTGGAGACTCTCCACGACCAAATTCCCGACACAACAACATTTGGCGCATCGTACCCGCCACACGTCGCAACACAACTGCTCAGACCCGTCCTCCGTACGGATAATTCAGCAAGAAAACGTAGTTCTTGCTGGTAGCGAAGAGTGGAACATTCCTTCGACAAATATGTCCAGACCCACTGTCTCTTTCAGTTGGCTTTCTCTTAAGCTATGTCGGTAACTCCGATTCTTTTGATTTTCCCCCTTCAAAAAGACTCCTAGACTCTTGAAGAATGATCTTGAATTTGTGGATCACCGTTAGTATCCGCGTTTCATATTGGCAATACATTCTGTCTGCTTCTCCTTTCTTCATATATGTTCTGTAATGTGTATGATGTACAATCTGTCAGATTCCTTTATTAAATTTCCTACTTTATCACTATAGGATTAAGGCTCAAGGTTGATTGGGAATTTTTGACAGTTTCAGCTTGATTGACCTGCTGTCATCCGTACAATAACATGCAAGTCCGTGCAACATAATGATCACGCTATGTAGGTATTTTCAGTTTTAGCTTAAGAGTCCGTGCACAAAATTCTCTCACTACAGTTTAGGTAAAATCGTTGCGATGTTACCTTTGTGTGCATCGTTCTAGCAGCTAGACGCACACGCGCGTAAATATCGAGCTTAGTGAACGCTTAAACATTTTTGATCCTTTAGAAGATATTATTCTAAATTATATAAAGTATGATTTGTGAATAGTCGGAAACGAGTGCACATTGTATATTTATCACAATTTAGATGAATATTGATACATTTTGAAATTAAAAAAATATGGTGTAATGATAGTTTATTACATAGGCAATTTAAGAAATAAAAACATATACGGTAAAATGAAATATTAGAATAAGTAATCAGTTTAATTTAATATTCTTCTTTAATATAATATTATCTAGAAATCTAAAATAAATAAATAAATATATACTGACAAATCACACAGATTGAGCTAGCCCCAAAGTAAGTTCGAGACTTGTGATATGGGATACTATATTTATAAGAAATACATATATAGATAAACATTCAAGACCCAGGTCAATCAGGAAAAGATCGTTTTTCATCATGACATGGCCGGGGATCGAACCCGGGGCCTCCGCGTCGCAGGCAGGCGTGTTGACCGCTGCGCCACGGAGGTCGACAGAAAACAAAAAAAAAAACAATCTAAAAACCCTAAACAATCTAAAATCTATTAACAAAATTTTAGGGTTAACATAATTATTACGCGATAATATATCGACGCTTGAAAGGCAATCATATCTAAGCGACAAAAATTCGTAAATTGAGTTATATACAATTATACACCAAACGACGCAGAAAAATCTGGCGGTTCGAATGGTGTATATAACTCAATTTACGAACTTTTGTTGCTTAGATATGATTTCTAGGGTCATCACGAATCGTCTCGCTCGCAGGTTCGACGACTTCCAGCCTCCCGAACAAGCAGGCTTCCGAAAAGGCTTTAGCACCATAGACCACATTCATACGCTGCGGCAAGTTATACAGAAGTCCGAGGAGTATAACAAACCACTATGCTGGCGTTTGTGGACTATGAGAAGGCCTTCGATTCGATTGAGACTTGGGCGGTGCTACAGTCTCTCCAGCGGTGCCAAATTGACCATAGATACATTGAGGTGATAAAGTGTTTGTACAAAAACGCCACCATGTCAGTCCGTCTCCAGGATCAGGACTCGAAACCGATCCAACTGCAGCGTGGAGTGAGACAAGGAGATGTCATATCTCCTAAATTGTTCACTGCTGCGTTGGAAGATGTTTTCAAGCTCCTGGACTGGAAAGGACTTGGCGTCAACATCAACGGCGAGTACATCACTAATCTCCGTTTCGCAGATGATATCGTGGTCATGGCTGAGACCCTGGAAGACTTCGGCAAAATGCTCAATGACCTCAGCAGAGCTTCCCAACAAGTGGGTCTAAAAATGAACATGGATAAGACGAAGATCATGTCGAACTCTCATGTCGCACCCACTCCAATTGTAGTTGGTTGCTCTGCACTCGAAGTTGTTGACGAGTATGTATACCTGGGACAAACAGTCCAACTAGGTAGGTTCAACCTCGAGAAAGAGGTCATCATCATCATCCCAGCGTTATTCCCAGTCGCATCCGAAGCCTTTTTCAGCTTTGGAGTCTGGGGTCCGCTTTACCAGTCCAACTGCTGATATGGCTAAACTTCGACATTTTCCGTGAAGCGACTGCCGTCTGACCTCCACAACCCGAAGGCGACATCGAAGCATTACAGTTAGACCAATTGTTGGACTTTTGAGGGCTCCAACTACCCGTAACGACTGCCACTAGATGTTCGTATGGCAACCGGGACCAACGGCTTAACGTGCTTTCCGAGGCACGACCAGACCAGTGCAAATATTCATATTCATGCATACAAATACTTGCACTGTGCGGGGATCGAACCCGCGCCACCCTGCGCAGCGGCCGCGTCCGCTACCGCTACGCCACGGAGGCTGTCAACTGCACCTGTTTAGGATAAAACGTCTGGGTACCAAGCACCATTGAAGCACCGGGGCTTTGCAAGCATTATATGGTTGCAGAGACTTTATTAAACAGCACCTGTAAGATTGCCGATCGATACTTCGAGAAAGAGGTGTCTCGGTGAATCCAGCTCGGTTGGGCAGCGTTCGGGAAGCTACGCTACATCTTCTCGTCGTCCAAGATACAACAGTGTCTCAAGACTAAAGTCTTTGACCAGTGTGTGTTGCCAGTGATGACTTACGGAACTGAAACGTGGTCGCTCACAATGGGCCTCATACGAAGGCTCAGAGTCACACAAAGGGCAATGGAAAGAGCGCTAGGAGTTTCTGTGCGTGATCGAATCAGAAATGAGGAGATCCGCAGAAGAACCAAAGTCACCGACATAGCTCTGCGAGTCGCTAAACTTAAGTGGCAGTGGGCAGGGCACATTGCTCGTAGAACCGATGGCCGATGGGGCAGTAAGGTTCTGGAGTGGCGGCCACGTACTGGAAGACGCAGCGTAGGGAGGCCCCCAACAAGGTGGACCGATGACCTGGTGAAGGTCGCGGGAAGCCGATGGATGCGGGCAGCACAAGACCGGTCAGCGTGGAAAGCCTTGGGGGAGGCCTTTGTCCAGCATTGGACATCTATAGGCTGAAGAAGAAGAAGAAGATATGATTGCCTTTCAAGCGTCGATATCTATGTCCTACCTACTGTAGTAAGTATATATAAATAAATTAATTTTCCTTTTGAGTTTTTGCAATAACTAAATAATTAGTTTATGGATACCAATATTAAAGTGTAGTGTAAGTACCTACATATACAATATCATAATCATCTGCCTAGCCTTTTTCCCAACTATGTTCGGACCGGCTTCCAGTCTAACCGGATGCAGCATTTAGGATTACGATAGATACCTCCAGTTAGACAGATTTCCAGTATTTAGGTAAACGATATATAAAACAAAAACATGTTTAAAATATTATTTAACAAAGAATTTTAAAGCAACCGTAAGAATACCTTAAAGAAATCTCTTAGATGAACTTCAGGACCTAGCTGCCGGCATTAGCCTCCTATTATTTGAAAATGAAGTGTCTCGTAGAGGCATTGAACGAGATTTTCTTGGATCGACAATTTCGGGCAATAGGCAAAAGTTGGTTTTTCGTCTGTGCAGTAATAGTTTTCACATTGTGAATGGTCTCCATAAATATGTTGTGGGCTGTTGATAATGTCTTTTTGTAAGTTTTTGATTTGCTCAGTAAATGGAACATTTTGAGTTCCTCGGAATCTTACTGCTGCTTTCACAGCAATTCGTAATCGGTTCAGTCGATCAGAATGTAGTAGCTTGCGTTCGTTTAATGGGATGGACGTATCTTTCATCAAACTTAAATTTTTCCCATTATAATTGCGCATTAAGTGATTGGAACACTCCACTTTTTCGACCGTAACGTTTGAATATGGCCTGCTTTCCAATATGTTTTTATACACACTTGAGTCACCATCAGTAATAAGTTTTGCATACACTAAATTATGTGTTTTCACAGATTCTCTAAATCCCTCAACGATTATTGATTTCTCCATACTAGTGGAAGAGCCAGTATGATTTTTATTACACCGGTGTTTCAGGGGTGTTATATTTTTATTAGCTGCACGGGAACATGTAACACAGTATTTATTTTTAATACCAACATGTAATAATTTGCCAGTTTTCACCCCTATTAGCTAGCTCCAACGCCTGCTGCGGAAGAAAAATTTGTTTTATATGAACGTTTTCCCCAAGCAGCATCAGCTGTTACGGCTATAGTTGGTATACCTGATGGACTTACATTGCCACTTTCGAGAGCTATAGAAGCCTCTTCCTTACCAGCTTCTATCATTGTGGCTTCGGCTGTAGTTTTCCACCAGTTAAATAAATTGACGTGACATTTTTCATAAATGGATTTATTCATAAGTGGTCAATCTATGGAAGCAGCTAGCTCATTTAAGTTGGTTCGACCACATCCGATACTTATAACTCCCGAAACAGCGCTTTGGTTAACGTCCAGTTTGTTTGTTTTAATTTGACACGTCTTTAGCAGGAATTGACTTCCACACATTGCACATGACAATGAAAATGTTGAACAAAACCCTTGCAACTTTTCTTCAATTATAACGAGGTTTGATGCATTGCATCCAAATTTTGAATTGTGACTTAATATGTTAATAAATTGGTCAAAAAAATACTGAAAATCAACTACTCTTCGTCCTTCTATAACCAACAACGAAACTGGTGACTGCTGAAACAACAAAAATTCAAACTTATGTGTGTTTCTGGTGAATTAAATTAATTATTATTACTTAATGTTGTGATGGTGGCGGTGGAATAAAACCAACGATGATGACAGATAGGGGTTTATTTACTTTACTTCAAACACTTGACAGATTTTAGCAAACAAAGTTACACTGAGGCGAAACCTATTTGTGGTTCTAGGGATGGACTGCGGGGCTATCCTATCCCTTTACCTCCTAGCTAGGCAATTCCTGAGGGCGACGGGGCCTCCGCTCAGGGCAAGCTTGACTTATGACAACAGTGGTGACTGCGGGGCTATCGACCACTGCGCCTCCTAAGTAGCGAGTGCGCTCGGTCCTCCATGAGTGACCGATTATATAGTCGGTTTGACGACAGTAGTGTGTGTCTTCATCATCTAATGCTTGTATGTGGTTGTGAGTATCATCTTCACACGTTGCATGATAATTGTCGCTAGTAGTCTGTTGTGTTTTACTCAGATGGCATAGTGTTGTGCACACAGTCAGGTAGATGGCGTAAGTAGTCGTGTTACAATGTGCATTAAATGCAGCATAGTTAGTACATCCAGTACATACCTTGTTTGACTCAATTTCAAAGACATCGCTTGAAAATAAATTTGTTGCCAAACAACTAATAATAATTAATGATATAGGTATTGTTCCTGTTTATTATAGTCTAAGTATATGATGTAAATATATTATAAATGTTTCTTTAATAGTTATTCTGACTTTATGTATGTAATGTTTTTTTGTTTTTGTTTTGTATAATTTATTCTTACTTATAGCACTGAATTGGAATGCTCTGTAATAGTGCTATAATTGTATGTTTCTAAATAAATAACTTACTTCCTTTGGATTATTTTCTTTACTCTGCAATAAATAGCATATGAATATATAAAAAAAAACAGTAACAAGCTGTATTTGATTGAAAGACTTGTGAAATAAAATTAATAAATAATTGTAGGTTATTGTGGTATTGGTGGTTGTAGGTTATGGTTGGTTTGGAAGTAAAAAGGGGAGGCCTTTGCCCAGAAGAGGGAGACACAGTAGGCTATTAAAAAAATGAGATAGCAGAAACGTACTGTGCCTACATCAACTTCGACACTCATAGTAGATGACGAAGTGGTATCCAGTTGATTAAAAGTACGTTCTTTAAGCACTTGTCTGGCTCTTGCCATTCCCTCTCTATTCCTCTTTCTTTTATTGATACATTGGTAATGTGCTCCCTTGTTTCGCCCCATTATCTTAAAAAAAAAATGAGTTTAGGTATAACAAAAGCATTATGTGAATTGACTTTAATAGAGAACTAAAAAACCCAAGATATTTTTAAATTGGTTCACAAATTGGTTTACCATCAACGATTGCGTCACTGCTTACCATCAGGCAGGATTGCGGTCAAGCGCTAGTTTATAATATATATAAAAAAAAAAAAACAAATGATGGAAAAATCTACGAACTCAAAAAAAATATACTCCTTCATTTTTAAAGTCGGTTAAAAATTAGTTAAAGCAATCCAAGGGATAAGTCGTAAATATACTAATATAATTCACAACTAATATAATATTACTAAGAAAGAAAAATAATTAAAGGATCAAGTTGTGGTAGTCGCAGTACATTTTTTACATAAACCTACGTAAACCTCGCGAGCTCTTGGCGACACAAAGTGATACGTCCTCTCTTTGCGCTAGCCGTGTTACCACTGAGCCGGCGGCGTTTGCGCGCTCGTAAATATAGTAGATTTTGACATTGATTTTCATGATGAAAAAATTTTTTTTTTAGAAAATAAACTTTTGTTTCTATTATAAAAATACCTTAAAATTAATGAGGCATTTTTTAATTTTTTAAAAAAGTTGCTTTATTATAGAAAAAACATACTTGTTTGCCTGCAGTTTTCCCTTGAATTTCTTAATTTCTGTCTTCTTTTTTGGCTGAATTATGAAATAAACTCGAAAAAGTGGTCAAGCTAGCACCAAGATAATTATATGCTGATGTGAATAGTACTTTTTTATGGGCAAAATCGCTTGTAGTTTCTTCAGAAACTATGGTCAAACTTCACTCGAACGTGAAATTTGAGAAAAAGAGTATTGGAAATTGTAGATTTACTACTAATTATGAAGTTTCTTGAAAAAAGTAGTCAAGCTAGCCCCTAGATGAAGAGTTGTACTATCCATATCATACATAATTTTACTAATATTATGTAACATATTCTCACAATCATGGAACAAAATTGATCAAAATGAGCAGATTAACAGGACGGACCCTTAATATCGCATTGTATAGTCTTTTCGTTCAATAGAAGAGAATCATCAGCTTATTTTTCTTATTTTTTTTTTTAGCTATAAACTAGTGCTTGACTGCAATCCCGCCTGATGGTAAGCAGTGATGCAATCGTTGATGGTAAAACGCACCAGCTTATTAAGCCTATTCACTTAAAAAAAACTGAGTGAATAGGAAGGAAGATGGCAGTTGAGCGAGGTGATGCAATGTTTAACCCAACAACACGACCAACGATGCTGCGCCAGAGGATGATCTGGAGACCCTCCACGACCAAACTCCCGACACAACAACATTAGGCACATCGTACCCGGTACACATCGCAACACAACTGCTCAGACCCGTCCTCCGTACGGCTTCACCAGACATCATGCCGGAACACGACGAATCGCTTGGCGGCAAGACTTTGTCTTTATAATGCAAATCTATAGCTTGATATGTCGTACGTACCCACGAGAGGTAATCTGACGGATGAATACGATAAGTCTGTGTTTGGATATCCGATCAACACCAGCCAAGATAAATAGCAGGTGACGCACGAATCGCATCATGACCAGATGTGCTTAAACTGCAATGTTGATATGGAATGATACATTGACTACATCCTGATAAGAATTTATGATCTGGCAATGAAGACTTATCTTTTTAACTTTAACATTTGCGAGCTGATCGGTATTGTTTTTACAGCTATGTAATCACAGACTATCTAACTAACCGACCCATTGACAATGCAAATGCCTGTTATGGTTTAATTGACATCACTATTATACCACGCCCTATCAGAATATCATCGCTGCGACATCTACTTTTTAAATATCGAAGCATTATGTTGAGATAGCTGCCTTTTGGCCTTATATAGGACTTTCTGATTGTGTACTTTTTTATATTATATAACTTGTTTTTATTTTGATTTGCATTAACTTTGTTTAGTTTTATGATCTTACTATACTTATATTTTCTACCTTTAATATTATCATTACTATACAGCAGTCCACTATTGGACATAGGCCTCTCCAATTGCATGCCATTTAGCTCGATTTTCGGGCGGTTTTCTGAGGGCATCCGACCTTACGTATCGTCTTCGGAACTCCCGTGTCCGTGGCAGTCTTCGTGTCCGTGACATAGCAGACAAACTGCACTACTAACTACTACTACTATTACTACTCCCCATGTTAGGTGGGTAACAAATGCCAGTGCGCCTCCGCCGGGACGGAACAAACGAGGGAGACGGAAGAAGTGCTTGCTTGACGTTGTAAGAGATGACATGTGCCAACAATCTCTCACCACAGGATGCTAAATATCGAGGGAAATGGAGGAGAATGAGTAGGAAAGCGGATCCCGGGCTCCAAAGCGAAGGCCGCGGTTGCAACCGAGACTGAACGCTGAGATGATGATGGTGGTGATTATTACTTAGGAATTCTTCTCCAGCATACTTGCGATAGGACAACATATGCTGAGATGATGATGATGATGATCCCACCTTACGTTTAACAATTTGCGATCTCTACTTAAAAACAAAGGATAAAATGGCCGACCCATTGTCATTCCAGCTTGTTTATTTTGTGAGAAAATTGTCATAAAAGCTGTGTTTTATCGTATTGTTGATATCAGTTTAGCTGTTTACTTTAACACGTGTTATACAGTATGTTAACTAACAGAGGGCGTTCCCGTTAACCCGAAATAGTATAGCATACATACATGCTAAAAAAATATTTCCATTCGAAAACAAAATGTTTTTAAAATTTTTCCAATAAGAAAATATTCAATAAAAATTTTAAATTGACATGTAAAAGAAACACACTGTACTACACGCGAACATGAAAGATAGCAACGTCGCAATTTATTTATACATGACGACTACTATTTTGATTTAAAACAGGAGGTTTCAAATTTATTTCCAATTAGAATTTTTTTTTTATTCGGATTTTTTTATGCTTATTTTTTTATGCTGATAATTTTATTTTAATCTATTAATGATATATATTAACGAGTTTAAGGGAACGCCCTCTGTTATTTAACATACTGTATTTACCACTAACTATAGGCAATGAAAATTACATATGGCACCTAAGTTATCAACACATGCCAATCATCACAATCGTATAGCTGTACAATACAGGTGCGTACAGAGACGGATGATAGTGTTTACAATCGGCACGACAATTGTCCGCATATGGTGCTGAAAGCGATGATGTCACACGCGGCTGACAGACGTGTTTGTTTCTTGTTTAGAACGTGGGCCAACGGACTGCTGGGTGATCATATTGTGACGAGCGTAGCGGGTATCTTAGAACTTCGGTTACTTGTGGGTATTTTAGACGTCACGTTTCTCGCAGTGATTGTGCGATTGACTGCTGCGCTGCATATCTCGGGGGCAGTCGGAGGAGTCGACTCCCACACGGAACAAATATTTGTATAACCTACAACTTCCAAGTAGTTTTTCCAGGTCTGGCTGTTTGTGTGTGAAAGTTTATGTTTGTTAACCCACCCATGATACTGGAGGAATTCCTAAAGTGGGGCTGTGGTAAGCAAAAGAAAAGTTATGTACAGACTTAAACGTGTTTAACTCAAAAGCCCTTTCATTGGGGAAATTTTCGTGCAAAATTTCATGCTTCGAGACTCCTATGACCCTGACCATGGAAGCTGTTGATGATCCTGAACCCCACGGCGTTGAAATTAGAATAGAATACTCAAGCTACTACAATCTGTCAGATTTCTTTATTAGATTTTCAACTTTATAACTAAAGTATTACAAGGTTGATTGGGAATATTTGTTAGTTTCGGGTAGGTTGACGTGCTGTCGTCAGTACACAGAACATAGATCATAGATATGAAGATTTTACAAAAACCTCAGTTATTAATAAAATCATCAGCTCCATAGATTTTGTACCGCGTAGATATTGTACTTTTCTATAAAACAGCAGTTTTCTTTTATAATTTCCTACGAATAATTTCTACGTTAGGGTTGTATGCTAAGACCAATCATATGCTGGATTTATAGCTTTAATTTGCGCGTCGAAGGCACAGCGAATCATGTATAAAGCAAATCGCAATCCGCTATATACAGCATGGTCGCAGCCTAACGCAGCAATGTGCGAATATGAATTCAAAATCTTCGGATGATGCTAGAAATAATACATTGATTAAGTACACTTCACACGAGTTTGTTTGCATTTTCCCGACACGTACTCTGTTTGTGATCGAGTAAAACAATCATTCGTCACAAGATTGTTTATTCCACAATAAAATTAAACTGTCATTCCCAATCCACCTTGAACCTTAATGCTTTAGCGATAAAGTTGAAAACCTATTAAAGAAATTTGACAGTCTCTACTAGGTAATGTGATATATTCTTATCATAAGTTACTCATCGAATTTCTATTAAATTCACACGTGTGATATGGATATGTGAAATGGACTTAACCAGCAGGGTAGGTAATTACGTATCTCTCTATCAGTAGCAATGGGTTTCATTTGACAGTTCAACAACATTCATTGCGTTATTTACATTGTTGAGCAGACACTTTTATATTTTCGAACAAAAGGTGCAATGGATTAGCAATATGTCTGTCTGTCTGTTACGCTTTCCCGCTTAAACCTCTCAACCGATTTTGATGAAATTTGGCACAGACAATCTTTAGACCCTGAGAAAGAACATAGACTACCTTTTATCCCGGAAAAATTTGATGTTCCCGAGGGAAATCTAAAAAGCGCGATATAACCGAACTCCACGCGGGCGAAGCCGCGGGCGGAAAGCTAGTTCTTCATAAAGCTTGTCCTTATAAGTCCTAACGCTCATGTGCCCGTTTCTTGGTATGAATACTTTGCAGAACATGTGGCAATATGTTCGAAATGAAAGGAGGGTTGATATGAGTGTAATATTATTAATAGACTAGCTTCTGTCCGCAACTTCGTTCGCGTGAAATTTTGTTCTAACGACCCGTCCCTTCTTCGTCCGCAAATCGAATTCGCGCTTGGCCGTTTTTTTTTTACTATTACCATAGATTTCCAGTATTAGATATAACTGCATATTTTAATGCAAAAGAAGAACTGATATTATTAATTTCAGATCCTAATAAGATAAAGATGTCATTCGTCACGAAAAAGAATAACCTTAAAGTTTTCTCGGTAATAGGCCATAACATCGGCTGCAGGCAGAAGTTACCACCCACCAGACAAAGTCTTGCCGCCAAGTGATTCGTCGTGTTCCGGCATGATGTCTGGTGAAGCCGTATGGAGGACGGGTCTGAGCAGCTGTGTTGCGATGTGTGCCGGGTACGATGCGCCAAATGTTGTTGTGTCTGGAGTTTGGTCGTGGAGGGTCTCCAGATCAATCTCCCTCTAGCGCAGCATCGTTGGTCGTGTTCACATCACCTCGCTCAACTACCGTCTTCCTTCCTATTCACTAAGTTTTTCAAGTCAATAGGCTTAATAAACTAGCGCGCTTTACCAGCATCGATTTCATCACAGCTTACCATCAGGCAGGATTGCAGTCAAGTACTAATTTAAAAATATAAAAAAAAAAAATATTCGCGGTCCTAATTTTCCAAGTATGTTACTTGTCTTCTTTGCTCTTTATTCTATGTCTAGGCTCGAGTCGCGTGCTATCTCTACATACTAGTAACTCACAATAAAAAAGATAAAATTAATATGGACACCGCAGATATTCGTTGACAACTGGCCAAAACATATAAAACGTAATTAAGGGGAGGAAATTCCGTAACGAAAAGTCAAGGTGTTATAATATCGAGGCTTACGGATCATCAGCTGCGAACGAAACGCATCAGGTGCTCAAATTCGTGAGTAAAGGTGTTCAGAAGGAGCAAAATATATTTTTTAATGTAACAAAGGAATTCAACAGTGATCGCTTTCGATCTAATTGCCGGAAACAGACGGCGATATTTAATTATACCATTAAATAGGTCAGACCATTATCTTTGCATTAACCAAACGCAGGTCTAACTCGCGAATGCACCTTCCCGCGTAAATGGCAAATGTCATTGCAGTATTACCAACCGTTTTAAAAAAAGAAATTATACTCCCATTTAATTAAAATAAATTTCACGAAACTACAAGGTTTTATGTATATTTTAATTTACGCTTTCAATACTTAGTTTTAGACTTTTAATTCAATATTTCTCATTGTAATAATTTTCGAGTTTCAACTTCAATGGCCCTTGTGGAAGAGACCACAATGTTGCCATTAACACGTGCGAACTGTTAATAGACCATCAACCGCTGGAGGGTAATTAGCGAGAATTTATAGTAAAAACATATCTTTGTATTTAAATTAAAACTAAATTTTCGAGTTTATTTGTGACCATTGACAAAACAGACAAGACATTGTCAAAATATTTCAACAATGGCGCGACTGTTGTTGCTAACGTCAAGTGCGTTAACGCACTCTCGCCCAGCTGTCTCGCAATAAAGCCACGTGCGCGGCAAAAAAATAAAAAGAATGAGGGGGACAAGATGGCGCTGGCTCTCGTGCACTTGACATTTCCAATTAATTTGCGCGGGACATCTGTGTCGTTAGCAGCTGAACGCTCTAGGCTATTTGGATATAATGCGGATTACGTAGTACGCATAACGACGACTGCCCGTGACACAGAGGGGTTGCTCTCATTTTAGGGTTGCGAAATTTTTGGAAAGGATTGTTTATTTCCTAACTGTAATTGCGTCAGCGTTCACATAACCACTTATTTTTAGTCGTGTAAAAATTGCTTTTGTAGAAAAACAGATTTGCGTCATAAGGAAAATTTACTTATTGACGTCACAGATTGCTTAATAGAGGTAATATTTCTATGCTCGAAATAATGTTACAAAATGTTTTATAAATATATTTAAAGTCATGGTTCTAAGGACGATGTTTGACTTTGTAACTTCGTGCTTTACTAAATCGTCGTGTCGTCATTTTTTTTAATTTAGAACATTAATGAATGACTTCTTTCGATTCAAAAACCACGAAGACTGCCAGTATTTTAGCAACCCTAGCTTGGAATATATCAGTATCATCCGATGCGGCAGACGCGACACGTGACAAGTATGAGTTTTTGCACAATATCAATTTGCGTCGAAGTAATTACTTACATTCAGAAGCGCAGTTTAAAGGTGCTCCGTTTGATAATTGGGTGAGCGATGTGCATAGACGTTATTTTTATAACACTGATCTACCTGGTCTTAAATCCCTTTTGTATTCTGACACTCCTTTCTTGCTGTTGTTCACTTTCCTAAGTAAGAATAATCTAGCAGTACAGTTAGCCTATTTTGCGGTTGAAAATCATCAAGTCACCTCTCCCACTCTAGGCGGAGTAGAAGTGCGTGTCAGATTTTTACTGACTTAAACCCACCCGTGTTCCTTCACTTGTCTGTGCGTCAGAGGCCCCGGTATCTATTTCGAACAATCCGCGGCAGTTCACTTAGCCTTCTGTAACGATTTCCTTTGTTTATCTTTTGTAACTCTTCTTCAGTTTAGATCCACAGTGAGAATGAGTTTATTCTTCCATTTCTTACATTGTCAACCTCTAATTCGTTTTCAATTTCTAGGTTTCAATTCTGACAGAATTGTACACCATTTTTAACCTCATAGGATTTTTTTAACGTTATAAACTATTACTTGACTTGGCACGTGATGGTAAGCAATGATGCAATCATTGATGATAAGGTGCACTAGTTTAATAAGTCAACTTTTTATGACTAATCATCATCATTATCATTTCAGCCGAAAGATGTCCACTGCTGGACATATGCCTCCACGAGGACCGGTCCTGCACCTTCCGCATGCAGCGGTTTCTCGCGACCTTCACCAGGTCATCGATCCACCTTGCCGGGGGCTTACCCAAGCTGCATCTCCCGGTGCGTGGTCGCCACTCAAGAACCCGTCGGCCCCATCGGGCATCGGTCCTACGGGCAATGTGCCCGGCTCATTGCCACTTAAATGTTACAATTTTTCGGGCTATGTCGGTTACTCTCGTTCTTCTGCGGATCTCCTTATTTCTGATTTGATCTCTCAGTGAAACCACAAGCATAGCCCTCTCCATTGCCCTTTGAGTGAATGACTAATACATATTTTGATAAATATCAATGTAGGAGTCTGTCCTTCGCAGTGGTTACCAATTTATTTTATTATTCATCTACACGCAATAAAATAAGACTAAGGATAAGACAAAATAAAAATCTGACTACATACAAAGGTGTTGCTTATTTCTTAAGAAATTTCTACCAGCAGACCTCCGAAAGAAAATGTTAGACAGAAATGTAGACAATACCAGGTCACTCAGAAAGTATTGCAACAAAAAGTTTTTATGTATGAAAAACTGGCCAGTTATAATTTATTTAAAAAAATATGATTATTTATAAATGATAATAGGTACTTTCCAAATTCAAAATTTCCCTCCACATTTTCTGAGTGTCCCACGTAGGTAGTGTGTAAAAATAAAAAGAAGTCTAAAACTAAAAATACTTTATGTATAGTAATTTATTTATGTATGAATAACACAAAAATATATAAATATGTATATATAATATACAAATTCTCACCAATTATGAACGGAACCACCCTCAATTCCCTCTGGGAGTCATTTGAGACGACTAAGGGATTGCACAAAGAGGGTGGCCAGTAATGTCCACCTGCGACCCAATAACATATTGCGACCGCAGACACGCATGCCAAATTATGATGTTGATATCCTCCAGATGTTTTTAACGAAAAATCTTTATCTATACAACTTTATTTCTTATTTATATGTACGTCGACAGCCTTCGTGGGTGGCGTAGCGATAGCGAACGCGGCCGCTGTGCAAGCAGGCGCGAGTTCGATCCCCGTGCAGTGCAAATATATTGACGTCCTCCGTGGCGCAGCAGTCAACACGCCTACCTGCGTTGTGGAGGCCCCGGGTTCGATCCCCGGCCAGGTCATGATGGAAAACGATCTTTTCCTGATTGGCCTGGGTGTTGGATGGTTATCTATATATTTATCTATTATAAATATAGTATCGTTGAGTTAGTATCCCATAACACAAATCTCGAACTTACTTTAGGGCTAGCTCAATCTGTGTGATTTGTCCGTATATATTTTCTTTTTATATTTTTTTTATGCATGAATATGAATATTTGCACTGGTCTGGTCGTGCTTCGGAAAGCACGTTAAGTCGTTGGTCCCAGTTGCCATACGAACATCTAAAGGCATTCATTACGGGTTGTCGGAGCCCTCTAAAGTCCAACAATTGGTCTAACTGCAATGCTTCGATATCGTCTTCGGGTTGTGGAGGTCAGACGGCAGTCGCTTCATGGAAAATATCGAAGTTTAGCCAAAAATCAGCATTTAGACGGGTAAAGCGGACCCCAGACCCCAAAGCTGAAAAATCTTCGGATGCGACTGGGATTAACGCTGAGATGATGATGATGATTTTTTATTTATACGGAACCTGAATATAGTTTGTTCAGAACAAGCAACTGAATCGATTCAACCTATTGCCTATTATCAACATAATTGGGAATAGGCTATCCGATAGAATTTGAGACTTACTTTGAAATAACAACTAGTATAACAAAAGTTTTGATTGCATCACTGCTTACCATCAGGCGGAGTCGCGGCCAAGCACTAATTTATAAAGTTAAAAAAAAGAAAAAAATATTGACAGTTCATCTTACGTAGGACATATACAATATGTAAAGAAAACCCTGTCCGATCCGTGAAGGTATTGTTAGGTATCGATAACTGATTCTACTAATGCCCACAAAGACAGGCTAAACTTAAAAAAAAAATCCCCCTAAAAAAATAAATATTATTTCGCAAAAAGAGGTAACTTAATACATGTGCGGTAAGCAACACCCTTCCGCGGGCGGCGGGGGGCAGGGCACGCGGCACCGTGGCACGTGGTCGCGTCGCTATGCGCTTATAATAATACCGGTGTTGTCACTTTTTAAAAATTACCAAATTTCGGGGAAATTGGAATTAATTCACGGGAAAAAAGGGTTATTCAAAATTCATTAGTGTTGTTACTATGATGATTATGTAAAATTTTATATCATATTTGGTCAAGTGTTTACCTAACCTTTATTATCCATAAGGGTCGGACAGGGTTTTCTTTACATATTGTATGTACGGACGACACTAGTAGGTCTAGTATGAGTTTTCATTACGAAACTCGATTGTCGATATCGAGTGCGTTTGAATCTCAACCAATGAGAGCGCAAAGCACGCTCGATATCGACGATCGAGTCTCGTAATGAAAACTCATACTAGGCATACTGGTCAAGCTACCCTAAACTGTCAGATATTATTAATCAACCTTGAGCCCTATGAGCCATACAGTTGAAGATCTAATAAAGAATGTTGACAGATTGTAAGAGATTGATGTGCTGTCGTCTGTACAAGCCGGCTAAATTAAGAGACGAAGAACCAATAATCCAACAAGTATTTATTTACCAACGTGTATCATCATTCATAATACATTCACAATTATACCGATTCTGTCCAAAAATATCGGATTCCAGGTATTCTTAGAACTTACTTGTCGCACTTACGTAAGCTTCCCGCAGTATTTGTGTTGCCAATTAACAAAATTATGATCTTGGTACTCCTGCAATGAGGTGAGGTTTGATTGACCCTCTTCCGTACAGTTATCTCTGAGTCCGTATTGGCATTACACGGTTTCCTTTGCCTATGAGTCAAACAGGTGATGTTTTTTAACATGTTTGGTTAAATACACAGGTTGTTAAACCTTCGTGAGGGTTTAAGGATGGTGCTCGCTCATTTACAGATCACCGTCATCATCTCAGCGTAGGTATAATCCCGGTTGCACCCGCGGTTTTTTGCGTTGGAGCCCAGGGTCCGCTTTCCTACAATTACTCCTCCATTTCGCACGATCTTTGGCATCCCCTGGTGTGAGATTGTTGGCACGCATGTCATCTCTAACAACGCCAAGCCAGCACTTCTTTGGTCTACCTTGCTTGTTCCGGCCCGGCGGAGGCGCCATTGCGAGACATTTGTTACCCACGTAACATGGTTTTCGTAGTTCTTAGCTCGCTCACTTAGAGATAAAGTTGAAAATCTGATAATGAAATCTGACAGCTGTAGTACCTTGATGTGCTGTCGACTGTACCTGGTATGTCTCTGGACTATTATTATTGTCCAGATGAGTTTGTTTGTTTGAACGCGCAAATCTCTGGAACTACCAGTAGGATTTGAAATCCTTTAACGTTACATAACCCAATTTTTGAGGAAGGCTATTGGGTAACATAACTTCACGGTAAGGCACTTCAAAGGCAAGCAATAACAAAAAGGTGAAGGAAAACATCTTGAGGAAACCTGGACTTTAAGTCTGAAATCACCAACCCGCATTGAGCAAGCGTGGTGATTACGCTCAATCCTTCTCTGTTTGAGAGGAGACCTGTGCCCAGCAGTGGGAGGATAAAAAGGTTGATGATGATGATGATGATGATGAATAACAAAAATAAAAGTCAGAAATAATACAGTAATGTGCTCAGGGAGCGCGATGCATTGAGGTGTAACTCAATACATTGCTCACCTAGTAATACCTTGCTACGAAGTCATGCCGCCAAGCGATTCGTCGTGTTCCGGCGTGATGTCTGGTGAAGCCGTACGGAGGACAGGTCTGAGTAGTTGTGTTGCGATGTGTGCCGGGTAAGATGCACTAAATGTTGTTGTGTCGGGAGTTTGGTCGTGGAGGGAACCCAGATCAATGTCCCTTTTTATGAATGATGATGGTGATCAAAAAATTTATCCTCTTCGCTGAATAACTTAATAAAATAGAAAGAAAAACACCCACTGAAGTTAAATTTAGTTTAGTTTTTGAACAAGGGAATCGGGGCCATTGAACAAATTCAATATTGACATGCAAAAATATGGATGTTTTTTTATAATCTAAACGCTGAACAGAATTGGACAGTGATAGATCGATGCTATCAGTCTCACTGCCAATCCGCTGGCTATTTGACTCTGTTTTAAATAAAAACATTTGTCCTACCTACGTCTACTTCATGGTTACCTGATTGATACAGTCCGGTTATTATTTCTTAAAGACATTTCTTTATAATTGTTCTGTCATTATTTACAATTCTAATTGCTTTACTGACATGTGTAATTGTGAAAATATTTGCAATGATAGACAAGAGATGATGAATTCTGGGTATTGTTTATTACTTATGCCAGGTTTATTTTTATTTATAAATAATTATAAACTAGTGCCTGACTGTGACCCCGCCTGATGGTAAGCAGTGAGGCAATCGTTTATGGTAAAGCGCGGTAGTTTATTAAGGCTATTCGCTCAAAAAAAAAACTGAATGAATAGGAAGGAAGACGGCAGTTGAGCGAGGTGATGCAATGTTAAACCCAACAACACGAGCGACGATACTGCGCCAGAGGGAGATTGATATGGAGACCCTCCACGAACAAACTCCCGACACAACAACATTTGCAATGTTTAACCAGAGGGAGATTGATCTGGAGACAGCGCACATCGCAACACAACTGCTCAGACCCGTCCTCCGTACGGCTTCACCAGACGTCATGCCGAAACACGACGAATCGCTTGGCGGCAAGACTTACGGCTAACCCATATTCTCCCGTGGGTACCGTAAGAGTCTACTAAGGGAACTCTCACCAGGGAAGCTGGCAGCAGCGTTTCTCCTGTGGAATATCAAACTACTGCGTACCCTAACCCGCCTGCCAAACGTGAGAAATAAGACATTCTTCTTTTTTTCCACTCAGCTTCGCTTCATGGCACAAACTATCATTCATATTACAATAGCCATCATTCCTTGACAGTGGCATAAATAACTATTGTCATAGAATAAAGAAGGGAAGTAGGTTATCTGCGACCCAATCCGCGATTTAATTGCCTACTGTCTTAGGGTTGACGACTGTCCGCGCTTCGTCGGTTACGGTTGTCGCCCAAACCGCTAACAAATATTTATAGACTAAGAGCTTATGTTTCAATTATTTGCTTAGTATTTAGTTTACATATACTAGTCAGTTTTTTTTTTTGTAATTTTTATTTTTAGTTTTGTACACATAAAGAACCATATTTATTTTTATTTTTAATTAATACAAATATAAATAATACAAACATAACATCTATTGAATCACACATTTAATACAAAATTACAAATTAGCTACAGAAAAATACCTACTTTCTTCGGTTTCGACTATTACGAAACGCGTTGTTATTAAACTTTAATGTGTAATATATCCGTATCCTTGTAAATAACTTTTAGAAATATAATTTGAAAAATATAAGTCTTTTATTTGTTCATAAATAGACATACCAACTTTGCAGTTTATGTGATCATTTTTTAAAAGTTAATGTGCCGAAAAGCCGTGACGCGCGAACCTCGTTCCGTGTTAGCCGCGACTAGCGCAGTCATAGGCACTCTAATATTGTGTTTAGGTGTGCGTGCGGCGACGCATAGATACTATGGCGCAAACATACAAGCCGCGCGCGGTCCGTTTGTATGAAGATAACGTACTTCCCTCTCTTTATTCTATGCTATTGTTTAACAACGTAAATAACGCAATGAATGTGGTTGAATTGTCAAAATGAAACCCATTGCTACTGATTGTGTGTTACGCCATTACCCTGCTGATTACTTTGTCATTACTCAAATCGTACCTCAAACAAAATTAAAAAGTGAAACAAGAGTCTTCGAAACAAAACATGTTGCTGTAACAATGTTCTACAACATTTGTTTCCCACGAATACAGGGATTTTCTGGCATACCAACAGTAAGTATCCAACCCTCCAGGACATCCTTACAACATTGGACACAGCCAAAAACTTAACAACTACAAAAAATTAAAAGACACTCCGTCAGTCGGACACACAGTCAGCAAAAAAGACAAATAACATACTCACTTTTATGAAACTATCGATTGATTGATTGATATTTTATGATATTATACAAACGTATACCGCTGTTTTCTTCGAGGATTTTTTTTCTACAATTTTACATTTTGATTATACGTACCGCCCCTATCATTTGATTTTCATTTTTTTTTTTAATTTTTTTTTCCGAAACATAATTAATAAAAGAAATCCGATACTTCAAAATCGCGAAAAATAACCCATTTTTACCGTGATGTTCAGATGACTATTACACAAACGACAAAAAGAAAATAATAGAGGCATAGGTATACTTTTTCTCTAAATTTTGATATAAAAATAATTGAGATCTGTTGTGTTTTGGAAAAGAAAACAGCTGAATACGAAACGTCTTTTGGTCAACGTTTTTGTAGGTAAAATCAGCCTGAGCTGCAACTGTCCTTTTCGCACTTTACCGGGAGAGGTTGGAAGCAGCGCGACGGCAATAGTTTCTTGAAATAGCTGTTTTCCAAATTCCTCGGCACTAGCTCGGCTCAAGGTTGATTAAAAATTTTTGACAGTTTCGGGTAGCTTGATCTACTGTCGTCCGTACCAAATAATATTTTCATGATTTTTTTTTTCTACGTCTATTAGATCAATATTTATTTTTGCTACAAACGAAGGATTTCAAAATTAAAGAGCTAAATAATTGAAATTTTTATTCCAATGGTAATTTCTTTGCTAACTGTACAAGCTACATACACACCATGAACGCACCTATTGTTTCAAGTTTGCCCGGCTGTTTAGCGCACGCGCAGGCCGACCGACCGAGTTTTATAGCGGAAGCTGTGCATCTAATTAATCATTTCCTTTCTTAATCCCCTCTGTTTATGTCCGACATTGTTTTGAGATGGATGTCAGTTCAAACTTGACGTGAAATTCGACTTCCATTTGGTTTACACGATTTCAGCCGCGTTTCTTGTCTTAATCCCCACGCTTGGCAGGCGGGTTGCGGATCGCAGTAACTTGATATTCCACAGCAGAACCGCTGCTGCCCGCTTCCCTGTTGAGAGGACAGCGTAGGGAAGCCTCCAACAAGGTGGTCTCGGGAAGCCGATGGATGCAGGCAGCACAAGACCGGTCAACGTGGAAAGCCTTGGGGGAGGCCTTTGTCCAGCAATAGACCTCTATAGGCTGAAGAAGAAAAAGAAGAAGCTGATTCTATAAAAACGTCGGTAAAGTGAACGTGGAGTGATCTGTCATTCCAAATAATGCTAGGAATTGACAGTATTGACAGATCACATCACCAACTTCTTATGGTGACATTTTTACAGATTTAATCGACTGAAGCTGTTGATGGAAATGCATGCAATGCTTTTATTATTTCTAACGCGACATAATTATTGTGGACAGCTTCACTTCCTAATAAAAACGTTATAATAACACTAGCGACGCCCGGGGTTTCACCCGCGTAAGTAGCAGTAATATAAAAAACCTATTCTCATGCCTAACGAATGTATTGTATACGAAATTTCGATAAAATCGGTTCAGCCGTTTTGGAGAAGTTCGTGGACAAACACTGTGTCAGGAGAATTTTATGTAATAGAAGATTATCATACGAGGAGAACTGAGTAGTCTTCCTCTCTGTGAGATGGAAAAAGATCATAAAAATAGATCTAGCCGTTATGGAGGAGTATGAAAACACGTCGTGGTGGCCTAGTGGTTAAAATACCAGTCTCTCAAGTATGAGTGAACGGGTTCGATTCCAGGTCAGGCAAGTGCCAATGTAACTTTTCGTTAAAATTAGAAGTACTTACTAAGTATATCTTGGATACCAATGACTGATTAAAAGGTGAAGGAAAACATCTTGAGGAAACTGAAATCGCCAACCCGCATTGAGTAAGCGTAGTGATTACGCTCAATCCTTCTCTGTGTGAGAGGGGACCTGTGCCCAGCAGTGGGACGATAAAAAGGTTGGTGATGATGATGATGAAAACACGAGAATTTAACTTATAACATGAAACCCGGAATATTTACATTGTATCGCCCGGCCGCACCCATATTAGTGACACGACAATTGTTTAAGCAATAAAATGACAACAATTATTAATTTAACACTTGTCGCACTTCCTGTAATTTATAAGCAATCACATAAGTAGGTGACAGACGCCAAGTTATCCAAAACTGTAATTTTTTCCAATATACTTTGAACTTTAATGATATAGTAATAAAGTAAAAAATCTATTAAAGAAACTTGAGATTGTAGTAGCTTGATGTGCTGTCGTTTGTACATACTACGATTTCAATGTTAAAGTCGAACTCATATTTTTTATTGAGAATACTTCATTCACTCACAAAACTTAATGAACCAAGCAACCACAGTAAATTACGAAGAAAAAGAAAAAGAGACAAATTTATTTCTGCAGCCAGAACAAAATCACATCATAACGCCAATTCCTCATAAGTCTCAAACGATTAATAAAAAAAAAACACAAAATAACGTAAATAAAAAAGTGTAGGTATAATCGTACGAAGCGCAGGTAGCGGGCACGTTTTGAAAACAATAGCGCTTCGAGATGCGCCTGCGACGCCCGGCGCGGCGCCTACCTGCCGGCTAGGGCTGTCCGGCAGGATCTCACCGATTTCTGCTAATTTAATAGCTATCGGTGAGACCCACATCACATCTTTTGATCTAAAAAAAAGTATCAATTATTAATTAAATGGATTGAATTATTATCAAATTAGATATTTTATTTCACAAAATAATCATAATTACTTATAAAACAGTAGAAGAAAGTTAAATGGTTCCATTAGATTTTCCCAAGGAGAATAAATAGCCTGCAAGAAACTCCACAATTGGTATTTTAAAAATGCATAAATACCGTGAAAATTATATACAAGGACAGGGGTAAGCCGTGTTCTCGTCGGACTACAATTTGAGTGTCTTCAAGGCTAGAGTGAATAGGCTCTTAATAAACTAGCGCGCTTTACCATCAACAATCGCATCGCTGCTTACCATCGGGCGGGATTGCGGTCAAGCGCTGGTTTATAATTTACTAGCAGCCGCCAGCGACTTCGTTCGCGTGGAGGTAGTTATGCTCCGCTCTAGCCTAAAACCTTTCTGGATTAATGGGCTATCCAACCCAAAAAGAATTTTTCAAATCGGACCCGTAATTCCTGAGATTAGCGCGTTCAAACAAACAAACAAACTCTTCAGCTTTATATATTAGTATAGATAAAAAAGCCTTTCACCACTCCTTGATTTTAGTAACAGTTATTAATGACAATTTACAGAATAATAGACTAGATATAGAAGGTTGGTAAAATGTATGAAGTTTGGTAAACATTATACAAGTAATAACAGCAATTCTGAATACAGTACCTACTCAATTTTAGTTACAGTTACTTTACAATTTACAGAAAGTTGGTAAAATGTACAAAACTTATTCTGCTTTTAATTGCTTTTTGTAACAAAAGGGTTTGGGGCGATGATTAGAAGTTATTGATATAAAATACACTTTACTTACATCTATATACTAATATATAAAGCTGAAAAGTTTGTTTGTTTGTTTGAACGCGCTAATCTCAGGAACTACTGGTCCGCTTTGAAAAATATTTTTGTGTTGGATAGCCCATTAATCCAGGAAGGCTATAACATCACGCTGCGGCTAATAGGAACGGAGCAAAACAAAAATGTAAAATGTATGCTGTATAATCTCTATAATCCTACATTATTACACTTCTAGATCATCTAGAAGTGTAATAATGTAGGATTATAGAGATTGACTCTTTTAAGGTTAAAATAAAATGTTCAAATAACTAACTCCACGCGAACGAAGTTGCGGGCGGTCGCTAGTGTATTATAATTACGTTAACTATTAATATAGTGATTAATAGGAAATTGTATTATTATATCCCATTAAAATTATATTACCATAATGAAGAAGTAATTAAAATAATAAATTATATCTCACAACAAACACTGTTATTAAATAATAATAAAATAACAACAAAAATAAAATAACAATTTCCATGTAAGTTTTAATAGAAATTGCTAATAAAACTGAACCAAAAAAATAATAAAAAATATGCCAGAAAATCAGACAAACATGGTAAATATCTCCTCAAAACTAATCTCGCAAATTGGCCATATATACTATCAAAATTCATACTTTACAAGCATATTATTAAGTGCATTAAGAACCTTACAATTCGGTACGGCAAACGGCTCAAGTTTTTTTGGCTAACATATAATCCTGTTGTGCTGTCAGTTACACAATGAGCCGTGATATTTGTTTAGGTGTGACACCCCTAAGCCTTGCATGCTGACCGTCTTGTGGTGGGAGGACAAGCAGTTTTGATACTTTAGAATCTTTCGGAAATATTTTACGTTGTTTATAATCATACACATAACCGAGTGTCTACAACGTGTAACAAAAAGGGTATATACATACCAAGGGCATGGCATCTTTAGATGATATCAAACGATATCGGAAGTTTCAACTCAAAAAAAAATACTAAAAAAATTGGTACCAAATTTTCGGTTTCGTGTGTCTCTTAAAATCAAATCATAACAAACGTGGCAGCACACTACATGCGTTAATAACTACTCGTTACCCGTCACGTTACTTGCCAAAATCCGATAAATGTCTTCAATATCTCTGTGCGACTAGTATGATAGTAGCCTATTACAGGCGGTGTTTTTCCTCATAACTTCCTAACATAAAGAGATAGGATTAAAAAACCCTTCCAATATCGTTTGATATCATGTAAAGCCTTTGCTATGTATATACCCTTTATGTTACACGTTGTATAATCCTATAAGCTTATTAAAAATAAATTAGACAGTAACCGAACTAGGTGAAAGCCTATATTTCGGTTATCAGCAGGGTAATTGCGTAACAGAGGTTCATTTGCAATGGGTTTCATTTTGACACTCCAAAAACATTCATTGCGTTGTTTACATTATTGAACAAACACATTTTCGAACATATGGAGAAATGGATTAGCATTATGCTTCAAAATGATTCAAATTGCAATGGTGTGTTACGCAATTAAAGAATTAAAGTGCAGCGCCCAAACCCTCTAATTTCAAAATAGCGATCAAGTAGAGACAATGGGCCTCATACGAAGGCTCAGAGTCACATAAAGGGCAATGGAAAGAGCTATGCTAGGAGTTTCTCTGCGTTATCGAATCAGAAATGAGGAGATCCGCAGAAGAACCAAAGTCACCGACATAGCTCTGCGAGTCGCTAAACTTAAGTGGCAGTGGGCAGGGCACATTGCTCGTAGAACCGATGGCCGATGGGGCAGTAAGGTTCTGGAGTGGCGGCCACGTACTGGAAGACGCAGCGTAGGGAGGCCCCCAAAAAGGTGGACCGATGACCTGGTGAAGGTCGCGGGAAGCCGATGGATGCGGGCAGCACAAGACCGGTCAGCGTGGAAAGCCTTGGGGGAGGCCTTTGTCCAGCAGTGGACATCTATAGGCTGAAGAAGAAGAAAAAGAAGAAGAACCCTAATATAATATCCTGTCTCGGTGAATCCAGCTCGGTTGGGCAGCGTTCGGGAAGCTACGCTACATCTTCTCGTCGTCCAAGATACCACAGTGTCTCAAGACTAAAGTCTTTGACCAGTGTGTGTTGCCAGTGATGACTTACGGAACTGAAACGTGGTCGCTCACAATGGGCCTCATACGAAGGCTCAGAGTCACACAAAGGGCAATGGAAAGAGCACTAGGAGTTTCTGTGCGTGATCGAATCAGAAATGAGGAGATCCGCAGAAGAACCAAAGTCACCGACATAGCTCTGCGAGTCGCTAAACTTAAGTGGCAGTGGGCAGGGCACATTGCTCTCACATGTATCTATCATTTTGTAAGATAAAAAAATAAGTTACTTAATATCATAATAAATTCAATATAATAAAATAATATAATCATTAGAGTAGGTGGTGGTATTGGGATATTAAGAAATTATTTATTTGTAATGTCTTTTCAAGCTATGTAACTTTCATTAAAAATATAACTAATTTAAATAGAATTATTTTTTTTTTACTAATTAATTAACAAAAACTTTGATCTCACTCACTATTCAAACACTAAGAACCATGACGATCCCGCATTTTAATGACTAAAGTACCAAGCTTGTATAGTCGTAGTAGACGTCTGCTGATCTGCGCAAGAGTGGCGAGCGGCGCTTTGTTGATTTACCATCGATTTTCGACTTCACACGGGGCCAACCATTGACAAGTATTGTGGTAAAGCTTTAAAACAATAACTTTTTATTTTCGTATATGTTTGTTTAAGAAAAACGAAACTGTTGTGATTCTGAGTCTTGTTTCTATTGTTATTTTTGTTGCATTGGAGAAAAGCATATTCGCGAATTGTAAGGTACTGACGACAGACAGTCGGTCAAGCTACTCGAAACTGTCAAATATTCCCAATCAAACTTGAGCATTAATGCTTTAGCTATAACATTTAAAATCTATTAAAGAAATCTGACAGCTTGTAGTAGCTTGACGTACTGTCCTCTGTACAAACATATTAATATTTATTTATTTATGTATTCATTATTTTCTAGCATTACAGGTTGCTTAACCTAATGCGGTAGAAAGGCCACATACACTTCAGGAACTTACCGTCCCACTGCTGGGCGCATGTCTCCTCTCACACAGAGAAGGATTGATGATTCCTTCTCTACATAGTATACTAAAATTTATTATATACTTAGCTGGTTTTACTTTGTGCCTCTACGAGAACATACATATTTTAAATATCCATGTGTGTGAAAATTTGACCTCCAGTACATTACGCCATGTACGCGCCAGCCATTTACATTTCCTCAAAGTAATCATATTTTAAACACGAGTGCTATGAATAATGGATATAAAAATCATTTATTTATGTGTTATTAATTTCTCCGTCTCAAAATATACTGTTGGGTACCTACAGACAAAAGCGGCCCTATCAAAACGGAGAAAGAAATCATCGTAACAAAACCGACATATCCTAGATATCAACCAGAAAAAAAAGACCTGAGACAAGCACTCTCTCCGTCTCATAGAGAAGCCCGTGTCTCATTAATAAGTACGACCAGTAGTTCTAATACATCATCATCAACATCAACCTTTTTATCGTCCCACTCCTGGGCACAGGTCTCCTCTCATACAGAGAAGGATTAAGCTTCACCACGCTTGCTCAATGCGGGTCGGTCCAGGTTTCCTCAAAATGTTTTCCTTCACCTTTACTCATTGGTGTCCAAGATATACTTAGAAAGTACATATAACTTTGGAAAAGTTACGTTGGTACTTGCCTGACCTGGAATCGAACCCGCATACTCATACTTGAGAGGCTGGTGTTTTAACCACTAGGCCACCACGACTTATATTCGATTATTACATCAATTCTCATTCATCATTATTTCTGTTTTCATTAGGTATTCTTTTTTTTTCGTTTCCTTCGAATACATAAGCTGATCTATTTATACAACGTGTAACATAAAGGGTATATACATAACAAAGGCACGGCATCTTTACATGATATCAAATGATATTGGAAGGGTTTTTTAATCCTATCTCTTTATCTTAGGAAGTTATGAGGAAAAACACCCCCTGTGATAGGCTACTATCATACTAGTCCCACAGTGATATTGAAGACATTTATCGGATTTTGGCAAGTAACGTGACGGGTAACGAGTAGTTATTAACGTATGTAGTGTGCTGCCACGTTTGTTATGATTTTATTTTAAGAAGCACACGAAACCGAAAATTTGGTACCAATTTTTTGAGTATTTTATTTTGAGTTGAAACCCTTCCGATATCGTTTGATATCATCTAAAGATGCCATGGCCTTGGTATGTATATACCCTTTTTGTTACACGTTGTATACATATACAATATGTAAAGAAAACCCTGTCCGACCCATAAGGATAATAAAGGTTAGGTAAACACTTGACCAAATATAATATAAAATTTTACATAATCATCATAGTAACAATACCTACTGATGAATTTTGAAATAATCCTTTTTTCTGGGGAATTAATTCCAATTTCCCCGAAATTTGGTAATTTTTTAAAAAGTGACAACACCGGTATTATTATAAGCGAATAGCGACGCGACCACGTCACAGGTGCCGCGTGCCCTGCTGAATGCTGAGTGCTACTGAATGGGGATGCTTACCGCACATGTATTAAGTTACCTTTTTTTACGAAATAATATTTATTGTTTTAGGGGGATTTTTTTTTTAAGTTTTGCCTGTCTTTGTGGGCATTATTAGAATCAGTTATCGATACCTAACAATACCTTCACGGATCGGACAGGGTTTTGTTTACATATTGTATAGGTGGGTATAGTTGGTTCCTCAATCCTCAATATGTTTTCTAGATTTCTTCTTCTACCTATAAAGCCTACCAAACTTTATCCTGTACCTACCTACTTTTTTTTTTTTCTTTAGGAATGTCTAGTTATTTCTTATCGTAGTAATTTGTATGTTATTGAACAACAATGACTGCGTACAGCAGTCATTACATAGTTACTCTCAATCAAAGCCACAAACTGCAGACACGTACAATTTTAATTCATTTTTTTTTTTTGTTGGCAACTTTACACGTCATTAACAATATTATTGCCAGGACCACCGACGGATTAAATCGAATAGCCCACAGAGAGGCTGAATAGTGAATGGTGCTTATTTGTGCTCACGAAGTTGGAAAAAAAAGTACAATAGTATGTATTCTTAGTAACGGTTTAATAGTAACGCATATTAGTTTCGCGTCATTTGAATTGGGTTGGGACTAAATTGACAGGTAGAAAAAAATGAAATGTGTTACAACCTTCATAGTAATGTAAAATGAAACCAATAAAAGTTTGATGCACTTATTATTAATCCTTATAATCTATACTAATAAACAACATTACTTTTTGTTTATGCGTTTGACAGCCTCCGTGGCGTAGCGGTAGCGGACGCGGCCGCTGCGCAAGGTGGCGCGGGTTCGATCCCCGCACAGTGCAAGTGTTTGTATGCATGAATATGAATATTTGCACTGGTCCGGTCGTGCCTCGGAAAGCACGTTAAGCCGTTGGTCCCGGTTGCCATACGAACATCTAGGGCAGTCGTTACGGGTTGTTGGAGCCCTCAAAAGTCCAACAATTGGTTTAACTGCAATGCTTCGATGTCGCCTTCGGGTTGTGGAGGTCAGACGGCAGTCGCTTCACGGAAAATGTCGAAGTTTAGCCATATCAGCAGTTGGACTGGTAAAGCGGGCCCCAGACTCCAAAGCTGAAAAGGCTTCGGATGCGACTGGGATTAACGCTGGGATGATGACTTTTTGTTTATGCGAAACTCGAAACACGTCTCCAGTATTTTTAAGTACAGAATCTACATGTACAAAATTTCAAAAAGATATCATGAAAAACCACAAAGTTATGAGCTTGTTATCCTACTTGGGTGTCCCAAAAATATGGCCCACGGTGCTTTTGGGCGGGCAAGCCGGGTGTAATGACCTGTGGCGTCAGCTGAGCGCGGGCATGCGTAGTGCGCTTAGTACTCACACTGCAACAATCTCTAAATTTATTTGTGAAAAAATATAACATGGTGTAAAAATGATTGGAATCGATTCAGTTGCTTATTCTGAACAAACTGTATTCAGGTTTTGAGTAAACAAAAAATAACGTTGTATAAAACTGAAGAGTTTGTTTCTCTGTTTGAAAGCGCTTATCTCAGGAACTCCTGGTTCGATTTGAAAAATTCTTATTGCATTGGATAGCTCATTATTACAGGAAGGCTTTAGGCATATATAACATCAAGCTGCAACAGGAGGGTGCATAACAAAAATTTAAAAAGTATGCTGTATATTTTGGGGTTAAAATAAAACGTTCAATTATCTAACTCCACGCGAACGAAGTCGCGGGCGGCCGCTAGTTAATTATACTTACTCTTTTAAATATTTACAAAAACATTTATACTTCAGATAATGTTGGGGTAGACCCGTTCTTGAGTGCAGACTGCGAATTGGCAAACGACAAGCATGTGACAGAACGCTCTCAGGTTAGGTGCAGCCACAATCTTCGTAAGATGGCTGATAGCAGATGGCTGAGAGTTGCCGAAAATTGAGCTGAATGGCGTGAAATAGGAGACACCTATGTCCAGCAGTGGACTGCTATCTTCTTCTCTTCTCAGTCTTTAGATGTCCACTGCTGGACAAAGGCCTCCCCCAAAGCTTTCCACGATGACCGGTCTGCATCCATCGGCGTCCCGCGACCTTCACCAGTTTATCGGTCTACCTTGGACGGACGGTGGACTACTATAAGCTGATGATAAAACACCTAGTTTAAATTAACCTAGACTGATGTTCAATATACCCAATTATTAAAATTGCAATCAATTGAATTTTTAGCTGTAGTTGTAGGTACCCCCTGACATTGTAGAATTTAAAAACCATCGACATTTACTAATAGACATGCCTTAGAGATGAGAATTGTGGCAATCCGAAAGAAAGAGAGGAAACGAAGTTTCGTCTATCTTTATCTCTCTCAAATCATCAATCATCTATGAGCAGCATAGACCACCTCTCTCACTCTTTTCAAACCAAAAAAGTTACTGTAGATTATACGTGTACGACATGTCCATTAATCTAACTGCAATGCTTCGATGTCGCCTTCGGGTTGTGGAGATCAGACAGCAGTCGCTTCTCGGAAAATGTCGAAGTTTAGCCATATCATCAGTTGGACTGGTAAGGCGGACCCCAGACTCCAAAGCTGAAAAGGCTTCGGATGCGACTGGGATTAACGCTGTGATGATCAGGGCCTGTAGCCAATGTAACATCGCTTCATAGCGAAGCGAAATCGAACACCAAACCAGCCAATGGCGGGAACGATTGACCACGCGACGCGACAAATCACGTGGTCAATCGTTCCCGCCATTGGTTGGTTTGGTACTCGATTTCGCTTCGCTACGAAGCGATGTTACATTGGCTAGGGCCGCTGATGTTAAATAGACATAATATACTAATGGACATGCCGTACACGTATATAACCTTCTATTTTTTTAATTACAAGAACAAAATAAGTAATACAACTTTTTCAACATGCCAACATTGCACCACCATTACTAATTATCCTGTGGTAGGTCCGAACAGATCCTTAGCGCCATAATAAATACTACAGGCAAGCATTTTTATTTCGTAAACACTTTTACTTCTTGAGTGGCTCTCGAATAGCGCCGTCAGGTAACCTCAAGCGCCGTCATAAAATCTTTTTTTTTTTTGCATTCTGCACCTGCAAAATGAAAAAAAAAAAACGGGGGAAGGAGTTTGAAACCCTGCGAAGGCTTATGTTTTGACAGCGGTACCCTTTGTACAATTTGCAGTGGTATTAAAAGTAATCGAAGGTGTATTACCGCGAAACGACACCTTGGCAAATTGCTTCATGGTTAGAGATAAGTTTTTTGTTAGCGTGTGACCTACTTTATGAGTGGTTGGTGAATTATTCTTTTTGTTATAACAACACCTCTTATCATCATCTCACGCATAACTTTTCTAGTCTAACTGAATACAAGTTGAGTTTCCACCCTTACGTTCTGGATACCACAACGACAACGATTGCATCATTATCATCACGATTCCATCAGGCGGGATTGCGGTCAAGCACTATAGTTTATAATCTGTGGTAATAATATAAAGCTGAAGAGTTTGTTTTTTTGTTTGAACACGCTCATCTCAGGAACTGCTGGTCCGATTTGAAAAAATATTTTTGTGTTGGATAGCCCATTAATCCAGGAAGATATACAACATTACGCTGCGACCAAAAGGAGCGGAGCATATTAAAAAAAATCTTATCGAAACCTACGCTACGCGGCGCGCAGCTAGTTAACTTTTTTTTTATTAATTATAAACTAATGCGTGATCACAATCCCGCCTGATGGTAAGCAGTGATGCAATCGTTGATGGTAAAGCGCGCTAGTTTCATAAGCCCATCCACTCAGAAAACTGAGTGAATGGGAAGGAAGACGGCAGTTGTGCGAGGTGATGCAATGTTTAACCAGAGGGAGATTGATCTGGAGACCCTCCACGACCAAACCCCCGACACAACAACATTTGGCGCATCGTAATCAGCACACATCGCAACACAACTGCTCAGACCCGTCCTCCGTATGGCTTCACCAGACATCATGCCGGAACACGATGAATCGCTTGGCGGCAAGACTTTGTCTGGTGAGTGGTGACTACTGCCGGTAGCCGATGTTATGGCCTACCACCAAGAAAATAAAAATAAATAATACAACTACTATTTTACCTGTTGCGATGGCCTGCCTGATTCCATACCCTAGTTACTGGATTAAACGATACCCCTTGTAAAGACTGGTTGTCATTGTTTTTGGCTTCTGAATACCCGAAACGGCGTCGTCGGTCGAAGATTTGCTAATGACAACCGGGACCATCGGCTTAGGTTCGAGGGCGCTTCATATTAATCTGTTCGACGCCATTTACAGATGAATAAACACCCTTTGAGGAACTAATGAAATAAAAAGCTTTTATTTTTAGGTAACCCAAAATCACCCATACAGTGACTAAAATACATACACACACACAACACAATACATGAAACAAAAGTTACCAAACACAGCTAGCAACAAGCCTATTACAGCAATGTCCGATACAATGAGCAGTCAAACCTCCCTGCAATCATCGCCAGAACTGTACTGGAGCTGCCCTGCGCACTAAGGAGGTCTAGTCTGTAATCTGTTTAAATAATTATGTACTACAGACAAATCTTTACACTAAAGTCAGCATTTGTAATTAGTACTACTATTAGATAACAGATGGCATTATGTCAATTATAGTATTAACTCTGGACGCCACGCCGATTTTATTTGTATGCGAAATATTTATGGAATGTTGTAGAAGAAACTATGTTCATGGAGCCCCTAGCAATGGTGCTGTCGGTAGTACTTAATTCAGTTTTATTTTAACAGTTTTATAACCCACCTTCAATGGGAGTAGACAGTAAATAGAGAACGCCACGTGTTACTACTGTTACATACTTCTGGATCTTCTGAAGAATTTCAGAACACCCAGACCTTAAGACAACCTCCATTCACGTACTCGGTAAGTATTTGTAAACCATCCTCACAATAGTCCGCATTATTAACGGTAGATCTTCCGCCAAGCTAAACAAAGAAAGCTTCTGAACAACTTCTCAAGAGATTACATACTTTTATTTTCTTTCTAACGCATCAACAGTTTGCAATTTCACAAAAATCGTGGTCTGCACCATGTTCATTGTTCCGAAGACAGAACAATAGCTTGCTGGGCTGCAATCAACCAAATTATACCGTCGTATATCACGACTGATATGAATTTAGATAGAACACTTTCACACGCCATTTTGTGATAATCTTTTGTAAAATAAGTTATGGTTCGTAGATTCAAAGCGCGATATACTTACATTAGTTATTTGAATATTTGTAGATGAAAATTTAGGCACTTACATACCTACCTTTTTACATGCTTTTTATAAGCTTCACTTGTATGTTTGCTTCCTTGCTTGTTTGCTTGTTTGTTTGTTTGCTTGTTTGTTTGTCCGTCTCTAACTCTTTGGACTACGAGTGAGCGGCTCATTACTGTAAAATATCCCACCGTTTTCAATACGTTCGTTTGTTTGTAAAAAAGAATATCGAACTAAAAAGTAGAAAATAAATATAGTTTAAAAAACTAAAAAAGCATGCTTTTAAAAAATATGAAACTGAAAAGTTAAAAATAATTTAAAAAAAAGCGTGAGGCGCTTAATATACAAAAATTATTTAATTATAATTATTAATTCCAATACTATATTATTATATTTACCACCTGTAACTGTATAATATGGATTGCAATAAACGATTTGATTTGATTATGGCAAAAAGTGTCTCACGCTTTTGTTTCAAATTATTTTTAATTTTTAATTTGATATTTTTTAAAAGCATGTTTTTTTGGTTTTTTAAACTATATTTATTTCAGCTAACTTCGTAACATCTCAAAATCAGTTTCACAATTATTGTTAACTTATTAGCCAAGTTTAATTAATTTATTTATTACAAAAAAGTATATAAAGAACCTATGTACAAAATTTCAAAAAGATGTATTGAAAAACAACAAATTTATGAACTTGGTTGTTCGAACAAAAATATGGTTAAAGTTCCGGTCGGGCGGGCGAGCGCTGTCATTGACCTCTGGCGTCAGCTGTTGCGCGCGCGAGAACTCCAAACTGCAACAATTTCTAAATGTATTTGGGAACAAATATAACTTGGTGTAAAAATGATTGGAATCGATTCAGTTGCTTATTCTGAACAAACTATATTCAGGTTTCGAGCTTCTCGAGATAACAAGAAAAAGACCATTCCATACAAAACGTTTTACATGATTTCCCAAGTTTTAATAGAACTATTCTGCCATTCACGGCAAAGACAAATTAAGGATCATAAAAATCGTTCTTGAGTTTTTAATAGTTGTTACCCACTTTGCTTTATTTATTGATTTCTATGCACTTGTTTTTACAGAAGATTGTCCAGAAGGGATCTCACAATCACCTCCTCCTGGTCCATGAATCATTCAGAAACTTTAGTAAATTATTACGAATTTCATTGATTCAATATACTTCAAGTTGAAAAATCACCCGACAACTACAGAATAAACAATCTATTACATAGCAACCTACTGAATTATGTACGACCATCCATTTTTAGGGTTCCGTACCTCAAAAGGAAAAAACGGAACCCTTATAGGATCACTTTGTTGTCTGTCTGTCTGTCTGTCTGTCTGTCTGTCTGTCTGTCACCACCCTTTATCTCAAGAACGCGTGGACGTATCAAGCTGAAATTCACATGAAATACTCGGGTCTATTGTCCCTTTAAGCTGTGAAAATATCAAACTTCTAAGCCAAGCCAATCAAAAGATACAGCCGATTATGTCGATATTTTCAACAAATTTTCGACACTCGCAAAGGAATCAAAACCTACAGGATACTTCCCGTAAACTCAGAATCTTGAAAATTGGCATGAAGCATTGTCATATAATGCAAATATAGGAAAAATTGCGAAAATCACATTTTTTAGTTATATAATATAATAAACATATTTTAATAAAATGGAACTTACTACCTTATTTCTCACGAACGAATAAAGTTATCAAATTGAAATTTATACCAAATACCTAGGTCTATTGTCCCTTTAAGCTGTGAAAATATCAAACTTCTAAGCCAAGCCAATCAAAAGATACAGCCGATATGTCGATATTTTCAACAAATTTTCGACACTCGCAAAGGAATCAAAACCTACAGGATACTTCCCGTAAACTCAGAATCTTCAAATTTGGCATGAAGGATTGTCATATAATGCAAATATAGGGAAAATTGCGAAAATCACATTTTTTCAGTTATATAATATAATAAACATATTTTAATAGAATGGAACTTACTACCTTATTTCTCACGAACGAATAAAGTTATCAAATTGAAATTTATACGAAATACCTACCTCTATTGTCCCTTTAAGCTGTGAAAATATCAAACTTCTAAGCCAAGCCAATCAAAAGATACAGCCGATATGTCGATATTTTCAACAAATTTTCGACACTCGCAAAGGAATCAAAACCTACAGGATACTTCCCGTAAACTCAGAATCTTGACATTTGGCATGAAGGATTGTCACATAATGCAAATATAGGAAAAATTGCGAAAATCACATTTTTTTAGTTATATAATATAATAAACATATTTTAATAAAATGAAACTTACTACCTTATTTCTCACGAACTAATAAAGGTATTAAATTGAAATTTATAACAAATACCTAGGTCTATTGTCCCTTTAAGCAGTGAAAAAATCAAACTTCTAAGTTAAAGCGATCAAAAGATACAGCAGTTTATACCGACACCTTAGACGAATTTCCGTCACACGCTAGGGAATCAAAACCTACAAGCAAAGACATTAAAATTATATTTACAATAGACAGGACATCACGAACAAAATCGTAAGCCAATACTTTTATCGACTTGGTTAAAAGTCGCTCAGTCTAATCTGCGCGTCAGGACGTAATTTGTGTCCACCAAGAATAAACATTTTCTAAGGAAATATGCCATGATGCGCTTTGTGTTACTGTACATCTCGTTATAGTAAAACCACTGGACCTAACTTCGGAATGTTTTTCTATGAATTATTTATATTTCGTCTGCAATTCAAATTTTAAAAAATCTTAAATAGTTCTAGAAAATTTTCCATTATTGTAATAAGCGCCCTCTATTGTTAAGTAGTTTTACTATTTTCTTGAAGAGATGTAGTAATGTTGTTTATCGATTTAGTTATCGATAATACTTATTAAGATGAATACATTTTGTTGTATTTTATTGACATTTAAAATATAGCTAAATAAACTTAAAATATTACTATATTTCAAGTTTATTTATTATTAACTCTATTTAAACATAATCATATCATATTAATAAACAAAATTGAATGAACAATTACTATTCATTTATCTAGGTTTTTGTTATTTTTGGTTTCCGAATAAAAATAATGTTGTAGGGAAAAAGTGGATACGATTTGTCCAGATAGACCGTAGAGAAGAAAATTGGCTTCCGTCTCATTCGTCGAAATTATGCTCAATGCATTTTAAAAGAGAAGTTATCTACTTTGGAAAGACTTGTCGATCAAATTAAAAAAAAAAAGAATCGGTACCTTGTATTAGAAATGAAATAGTAAGTTATTAATTTCAGTACTTTTCTACTTAACCGTAAAAATTGGAATAAAATTTACGGTTAAGTGGATAAGTACATAGATTACATAACTTATTTATAATGAAATATATTCATAAAATATGTAGGTACGTATATGTAGTACAATGATTGCGAGCTACTTTGTGATTTTGAGGATTCCGTACCTAAAAGGTAAAACGAACCCTATTCATGAGACTTCTCTGTTCGTCTGTCCGTCTGTCACCAGGCTGTATCTCATAAACCGTAATAGCGAGACAGTTGTAATTTCCAGAGATTGTGTTAGTATTTCTGTTGCCGCTATAACAACAAGTACTAAGAATAAAATAATAAAATATTTAAGGGGGCTCCCATACAACAAACGTGAATTTTTGCCGTTTTTTGCTCCATATTAATAACGGAAACAGATAGACGCTTAAAATGTTCACAGAATATTTAGTTATATATTCAAATTACAAATAAATAATTAAAATAAAATAAATACTGAAGGCGGGCTCCCATACAATAACCGTGATTTTTTTGCCGTTTTTAAATATAATGGCGTACGAATCTTGTAAAGGTCTTGCTCCAGCAGACTACCATTTTTGTCGTGATTTGGACAATTATCTACGTGACAAGAAGTTTTCTTCCCAGGAGGCAGTTCTGCTTTCACATAGTTTGTGCACTCTAGATCCTCAGAGTTCTATCGCAAAGGTATAAACGACCTTCCTATATATTTATTATAAATGAATTATTTAAAAATTAAAAAATAAGCAATTATTTAGATTTTCAGTACTAATCGGCAATTTTAAACTTTAACGCCTATTATATTAAAAGAATTATATAAATAAGAAACTTGTAAACTTGAAATTACCCATAATTATTCTGCTTCCTAATTTTTTGTTTCAAGCTATCATAATGCGAAAAAACATCGTCGTAGTAACTTCTTTGAATATTATCGATAACTTTATATCGAAATGATACAAACCCTACCACAGTTTTTTGCATTGCCATTTAAAAATATTTGAAAACAAACGTGTAAAAAGAATAATTTTGCTAAAAACGAAATGCAAACGAAAATTGCAAAACAAAATGCGCTTTATGGCCTAAAAGGTCTATTACACTCAAAATCGCAATAAACTGAGCGTTAAAATAATTCGTAAGCATAAAACATCTAAAATGCCAATAGACGGTGTCACGGTAAATGAATAGTAGCGAATAAAATTCTAAAACAGTTTTTGTTTATACAAGACAAGTTTCACTTAATTTATTTACTTTTCAATATTTATTTACCCGATTTGAACTATACTAGGGTATTAAATCGGATCTGGCAACATAGACCACACTGGCCACCTACCGGGCAATAGCTGAATATATTTTATATAAACTTATTTCATTTTTACTATTTGATGTCTCCAATTGTCGATCTAATTTTGCTATATTGTACTAGATGGCGGAACTGAGCCATGGGATCACAGTTTTTCTATGCCATTTTGACACATGCCCTCTCTATATATCTTAAATCTCTTTGCCTACAAGGTACTTCCCGTGAACTCAGAATCTTGAAATTCGGCACGAAGCAACGTTATATTATAGTACAGACAGATAAAGGAAAAATTGTGAAAATGATAAATTTGAAGTTACATAAAATATTAAAATATTATTTTTGCTTACATGACATAAAATATTTTTTTAATAATTATAAACTTACTACCTACCCTTTTTCACATGAACGCGTAGAGATATTAAAGTTGAAATTCATATCAAACACTTCTTAAATCTAATTGCCTCTAAACTGTGAAAAATTCTAAATCAATGCTAGTATTATAAATGCGAAAATAACTCTGTCTGTCTGTTACGCTTTCCCGCCTAAACCTCTCAACCGATTTTGATAAAGTTTGGCACAGACAATCTCTAGACCCTGAGAAAGAACATAGGCTACCTTTTATCCCGGAAAAATTTGATGTTCCCGAGGGGAATTTAAACAGCGCGATATAACCGAACTCCACGCGGGCGAAGCCGCTGGCGGAAAGCTTGTACGTCATAAATTGTAAACCGCTACGTTTATACAGCGGAACCCTCGGTGTGCGAGTCCGACTCGCATTTGGCCGGTTTTTTTAAAAAAAGAACGCATTCTGATCAACGCCTCGAGCCATTCGTGCTCAACGCAATACTCAACTTTGGGAACGAATGACTAATATCTACTACATTCACTTCATTCGTGAGAATGGAATCCGTAAGTGACACCAGACGGTCCTGTTTCAAATTCAGAACGATTATCCCAAAAATTCAAATGGAGCAACCAATATTTAAAGATCTGTCGAAAATGATCTATTTTCTCGTCGTTCGACTTAGCGGTGTAGTGTGCGGGGGGCGAGGCAGATCTTTGTAATTGGTCTGTGTCAAGGAATCTGATAATCGGTAGCATTTGGCAGCACGCGAAGATCCTTGGGATTGAAGTTTTTTTTTATAAGATAAAAGGTCGGCTGCCGGTCAGTAGTCGACGTGCCAGGCGTGCGTTGACCTTGCTACCTCCATGGGAATTGATGAACAGAATATGAGTTATTTAATTAACGAGCTTGTATCGTTCGGGCAGATAATTGTTCAGACCTCAATTTTTTTATTCCTATGTTAGTTGTGAATTGTGCTTTCCATATACGCGATGATCTATAATAAATTACTAGAATCATCGTTATTCCATTAATCATTTTTCGTGGCCTCAAAACCTTTAAAATTTGTGTCTTCGATGGACTAACACATCTCAACGAAATGATACAATTTATCACATTCATTTGTATTGCATTCATGAATATAATATATGTATGTATATTATTTTTATGGCAAATGAAGTCACTCTTTTGTTGAGCATAATGAAGTTCAATTGATTGATCGTAGATGAATGAAAACCTTAATAAGTTAGGAAAATTTTAATTAATTTTATTCATATACTTAGATTTGTAGCCAATTAAAGTAATAATAGATACGATTTTTCTTTTGTATTTATTTTTATTGGCTTCTGTGAGGCAAGATGCTCGATGGTCATTATGTCGAACAAAAGTGAGGTAATCAAAATGTTCTTGAAATTAAATATTGGCTCGGATTTCGATGTTTATTGAAGATTTTAATGATATTTTAGAAAGTGGTAATCCAACTTAGGTAATTTCTTTGCCCCAAGTCATAACGCGAGGCCAACATGGTTACAATTACAACATTGCTTTTGGACGATACATTTTGATTTCAATTACATGTTTTGAATTCCAAATGATTAGATTTTATAGAGAATTGGATAGTTTGGATATGTTGAAAAAATAAATAAAAGGTAACGAGCTATACAATATGTAAAGAAAACCCTGTCCGACCCGTGAAGGTATTGTTAGGTATCGATAACTGATTCTACTAATGCCCACAAAGGCAGACTAAACTTAAAAAAAAAAATCCCCCTAAAAAAATAAATATTATTTCGCAAAAAGAGGTAACTTAATACATGTGCGTTATGCAACCCCTTCCGCGGGCGCAGGGCGGGGGGCGGGGGCTGGGCACGCGGCACCTGTGACGTGGTCGCGTCGCTATTCGCTTATAATAATACCGGTGTTGTCACTGTTTTAAAAATTACCAAATTTCGGGGAAATTGGTATTAATTCCCGCGAAAAAAGGATTATTTCAAAATTCAATAGTATTGTTACTATGATGATTATGTAAAATTTTATATTATATTTGGTCAAGTGTTTACCTAACCTTTATTATCCTTATGGGTCGGACAGGGTTTTCTTTACATATTGTATATATTTATAAAGGAAATAAGGGTGGAAACGCTAGAAAAAAGGAGCTGTCGTGAGTATAGTGACCTTATTGATGAGGTCCGGCGGTACTTCACACCAGGACAGCTTCTAATGTTATGTTTTCTCGGTGGTAGGCCATAACATCGGCTGCCGGCAGAAGTTACCACCCACCAGACAAAGTCTTGCCGCCAAGCGAATCGTCGTGTTCCGGCATGAAGTCTGGTGAAGCCGTACGGAGGACGGGTCTGAGCAATTGTGTTGCAATGTGTGCCGGGTACGATGCGCTAAATGTTATTGTGTCGGGAGTTTGGTCGTGGAGAGTCTCCAGATCAATCTCCCTGTAGCGCAGCATCGTTCGGTCGTGTTGGTCTTGGGTTTAACATTGCATCACCTCGCTCAACTGCCGTCATCCTTCCTATTCCTAAGTGTTTTAAGTGAGTTTTAGGCTAGAGTGAATAAGCTCTTAATAAACTAGCGCGCTTTACCATCAACGATTGCACTGCTTACCATCAGGCAGGATTGCGGTCTAAGAATATTCCCTCTAGGTTTCAAGACACTTAAATTGTAGTCAGACGGAAACACCGCCTCTGGCAAATTGTTCCAGTCCCTCGATGAACGTGGTATAAAAGATGAGGCGAAACGCTACGTTCGGATCGTTGTGGTGTCAACAACGTAAAGCGTCGTTCTAATTGGCGTAGATCGTACGATGACACGCTGCGTTCTCTTCGTGCGACGAGTTCAAACATACAGATTTCATCAGAGTGTCCTAATTTGAACCTCGCAACAAATCGTGCGTGCACATGAAATTTTTAATAACGATCGTACGCATATGACACTCTGTTGAAATCTGTATGTTTTAACTCATCGCACGAAGAGAACGCTTTATGCCTTCGTGCGATCTTCGCCAATTAGGACGACGCCTTAGGGTGGACACTCGCCGTACGACGGGTCGTCCGATGATGGAACGGAGATGAGGGAATTAAATCATGCAATTCCCTCGCACACTCACCGAAATACATCCTATAGAAAACCGACAGGCAGGCTCTTCGCCTGTGCTCCATTCCAGACCGTCTTGAGTTAAATCTGGGTCGCCAATTAGCTTCTTCGTACGCGTTTCCACTGAATCCAAAGTAGCGAGGTGGCATTTTGCAGCACCAGCCTATATGTGGCTGCAGTACTCTACACATGAACGGACCAGTGCTTTGATTTTTTTTTTTAATAATTATACACCAGTGCTTGACTGCAACCCCGCCTGATGGTAAGCAGTGATGCGATCATTGATGGTAAAGCGCGCTAGTTTATTAAGAGCCTATTCACTCTAGCCTTGAAGACTCGTCTAATTTCGACAACTAGTCCAAAAGGTCCAACATCTTTGATTACCATACCATGAAGATAATACTCGTAAATAACAAACTTTCTTCTTGTTAATTACCACAATGTCATGGGTGTCCCTCAGAGAGAGCCAGACTCGATAACTCAAGTTAATTCAGCGTTCAAATTAAATGGATCGTGTAGAGAAAATTGCTTTGTACTGATTCTCATTACCATTATCATACATCATACAGAATCACCACCCGAAAGCAGCGGTGGCCTAGTTGTAGGTTCGAAGCCAGTCAGGCGCTTTACTTTGTGTAAATTATTTCATCACCACTGCTCTCAAAACGGTGAAGAAAATATTGTCAGGAAACCTATGTTCTAGAGGCAAAACTTCAAAGAGATGTGGCATCTACCAACCCGCACTGGACCCGCGTGGTAGATTACGGCCCATTCCCTCTCATCGAGAGGAGGCTTGTGTCCCAAGAGTGGGAACAATATAGGCTATTTACGTACCCGTTTTACAGTAGACACCAGGGGCCCTATTCTGATATTACAATAGCGCCAGAATGGTCGGTCAGTGATCTCACAATGATCAATTTTGTGAAGTTTCGTAATCTACTAACAAAATGGCGTCATTATGACTTTCCAGTGTCAATCGCTCCATATTAATAAATGTTCAAATTGAGTAGTAGTTTTGAGCAGAATCATTTCTACTAACAGGTTTTACAATAATGGCAATACGGCAATGTCATTCTATCACCATTCCATTACGACTACGACTGCGACTGAGGTAATTGATCCATCATTATGGATTTAGCAGATTTTAAGCACACACGAAGCATATTAAATTGAAATACTAGGTATGCTAAAATTTTTGTAATCCTGCGGCGGCTACCAGCGTGAGGGCTTTGAGATTGCTATTCCCCCACGCGCTCCTCCTCCTCCTCCTTTGCCAGCATCACTGCTTCACAGAAGGAGGTGACGGCCTGCCATGCACTCTCGCTCCGGACCATGACCTGGACCAGAGCCCGACGTGAGAGACACCGATCACCGCCACGAGGACAAAAACAATAATTCTCACTCTTCAGCAGCCTGCAAATACCTAAGTACGATACCGTATTTCCGAATGAAACGGTTAAAATATAATCCACAATATCACTTGATTTATTTTAGCACCCCGTTCTAACTGCAATGCTTCGATATCGAAGTTTCGCCAAAAAATCAGCAGTTAGACTGGTAAAGCGGACCCCAGACTCCAAAAGCTGAAAAAGCTTCGACTGGGATTAACGCTGAGATGATGATGATTTTAGCACCCGTTGACAAGTTCAAACAAAAGAGCACTGAGATTCTGGCGATGCGAAGCCGGTGGTCATTTGACAACTGTACAATATGTCTTCAGAGCTCAGTCCACATAATTCATCGCGTCTTAGATTTATCATACCATCATCATCTCAGCGTTTATCCCGGTTGCATCCGCGGCTGGCGCGTTGGAGCCCGGGGTCCGCTTTCTTATAAAGAAAGAAAGAAAAATTGTTTATTCCGCACAAACAGAACGCACATAGCAATAATGATACACTTAAATAATAATAAACACGTAATAAAGAAAAAAAGAACAAAGAAATATAACCTACTAAAAAGCCTCTTACTCAAAATAAAAAAAATCTGATGTCATAACCCGGGTCAAAGACACACATGAGACAATTAGACATTGACAGTTTAAAAAATCAAACTCTTCAATCTTACTCAATTTCCTCCATTTCGCCCGGTCTTTAGCATCCTCTTACCACGCTCTTACAACGTCAAGCCAGCACTTCTTTGGTCTACCCCACTTGTTCTGGCCCGGCGGAGGCGCCATGGCAAAACATTTGTGACCCACGTAACATGCCGGTTTTCGTAAGACGTGACCGTACCAACGTAGGCGACCCTCCTGCAGTTTGTCCGCTATGTCACAGACATGAAGACCGCCACGGATGCGGTCTTCATGCGGATCTTAGACTTATCATACCGTCAAACCTTATCTCACAAACTCCCAGCTAATAAAATCACTTCAGGTATCTTTCGTCATTGTTACTTTGTTTTGTTTCAGATGCTCAAGCGGCGCGGGCGGCGGTGGGAAGGCCCCAAGGCGTCCACTACAGCACGCGAGCATTCCAAGAGATCTTGGACACAGATTTTTATGTCTTAATTTTGAATCATTGATATTAGCCATGTACTACGACATGACTTTTAACCTTTATCGATCGAATCGTAAATCTATACTAATATATAAAGCTGAAGAGCTTGTTTGTTTGTTTGAATGCGCTAATCTCAGGAACTACTAATCTAATTTGAAAAAAATTGCATTGGATATCCCATTAACCCAGGAAGGCTTTAGTCTTTATAACATCACGCTACGACTATAGGAGCGGAATATAACAAAAGTTTAAAATGTATGCTGTATATTATGATCTAGAAGTGGAATAATAAATCTACAGAAATTTACTCTTTGAGGGTCAAAATAAAATGTTCAAATAACTAACTCCACGCGAACGAAGTCGCGGGCAGCCGCAAGTTTTATATACTTTTACACATCAAATAAAATAATAATTTGTATTTTAACTGCATATATGTGAAGTGTTTGTTAACAAGTCTGTTAGGAAACACCTCACCTATGTAGTTAAAATACATATGATGATATGATGTGTCTTCTCAAAGTAATCAGTCTTTGAGAAGACGATCGTAACTAACACAGAGGTCACAAAATTCAGCCAGATCATGCAAACTATGCAGATTAGTGTCTGAACCATTCATCAATTCTTTTTGAACAGTTCTTCTTTTACTATACCTATAGCAGAGACAATTTCTCCATATAATCAAAAAATGTGTCTGGTCAATAACATAAATATCGCAATGTTGTTGAGATGTCAAAATGAAACCTATTACTAATAGTAATGATAGTATATTACGCTATTACCCTGCTCGTTTTTTTTTTTTTTTAATGGATTAATGGCGACTGCACGGTTAGCCCACTGCTGCGCTGCTTGTCGCGGGTTCGATTCCCGTCCGGAACAAATATTTGTATGACCTACAAGTAGTTGTTGCGGGTCTGGCTGTTGTTGTATGTGAGTTTATACGTTTTTAAATGCACCCACAATAAAAATTCCTAGTGGAACAACGTTTTTTTTTTAAGTTTACAAGAATCTTGAGAAGTTCTTGTGAAACACTGCAATTAATGTTAAAATTGATGTAATTACAATGTGAAGTTAACAGCACTTTTGTAAATCCACAGTTATTACAACTAGGCTAATGATACAATAAATCTTACAATTGGAGTTATTAAAACTTAATTACACGATACACACCCTGCCTGGGGTGTAAAGTGAACAAAATATTATAATTACACACCACTAGCCGAGTAATAAGCAAGTGAACACCGGTAGCGGAAACACAAATCACGTTGTATCGATTCTTTATCGATTTTAAATCGATTGATGACGACGTGCCGCGTAACTCGGTACGTGGGGCGGGGCGAAAGATATTTCTCTATGACCGATGGCTTCAAACTTAAGGTTGTTACTTCTAAGTTACGTTCTTTTTAGGGTTCTGTACCTCATGGGACCCAACTATAAATCTATACTTTCTATCCATACTTAATATTATAAATGCGAAAGTAACTCTATCTGTCTGTCTGTCTGTTACGCTATCCAGCTTAAACCTCTCAACCGATTTTGAATAACACAGATAATCTTTAGACCCTGAGAAAGGACATAGGCTACCTTTTATTGAAAAAAAAAATGATGTTCCCGAAGGAAATCTAAAAAGCGCGATATAACCGAATTCTACGCGGGCGATGCCGCGGGCAGAAAGCTAGTACTATTATATAAAGCTGAAGATTTTGTTTATTTGTTTGTTTGAACACGCTAATCTCAGAAACTATTGGTTCCATTTGAAAAAATATTATTGCGTTGGATAGCCCCCTAAACCAGGACCCGGAACAGATCAAAACTTTAAAAGGTATGCTTTATATTAAGATCTAGAAGTGTAATAATGTGTCTATAGAAATCGACTCTTTTGGAGTTTTTTTACATTTGTTTACATACACGCTTACACTTAAACAAATATAATTCATAAAAGCCAGTAACAGTCATCATAGCTAAGTATAACATAAAAATTATCTTAACTTTTAAAACAATAATGTTTAATTTTTTTTTTTAATATATACATGCAAACATACACACATATACATATAACATATATCCATACTAATATTATAAATGCGAAAGTAACTCTGTCTGTCTGTCTGTCTGTCTGTTACGCTTTCCCGCTTAAACCTCTCAACCGATTTTGATGAAATTTGGTACATACAATCTTTAGACCCTGAGAAAGAACGTAGGCTACCTTTTATCCCGGAAAAAATTTATATTCCCGAGGGAAATCTAAAAAGCGCGATATAATCGAACTCCACGCGGGCGAAGCCGCGGGCGGAAAGCTAGTATATATATATATATATATACAATATGTTAAGAAAACCCTGTCCGATCCGTGAAGGTATTGTTAGGTATCGATAACTGATTCTACTAATGCCTGCAAAACCTGGCTAAACTTAAAAAAAAATACCCCCTAAAAAATAAATAACTTAAATAAAATAAATAGGTAATTTCATGGCAACACAGGCACAGGTCATGACCGCAGTTAACCTCATGCTTGTAGGTATAGGTAGCTTGTTCACGTTTATCGACTCACGAAAGAAACAATGATACTTAGGCAGCTCGAGAAAAGATTTTTTTTTAAGTAGGAAGGTCGTCTGACTCTCCGAATGTATCATTTCATTGGATGAGCACAATGGCTGTCTCGGAGATGTTCCATATTTCGTCGCACGAGATTAGCACGGACATGCACACAAATAAAAATCAAGTGGTGTCAAATCCGCGCTGGCCACAGTTGGCCCCTACCAATCCACTGCTCGCCGAACTGATAATGGACAATAATGATAATGTACTCACGTACAGGTCGGAAAGAATATCGTGAGGCACCGTCATGCTGGATCCCTCGTGCATTGACCGATAAGTGCCCACTTCCAAATCGTCTAGCACCTGATCACAACACAGCTAATTGCAGTTACTACCTCCATCAGCATGCTACATTACTCTACGTTAGAAAACGACATGATCACACAATACACGAATAGTGTGCACACCAGCAATGTTCACGCGCAACTAATAATTTAAAGTAAAAAATATTTTTATTTTATAAAAATAGGTATCTACGCGGCTTTCGGCGGCATGCTTTGATAGAGATGTGTAAGTAATCACAATATTGTTTTTTTTATCGATTGATACTCGTCTATTTTTGGTATCGATTTGGTATTGTAGTTTCTCATTCTTATTCTCGATTCAACATCGCATGGAATTGTTTAGAACTTTTACAAAACTCAAATTAGCGAGGTACACTGCTGTAAATGAAAATCATGCCAAAGTATTAATTTCAGTTTCTGTCTTAATATCGATGATATTGACGGATAAAATATTTGTAAAACTTTACTAAAATTATGTTTCATAAGTCTTTCTCGTTTCTGTTTACTAATACTTGTGTTATAATAATGTTATTAGTAATTAATCGATAAACAAACAAAAGTACTTTTACCATTGGGTAATCTGTGTTTTTACAACAAATCCTTCAACCAGATACAAGTTTCGATTAGTAGCGATAAAAAAACGTTATTACGCAAAAAATAGTACATCCCTAGTTTCACGTACTTTTTCTTTGACGACACCGACAAACTCGCTGCGCGCCGGCATCACAAACGGGACCGCCAAATATTGAACATAAATTTATACATTTAATATCCAACAATAAATCAAACGATGATACCGCCGAAAATGGTGTTGTCACATTTTAAAAATTTACCTAATTTTGGGGAAGTTCGCGGGAAAAAAAGATAATTTCAAAATTCACTAGTATTGTTACTATGTTGATTATGTAAAATTTCATATTTTATTTGGCCATGTGTTTACCTAACCTTTATTATCCTTACGGGTCGGACAGGGTTTTCTTAACATATTGTATATATATATATATATATATATATACAACGTGTAATAAAAAGGGTATATACATACCAAGGGCATGGCATCTTTAGATGATATCAAACGATATCGGAAGGGTTTCAACTCAAAATAAAATACTCAAAAATTGGTACCAAATTTTCGGTTTCGTGTGTTTCTTAAAATAAAATCATAACAAACGTGGCAGCACACTACATACGTTAATAACTACTCGTTACTCGTCACGTTACTTGCCAAAATCCGATAAATGTCTTCAATATCTCTGTGCGACTAGTATGATAGTAGCCTATCACAGGCGGTGTTTTTCCTCATAATTTCCTAACATAAAGAGATAGAATTAAAAAACCCTTCCAATATCGTTTGATAGCATGTAAAGATGCCATGCCTTTGTTATGTATATACCCTTTATGTTACACGTTGTATATACACACACGCACACACACACACACACACACACAATAACTCCTGCTGGATAATTCATGTCGACAGCCTCTCAAGCACTTGCAACTTAAATTTTGATTTCGAAACGGTATAAATATCGATATCGCTGAAATATTTACTAAATTTTTTAATAGCTCGTGAAGTGAATTCGGGTTAAAATAAAATGTTCAAATAACTAACTCCACGCGGACGAAGTCGCGGGCAGCTGCTAGTACCTACTGAATACGCATGAGTGACACGCAACTACACAGAGATAACTCTCGGTACTTATCGCTTATGTGTATTCATACTAATCCTCCAGAGCCCTCCAGGCTGTATGTCTCATAATACTGCCTTAGCACCTAACATGCCTATACCAGCTTACCAAAAAAGGTAAGTAGATCTTTGTGCAGGGATGCTCCAGGGATGCGCCTTGCAGACACAAGGGCGGCTCTGGAATTGGTCTTTTAAGAAGAACTGAAACCACCACTATTTGCGGATGGGGATCACCGGGGTGGTTGGTTTTAGTGAGGTAAAAATCCCACACTCCCCGACCTCGGTTTCCAGAGGTTTTGGTGGGGAGTTTTTTGGTGGTTTCCTCCCGAAAACAAAAAAAAACTCTGTATCTCAAGAACCGTAATAGCGACGGGTACAGTTGAAATTTGCAGTGTAATCAATATTTTAAAGCTATAATAAATAAAAATAGAACTCAAGTTAAAAATCCTGAAATATCATAAAAATGGAATAAAATTAATTCTAATAAACTTATGTGTAATAAACCTTTAATTGTTTGCTTTATTATATGATTATTTTTTTGGTACTCCTTATACATGATTTTTTTTTCGGTATCTTTTGCCTTTTGGCACGGAACCCTTTGTGTACGTGACCGACTCAAACTGGGCCGATTTATGTTTTTTACTTTTTAAAGTATCATTACTTCATAATGATCTTAGCGGTAGGTATAACATATTGCTCATATGAGTTTTTAAATCACTTCAAATTACTACCCTGCGATTGTTAATCCGATGACGACAAAATTTCAATTTATATTAATTAATCACTAGTATAAAACAAAGTAGCTTTCTCTTTCCCTATGTCCTTAAGTATGATTGAATCTTTAAAACTACGCAACGGGTTTTGATGCGGTTTGATGACACGCAACTACACAGAGATAACTCTCGGTACTTATCGCTTATGTGTATTCATACTAATCCTCCAGAGCCCTCCAGGCTGTATGTCTCATAATACTGCCTTAGCACCTAACATGCCTATACCAGCTTACCAGAAAAGGTAAGTAGATCTTTGTGCAGGGATGCTCCAGGGATGCGCCTTGCAGACACAAGGGCGGCTCTGGAATTGGTCTTTTAAGAAGAACTGAAACCACCACTATTTGCGGATGGGGATCACCGGGGTGGTTTTAGTGAGGTAAAAATCTCACACTCCCCGACCTCGGTTTCCAGAGATTTTGGTGGGGAGTTTTTTGGTGGTTTCCACCCGAAAACAAAAAAAAACAACTCTGTATCTCAAGAACCGTAATAGCGACGGGTACAGTTGAAATTTTCAGTGTAATCAATATTGTAAAGCTATAATAAATAAAAATAGAACTCAAGTTAAAAATCCTGAAATATCATAAAAATGGAATAAAATTAATTCTAATAAACTTATGTGTAATAAACCTTTAATTGTTTGCTTTATTATATGATTATTTTTTTGGTTCTCCTTATACATGATTTTTTTTCGGTATCTTTTGCCTTTTGGCATGGTCATTGGTCTACGCTGGAGGCTGCCAGACGGGCGGGGCGGAGAAGGCGGGGGACAAACCCCCGTCTCCTTTTGCCCCGGAGTGTGACCAGCGCGTGTGAGGGTAGCCCCCACGCACGCGCATTGCACTGGTCACCACGTCTGAGGATTGCTTCGGTATCCCCGGGTAATCCTCCCTTCCCGCGTTTGCAGTGAAACGCAGGCTGAACCCTACCTACGAGATTAACCAAAATAATGTACATATTGCACATATTGAAAAGGTATATAGAAAAGTTCGTGATGGTATATCTCTATGTCTATCTCTTATGGATATCCCATAATATTCCTTTTTTGTCATTTACTTTTTACGACAAATTTTGACTAACATTCGAAACGATTTTAACCAATACAGCATTAATCCTTATCCAATTGAATACCTTAAATACATTGTTGGTTTAATATAGATCTATGTCGCCCATTAAAGCATATGATTTAAAGGAATAGTTTCGAAGATATTATAGATTTAAAAATTGCGGGACGTCGCGTTTGCTGCGGTACCGACTGGCCGGGATGGCGGGAGCGGCGGGCCGCTATATTTTTTATACAATGTTCACAGTTTTTCTGTAGTGTATTTAGTATCAGCATTGCAACTGTACGAAGCCAGGGCGGGTTGCTAGTCAAAAATAAAAGCTTTCCACTAAACATCACCAAACCAATAAGGTATACCCACACAATGATATATTCAAAAACCATAACAAAACTCATAAATTTTCCAATGGCTTTATAATGGCGACCTTACCTTACCTTCTCTGCCCTTTCGTACTCACGTGCGCACACGCATGTAATACGTGACGATTCGGTACTAAAATTAAGAAAAAAACTAAATACACTGTTTATGATGTACCACGTTTGTCGCCACAGGGGTTTCCCACGAACAAAAAAGTACTGTACCCTGTACTATCCAACTAAAAGTAAATAATAGCACTCCATTACTTTGCGACGCATACATCGCTGGTTCGAAATCATCTTACGTCAAAGAAGCAGGAAGAAACATAGCAATGTATGTGCAAATAAGTGAAGCAGCGATGTTACCGTTGATAGGTCACTAGCACCTAATGATTACAGGTTACGTCGGACAATATTTTAGCTATTACGATATTAATTTCTCCTACTCAGGTTAATTTACAGCGTAAGTCCCCTGAGGGTATGTTTGAGAGTTTAAAAGTGTCATGTTAAACTAAAAAGGTGCAAATGAAAAGTTAACAGTTAAACGCCAATTAGTCAAGTCCGGTTTTAACAAAGAATTACAAATCATCATCTGTCAGGACTCGCCAACCCGCAATAGGGATGTTTCCTGGGTAAAAAAAAATGATTCTATTTAGTCCGTCATTCAGATTAGAGAAAAATATTGGAAACGTATATTTTGTTTTAAATATCAGGAGTGGTGGCTGGTGACGTCACTGGCCGCTAAAAAGTGTAGCGTGCAGTGACATCACACAAGTTTTCAATGTGCTGCGCTGTGTCGTCTTAATTTTCTGTTTATATGAAAAAAGAAAAAATACGTGTCTAGTATTTTTTGGAAATCTGACTGACGGACTAATTAGTTTTTTTTAGTTAAATACCCTATTGAGCAAGCGTGGTGATTACGCTCAATCCTTCTCTGCATGAAAGGAGACCTGTGCCCAACAGAGTCCGAGGCAATCTGAATCATTTTACAGGAATATTGTTACTGCATTGCTTCACATGTTTGTATAATTTCGAAAAATGTCAATACCGCAATGAATACTGTAGAACTGTCAAAATGAAAGCCATGTCTATTGTTAGAGTATTACGAAAATTACTACAGATTTAATCAAATCTGACTATTTCTCCTTGTCTTTCTGAACAGCGAGACAGCCATCCTGAATTCCACACACCTGCTTCTCAAGCTGATCGTTTATTTTCAATTATAATGTTTCCCCACCACACGGATTACAGTCAGCCATTGGCCCAGAAACATTCATCATCAACCTTTTTCATCGTCCCTCTGCTGCGCACAGGTCTCCTCTCATACAGAGAAGGATTGAGCGTAATCACCACGCTTGCTCAATGCGGGTTGGCGATTTCAGACTTAAAGTCCAGATTTCCTCAAGATGTTTCCTTCACCTTGTACATCAGTCATTGGTGTCCAAGATATGGTTAGAAAGTACATATAACTTAGAAAAGTTACAGTGGACTTGAGAGGCTGGTGTTGTAACCACTAGGCCACACACTATTATAGTAAAAAACTATTATAGTAAAAACCAGACACATTATTATAGTAAAAAAATAGGTGCACTGCACAAGTGACCAGTAAAACGCGAACGGTAGATCACACACCGTTACAGGTCAAAATGTTGCACGCAAGGTTTTTGTCAGCAATTAGCGAATATAGAAGCGTGGTCGAGGGGAAAAGAAAGGTTCGGAGCACGGACACCGCCGCGGGACAGGTGAGCGGTGCGAAACGAGAACTGACAGCGATTGGGAATTATAGGGCGGCATCGAAGGTACGACCGAGAAAAAAAGTTTTTTCTGTTCACCTACACATTCTAACTAAGTACCCAATACACTGACGTCAAGCAAAACCCTGTATCGCGCAAGTGGAGTTTACCGCAGCAAATGTGCAATGCCCTGACAACATTTCAAAACTTACAGAACCTTAAAATAAACATACCATTTATTTTAGTATCTTGAGTTCAAAAATACTTTTTCATGTTTTTTAATTTCTCCGTTTCTGAGGAAATATTAACAACACAATACGTATGATGATGTCACTTATACGGTAGAATGAAGAAGTTACCTTCGCCTAAGAAACTCATCTCCCTCTAGCGCAGCTTCGTTTGGTCGTTTTGGTCTTGGGTTTATAATTGCATCACCTCGCTCAACTGCCGTCATCCTTCCTCCATCATCATCATCATCCCAGCGTTAATCCCAGTCGCATCCGAAGCCTTTTCAGCTTTGGAGTCTGGGGTCCGCTTTACCTGTCCGTTTACATTTTCCGTGAAGCGCCGTCATCCTTCCTATTCCTTAGTTTTTTAAGTGAATAGGCTTAATAAACTAGTGCGCTTTACCATCAACGATTGCATCATTGCTTACCATCAGGCGGGATTGCAGTCAAGCACTAGTTTATAATTATTAAAAAAAAATAGATATTGCGGATATCACCAATGACAGTTGAAAAAGACTGCCGCGTGAAACGTCTATAAGGGAGATTTGAGAGAATGTCATGATGTGGCCACTATGCTGCGATATTTCACTGTTCTTTATGAATTATTTACTGAATGCACTTTTTACTACATAAATCACGCGTTTTTATTTAGTAAACAACACTTTAAATAATTTTAAAAGTCCAATGAAAAATGCGCGTGACACTCATCTTAGCTTTCCCGTCAAAAACTTTCCGCCAAAGCATTTAAATGTTTTCGATGAAAACATAAAGTGCCAAATGTCACTTATGTCAATGACAATGTGAATGTCTGCTATCGGCTATTATACATCGTTTCGAGACATATATTGTGATTTAATAATAAGATTACCCACATAGGTATAGGTAACGAGGGTTAAAAAGGATAAGGTTAAAAAAATAAAACTTTGGCAATTGTCGGGTAGTTGCCAAACAGTACATCACCCGTCTTGTCGGAGGATTTTTTTCATGTAGTTATAAGTACAAACAATTGTTCCGTGCGGGAATCGAACCCGCGACACGCAGCGCAGCAGTCTACCAGCTTTACTATTTATAAATAACTAGCTGCGCCTCGCGGTTTCACCGGCGTAAGTTTCGATATGTTTTCTTTTTATAGGCTCCACTCCTATTGGTCGCGGCGTGATGTTATATAGCCTAAAGCCTTCCTGGATTAATGAGCTATCCAACGCTATAAGAACAAACAAACTCTTCAGCGTTATATATTAGTATAGATTTCGTCACCACCAACTCTCAAAACTGTGTAGGAAAATTTAGTGTGGAAACAGACATATCCTTGAAATTAGAAGACATCATTTACCAACACGCAGTGGACCCACATCACACATGAGAGTTTACTCCCTCTCGAAGAGAGAAAGCCTGTATCCCACCTGTGGTGGGTGGCTAAATTATAGGTGGCTAAGCTAACCATTGGTGGTAACAGAAAAAAAATCCTAGATTTTTGTGACAAATATTTTTGTTTGGATTTGTGGTGATATTATTTTAGTGTAACATAATATCAACTGCGGTCCAAACGATCCCAACTAGTCGCAATCATTTGACAAAAATGTGTTCGCCGATTAGGCTGCAGGAAGTAAAGTCCCCTCATTCTCCATATAAAAGGGAGGATCCTCCGACCAGACGGGTGTTATGTCTGGTGGGCACTTGCACAAGGTTGAAGTTGGGAAGTTGTACGTATGCTAATTGTACGGTAAACTCTGTTTGCGAGACGTAGAATTCTTGTGACGTCAATATGATGCCTGTTTGTTTGTGATGTTTCGTAGGTACTGTTACAGATTCATGTCTGTTGCTCCTTACATTGGACTCGCACTAGTGTGTGGAGCTCCATAGTACTACCGTGATCTATGAGTATACGCTTGACCACACCCGATCGATTCTATGCTCAAAACCAATCGCTAAATCGCTTTTAACTTAGACCCAAATCTAAGCAATTCTGTCGGTATGGACCGCAAAAAAATGCAAATTGTCATAAGCCACGGGCGATTCACGAGCAGACATTCCCACAGTGGGCTGACACGCCTCGGTACCGTCAGCACCGTAGACGATATCACAGGATTAGTTAGTGACATGACATCTGACATTTGATAAACATAACATCTTCTCTCGTTTTGGAACTATTATAATATTTAATAAAGAATATTTGCTTTCTAAATCTGCGTCACAGAGGTATAACATTTCAATCAAAGATATAAATCGTTATAGCTAAACTTTTTAAGCTACAAAAATAATCACCATGGAGCGGAAAGACACAGACAATGGACAGCCTCCGTGGCGTAGCGGTAGCGAACGCGACCGTTGCGCAAGGAGGCGCGGGTTCGATCCCCGCACAGTGCAAATATTTGTATATGAATATTTGCACCGGTCTGGTCGTGCCTCAGAAAGCACGTTAAGCCGTTGGTCCCGGTTGTCATACGAACATCTAGTGGCAGTCGTTACGGGTTGTTGGAGCCCTCAAAAGTCTAACAATTGGTCTAACTGCAATGCTTCGATATCGCATTCGGGATGTGGAGGTCAGATGGCAGTCGCTTCACGGAAAATATCAAAGTTTAGCCAAAATTAGCAGTTAGATTGGTAAAGCGGACCCTACACTCCAAAGCTGAAAAGCTGTTAAACAGGGTAACAAAATAATTTATAGTGGTGCCCTCTATAATGTCTGTATGGCATAGACTGTATAGTCTATTGATATCTATATCATAAAGTGATTGTCTATAGATTGTCTATGTTGACTGTGTTAGAAAAAATAAACTTTTTCTCTCTGCTTTCAACCACCAAAACGTGTGTTTTATTAGGTTATGGGCCCAGTCCCAATTTTTATAATTAATTATTATTTCCGTGAGTGTAAGCAGTAAAAATGTCTGCAAACTATATCGCAAATGTTCCTAAGCTTAGAGGTCGCGAAAACTACGCGGACTGGTCTTTTGCGGCATCGAATTTGCTGGTGTTAGAAGGAATGGCGGCGGCCATTGAGACGCAGTTATCGGCAACGGCGTCTGCAGTTCAAAGGACAGAAGATACTAAGGCGAAAGCGAAGTTAATCCTCACAATTGATGCATCGCTTTACGTCCACATAAAGCAAGCAGTCACGACCTATGATCTTTGGACGACGTTACAGAAAATGTTTGACGATTCCGGCTACTCGAGAAAAATCTACTTACTTAGAAATCTTATCAACATAAGATTAGACACCTGTGAATCTATAACGAGCTACGTAACACAGATCATAGAAACAGCGCAACGACTTCGTGGAACAGGATTTAAGATCACGGACGAGTGGATTGGCGCATTGATGTTGGCGGGCTTGCCAGAAAGGTTCGCACCCATGATTATGGCCATAGAACACTCGGGGATCGAAATAAGCGCAGACGTCATCAAAATGAAATTGATAGACATGTGTGCAGATGATGGTTCAACTTCAGCATCCAGTGCAGGGTACGCTCATATTGCGAAATCCCAACGCATCAAAAATGGCGGCGGTCGCGACCACCATAATAAATTACAAACGTCAGAAACCAAAGCTGTCAAAATAATTAAATGTTATAATTGCAAACAAACCGGTCATTACAGAAACCAGTGTCCGAGTTTAATTAGTAAAAAAAAAAGAAAAACTTCCAATGCATTTAGTGCAATTTTTCTAAGTGGAAAGTTTAACAAAAACAATTGGTACATTGACAGCGGCGCGAGTAAGCACATGACTGCGAGAAAAGACTTTATTGTGAATCCATCACATAAATCAGACACCAAGGAAATAATAATTGCCAATCAGACCAGTGTTCCAGTATTATGCTCAGGTGATGTGAACATCGTAACTGTTCTGAATGATGTGCAGTATGACATCACCGTTTCTAATGTGTTGTGTATCCCAGACTTGACAACTAACCTGCTTTCGGTGAGTCAACTGATAGAAAATGGCAACAAAGTGATCTTCAAAGAAAATGCTTGTTATATTCATAACAAGAAGAATGAAGTTGTTGGCCAAGCAGAATTGATCGATGGAGTATACAGATTACAAACATTACAAACAGAAGAGACATTGGCAGTGCCTGCAGTAGTGTCCAGTGAGACATGGCATAGAAGGTTAGGACACATAAATAGTGTCAGTCTCAACAAAATGAAAAACAAGGCTGTTGAGGGAATAGATTTCAGAGAGGTGGCGAACATTGATAAAACATCTTGCACAGTGTGCTGCGAAGGGAAGCAGTCAAGACTTCCATTTGACAAAAGTACTTCTAAGACGGAGAATGTGCTAGATCTAGTGCATGCAGATGTGGGAGGTCCAATGGAACTGTCAATTGGAAAGTCGAAGTACTATCTTTTGTTAGTGGATGATTTTAGTAAAATGGCATTTGTGTATTTTCTAAAAACAAAAGATGAAGTGTTCAAATATTTCAAGATTTTTCAGTCCCTTGTAGAGAAGCAAAAAGACAGAAAAATAAAAATTCTACGGACTGATAATGGTGGTGAGTTCTGTAGCCATGAATTCGAGAATTATTTGAAAGTTCAAGGTATAGTACATCAGAAGACCAACCCTTATACACCACAACAGAATGGCTTATGTGAGCGCATGAACAGGTCAGTTGTGGAGAAGGCCAGATGTTTATTGTTCGACGCAAACCTTGATACAAAGTTTTGGGCAGAGGCAGTCAACACTTCAGTATACTTAAGGAACCGGTCAGTCGTCTCAGGATTGAAAGATCAAACACCTTATGAAGTGTGGACAGGCCAGAAGCCTAACTTGAGTCACTTGCGTGTGTTTGGGAGCACAGTTATGACACATGTACCAAAGGAAAGACGCACCAAGTGGGACAAAAAGGCTAAGCAGCTTATTCTTGTGGGCTATGCTGAGTATGTAAAGGGGTTCAGAGTTTATGATCCCAGTACTAACTCTGTGGCAACTAGTAGAGACGTAATCATCATGGAGAATTCTGAAAAGAATATGGTGGATGTTGTCGTTGAATGTAAACCCACAGAAGAAGAAGAGCAAACTGAAGGAGAAAGTTGTTCATATTCATCAGATCCTGATACAGATGATGGAAAGGATCGTACATATACACCAAGTACAGAGGCTTCTTCGGTGAGTACAGATGATGAATACTTAGATACAACTTCAGATCATGACATAACTCCTGTCAGTGTGACACATGAAGAAATTACTCAGAAAAGATTTAGAAGAAAACCAGATAGATATGGCTTCAATAATCTATGTGTTACAGAGTGCCAAGATGGATGTGATGGAGAAATCACAATCGAAGAAGCTTTAAATGGACCGGAATGTGACTTCTGGAAAGCTGCCATGCAGGAGGAGCTGGATTCCTTTGAGGAAAACAATGCTTGGGAAGAAGTGGATCTTCCAAAGGACAAAAAAGTGATTAAGTGCAAGTGGGTGTTTAAAAAGAAATATGACAGTGATCATAATGTGCGGTATCGTGCGAGGTTAGTGGCAAAAGGTTTTTCCCAGAAGGTTGGTGTTGATTACCATGAGACATTCTCTCCTGTGCTTAGATACTCAACATTAAGACTGTTATTTGCACTAGCTGTAAAACTTAATTTAGATATCTGTCATCTAGATGTAACAACTGCTTTTTTAAATGGTTTTCTAAAGGAAGATGTGTACATGGCTAAACCAGTCACTCATGTTTGTAACAGTTATAATTCCAAAGTTTTAAAATTAAAACGTGCAATTTATGGCCTTAAGCAATCCTCCAGAGCTTGGAACCAGAGAATTGATAAATGTTTAAAAAATCTAGGTTTTAAACAATCTCAGTATGAACCATGTCTTTATACAAAATTTAAAGGAAATGTAAAGATTATCATTGCACTTTTTGTAGATGATTTCTTTGTATTTTATAATTGTAAAGAAACTGTAAATTCATTGGTAAATGATTTAAGTAGTAAATTCAAAATTAAAAATCTAGGTGAATTAAAGCAGTGCCTAGGCATGCGGGTTAAAATTAGTGAAAATAAAATATGTCTAGACCAGGAACAGTACATAGATAATTTGTTAAACAGATTTAATATGTTGGAATGTAAACCTGTAAAAACTCCTATGGAAGTTAACTTAAAATTAGAAAAGGCTCAGGATATTTGTTATGAGTGTCCTTACCAAAGGCTTTTAGGTAGCCTAATGTACCTAGCAGTTCTAACTAGACCTGACATTTCATACAGTGTAAGTTTCCTTAGTCAGTTTAACAATTCATACACTGAAACTCACTGGAAACATGCAAAAAGAGTGTTAAAATATTTAAAATGTACTAAGAAGTATGGTCTTATATTTAGTAAAGATAATAATTGTACTATTGAAGGATTTGTAGATGCAGATTGGGGTTCAGATGTGAACGATAGGAAATCATATTCTGGATTTTGTTTCACCTTGTCAAACTCAGTAATTTCATTTGAATGTAAAAAACAGAAGAATGTAGCTTTGTCGAGTACTGAAGCGGAATATGTCTCAATGTCTGAAGCGAGTAAAGAAGCTGTCTATTTGAATAATTTGTATTCAGAGATTGTAGGTAATTCAGGACCGATTATAATGTACAATGACAGTCAAAGTGCTCAAAGACTGGCATTGAACCCTATTTTTCATCGCAGATCCAAGCATATTGATATTCGATATCATTTTGTAAGAGAAGTTGTACAGAACAACTTAATAAATATTTGTTATCTAGAAACAGCTGAAATGCCTGCTGATATTTTTACCAAGAGCTTGGGTTCAGTGAAGCATTATTACTTTATGAGAAAGTTAGGAATTTCACCTGTTTCATAGTACTGTAGTATTATAGATTTATGTTTGTATTTCTTTGTTTTGTTAAGAGGAGGTGTTACATTATTTTGTTAAGAGGAGATGTTACATTATTTTGTTAAGAGGAGGTGTTAAACAGGGTAACAAAATAATTTATAGTGGTGCCCTCTATAATGTCTGTATGGCATAGACTGTATAGTCTATTGATATCTATATCATAAAGTGATTGTCTATAGATTGTCTATGTTGACTGTGTTAGAAAAAATAAACTTTTTCTCTCTGCTTTCAACCACCAAAACGTGTGTTTTATTAAAAGCTACGGGTGCGACTGGGATTAACGCTGAGGTGGTGATAATGATGACATGGAGCGGAAAGACGTTTTCACGCTGAGATCTTACTGGTGCCTTACTATGATATGACATGTAATAACTATCACAGTTCCGTTGTGAAAAAGGTTTTTTTATAAATTATAAACTAGTACAGAGTACTTGATCGCAATCCCGCCTGATAGTAAGCAGTGATACAATCGTTCATGGTAAAGCGCACGCGTTTCCAAGGGAACTCTTCAAAAGTCCGGAATCAAAACTATGCTATGTTATTTCCCAAGATGAACTCTATCTTTGTACCAAATTTTAATAAAATCAGTTTAGTGGTTTAGACGTGAAAGCGTAACTGACAGACAGACAGAGTAACTTTCGCATTTATAATATTAGTAGGGATAATTATAATTATATATAGATAAGATCCACGTTAACTTACCGTGTTTTTCAGCAAAGCTTGTTATAAAGTAACTTAACCCTTCATTTCTGCTGTCCTTACTTAAACCGTGACCGAAACCGCCGCTCTATATAGGGTATATTCGACAGCAACAAATCTTTAAAGATCTGTTGCAGTGTAGACATCTGTCGGCTGCTACGAGAACTAGTCTCGTTTGGCGGGAACGTAAGAGTGAGACTACCTGTGATTATTTGCGTGAGAAAATTGTGAGAAATCCTGCTCTGGGGCTCTTGCATAGGATCGCAGCATAATGCTGAGCAATAGCCGTTTTGCGTGTGCGTTTTGGTGCATATTTTCCTAAACTATTTATTTAATTTTTTTGGTTCATAGGTCATCATCATCACAGCGTTAATCCCAGTCGCATCCGCAGCTTTTTTCAGCTTTGGAGTCTGGGGTCCGTTTTACCAGTCTAACTGCTAATTTTGGTTAAACTTCGATATTTTCCGTGAAGCGACTGCCGTCTGACCTCCACAACCCCGACAATTGGTCTAACTGTTATGTCAATGCTTAGATATCGCATCTAAGCATTGACATAACAGTTAGACCAATTGTTAGACTTTTGAAGGCTCCAAGAACCCGTAACGACTGCCACTAGATGTTCGTATGGCAACCGGGACCAACGGCTTAATATGCTTTCCGAGGCACGACCAGACCAGTGCAAACATTCATATTCATGCATACAAACATTTGCACTGTGCGGGGTTCGAACCCGCGTCTACTTGCGCAACGGCCGCGTTCGCTACCGCTACGCCACGGAGGCTGTCTGTTTTTTGGTTCATACGTATTTATCGCAAATTAACTTATTTTTTCCTTTTTTTCTGTGTAATAGGTATTCTACACCCAAGAAATATAAGAATAAATAATTTTAAAAGGTATACAAGACACAAGACAGATACGACAGAGTTGACGTTTGCGTGTCACTTAACTTTAATCACCATTTATCAATAAACCCCTTAAACACTATGTTTATTCATAAGCAATGGTTAAAGTTATGTGAAGTTGAAATGTCAAAAATGCAAGGGTAAACAGCCACTAAACAATAGTTAACTTTAAACAATGTTTATGGATAGAGAGGTTTATTTTTAAATATCAGGATATAAAAACAGAGCCAATCCCAAAAAAATGGAATAAGGATGGAGAATGATGATTGGAACAAAAAAAAAATTGTAACTCAGCAATATTAGGAATAGGGTATAAGGCGCAAGACGGTGATCAACAGGTCGGTAACAAGGTCACTGTAGCGCTTTTCTAGTTATCTTCTATAGGACTTCAAATCTCATAAAAGCTGGCTCTGGCAGTCGTCTATTGTAACCAAACCGAAAAGCATACCAAATAATCCCGCCATTATGATTATCTCAATTTAAGTGGAACTTTTCTTTCTATTTCGTTAAGAAGAGGACTGAGTAAGAGTTTCAGTAGGAGAGAGAGAGAGAGAATAAGTTTAGTCCTGTCAAATTTGAACCTGACGTAAATTGACATATGTTTAGTCACCATGTTATAGCCACGTCTTAACTGTCTATCGAGTAACTTAATTTCTTCTTCTTCTCCAGCCTATAGAGGTCCATTGCTAGACAAAGGCCTCCCCAAGACGTTCATTGCTTTGGGGGGTTTGCCATATTCCTAACGCTTGGCAGGCGGGTTGGGGATCGCAGTAATTTGATATTTCACAGGAGAAGCGCTGCTGCCCGCTTCCCTGGTGAGAGTTCCCCTAGTCGCCTCTTATGACACCCACAGGAGGACATGGGTTGGTACTATTCTATGTCCAAGACCACACGGTGCAAACCGGCTCGGTAAAAACATCTTAATTTATCACGACTAAACTAATATTGAAGGAAAACTTCTTGAGGAAACCTGGACTTTAGGTCTGAAATCGCCAACCCGCATTGAGCAAGCATGGTGATTACGCTCAATCCTTCTCTGTATGAGAGGAGACCTGTGCCCAGCAGTGGGACGATATAAAGTTTGATGATGATGATGAAACTAATATTTTATCTTCTGTCCTTTTCTTAATAATATGGAATGAAAAGATAATGATGAAGATTTAGTTTGTAAACACGAAAATCGGCGCCAATGACGAATTTAAATGGAAACCACAATTCCAGTCCCATAACAATGACGTTTAAAAACCAATTTTTCACAAAAAAAAAAACGAATATGGTTGCTACATCGCTAATCTTTTCTAAATTAGCATTTCTCGTGCTTTCTCACAATGCACTGGTTTATAGCATAAAGCGATGTTTTTAACCGAACGCCTGGTTTAGACCTTTTGAACTTTCGTCCGGTCATTAGTACGGTAAAACCCATTATTTTGTGGGGAAATTGACACAAATATTTATTGCGACTATAAGTACGAATGCTTTTGTTCCGTATCGTTTTTTCCCAGATGTTAGGGTACTGCAGTGCGTCCGGCATGTTCGCTTTGGCGCGGGTTGATGACTTTCATGCCATCATGAGGAAAAAGGCGGCCTCGTTGCTAAGTTGAACTAGAATCAGCTCTAACAGCATCCTACAAGACATGGCCGACAGGTACGATGCGCCGGTGCTTAGGTACTGGTTAACATTGCTTGTGCGGCAGGCATGATTCGTTTTTAAGTGTTACTAACCTTTAGACCATTCGACCATTGTTGTCTTTAAATAAATAAATAATTATTATTATTTTCTGGTCAAAGCTTTGTTTTACATAGGAAAACAGTCAACGGTCACACAATACCAAACGCACTACGTTTTTGACACCTTTTGACAAATAAGTGTGAAAATGACTGTTTTTATACCGCCCAATACATATTTTTTTCAAATACCCTTAATTGAGGCCTGATTTTTTAAGGTTTCGTAAGCGAAACGTAAGAACAGCGCCCTAATTGCGTAACACACTATGGCCACACCACGACCACGGATTCTTTTTTAACCCAGCAGGCATCAGTCTTCGTGGACGATGTTCCGACATATCTTTGAGGCGCGCGTAAACAACGCGCCGTCGACCCGGGCCTGATCCTTACTGGGCGGCGAGCAGTGGGCAGCTCGCCGCGCCTACAGTTACTGGGAGTTCAATGTCGTCTCTCGCCCAGGGCGTCTCCTGCGACGGCTAGTGGCTTGAAGGCGCTGGGATTCCCGCTGCCTCACATGCTCCGCCTCCTCCTTTGCCACTAGGCCTAGTATAAGTTTTCATTAAGAGACTCGATCGTCGCGTCGATATCGAGCGTGTTTGGCTCATCGATTGGCCCGCTTCAAGGTTGTAAGAACTCTCAACCAATCAGAGCGCCATGTCAGCCTACCATTCTCACTCTCGCTCTCAGCTCTCATATAGACAGATCTCCAAACTTAAAATTAAATATTGCCTTTTATATGACAAACTATCCAAATTTTCTTTAAATTCTTACAAAAAAAAAATTATCTGACTGTTGAAAAATCAGCCTTTACATTTATTTTTCTCAATATCTATCGTAGTTTTAAAATTGTTGTTTCTTATTTGTTTTTTCTTCATAATTATTAGTTTTATAGGTTGGTGCTTGTAGCATCGTTATTACGTTTATGGGGTACATGCCATAAAATTGTTACAATCTTAGCTTTAATAAGGCAGGCGTGCTAATCTTAGATTTAAGTAAAACAATGTTGGTGGACTGTGAAAGAACAAACTATATCTTATTTGTATATATGTATATAAAATTCTCGGGACATAATGTTAGTTACCATACTCCGAAACGGCTTAACCTATTTTTATGGAATTTTATATGCATATATTCAGTACGTCTCAGAATCGGCTACTATCTATTTTTCGTACCCCTAAGTGTGGTCTACCCCTGACATTATTTATTGGTAATTTATTTTGTATAATGTAAAAAATATAAGTGGATATAAGTCGTGGTAGCCTAGTGGTTAAAACACCAGCGTCTCAAGTATGAGTGTGCGGGTTCGATTCCAGGTCAGGCAAGTACCAATGTAGATTTTCTAAGTTAGGTGTATGTACTTTCTAAGTATGTATTGGACACCAGTGACTGATTAAAGGGTGAATGAAAACATCTGGAGGAAACCTGGACTTTAAGTCTGAAATCGCCAACCCGCGTTGAGCAAGCGTGGTGATTACGCTCAATCCTTCTCTGTATGAGAAGAGATCCTGTGCCCAACAGTGGAACTTTAAAAAGGTTGATGATGATGATGATGTTGAATGTAAAAAATACATACAACCCTAAATTTCCATCAAAATCTTTTTACCAAATGTATATATATGAAAGTAAATAAGTTGAGTTTAACAAAAAAATTAAACATTCTTATTAAATACTAATTTCGGCGATTCTGCAAAAAATATTTTCGCACAATTCTTTTCATACCAAGCAGATAATTTGATTCACCGCTTTTAGCAATAACTAGCTGTTGTCCGCGACTTTGTCTACGCCTATTATGTGTATCATAATTTTAATAAAAACCTTTCCAGAAGGGTTATTAAGTAACACACAATAACGGTAGCAATGGCTTTCATTTTGATAATCCAAAACATTCATTGCGTTATTAACTTTGTTGAGTAGACAAATTTTTCGAACATATGAAGCAATGGATTAACAATTATGCTTCAAAATAGAAAAGTGTAATACGCAATTAAATAGAAAAGTGTAATACGCAACTAAATAGAAAAGTGTAATACGCAATTAAATAGAAAAGTGTAATACGCAACTAAATAGAAAAGTGTAATACGCAATTAAATAGAAAAGTGTAATACGCAACTAAATAGAAAAGTGTAATACGCAATTAAATAGAAAAGTGTAATACGCAATTAAATAGAAAAGTGTAATACGCAATTAAATTGCTCGTTAATATTTTTCCTGTTTGTGTAACGTATGAAAGTTTTACAGATACTATAAGAATCATTTCATGTTTAGGATCAGGAAATTAACTTTTTCTATATAAATGCATCAAAGATCACGAATAGGGGCTGGTGACGTCACTCGTTGCTAAAAAGTATAGCAAGGAGTGACGTCACACGAGTTTTCAACTCACTGTATCGTCTTCAGTTTTTGTTAATATGAAAAAAGAAAAAAATACGTGTCTAGTTTTTTTTGGAAATCTGACTGACGGACTAATTAGTTTTTTTTTAGTTAACCACCCTACTCCTTTTTGAAACTATATGTTTTAAAGATAACATTTTTTATTTTTTGATTCAAACAAAACAGGTTATGGCCCAAGCAGTTTTGCTGCAGTGTGTTCCATTCATATTTTAGGTACGTTTGTATTTCCAAAACTGCAAACTTGGCATCTACAGACTAACTTTCATTGGGTTCCCCTAGAAATTAATGTCTTAATACTGTCCATGTCTCTGTGATAGACTCTACGTATCGCATCGCATCGTAGGGCAGTCATCAAGCTATTAGCATTAATTACAATGTTTGTATGCCCGTCGCCGCTTCCTGCTTCAAGTCATCAATGTGCCACTTACGAGTATATCAAAGGGAGTCATCCTTTTTATGAGCTTGCACTTGGAATATATATCACCTATATATTCTGTGGTAGAAACGATAAGTCTGTGGCTTTATGGTTAAACATTTTGATTATCTGTTTGCTTCTAATTCACACCTAGTGATTAGTGATCCTTCGACGTATTTTATGATTTAATTACGCGTGACTTTTAAGGAAAGGTTGTTGAAGTATCATCTTCATGGTCTCAATGTGTGTAGGCTGGTTATAAATATGTTTTGAATGTCTTATTTGAAAATAGACAAAGATACTGACGTTGTTAATTCAAATTACAATTGTCGACTGTAGGTTTTTTTTTTGGCGGGAATGTCAAGATGAGTGTCACGCTCATATTTCATTGGACTTTTAAAATTATTTATAGTGTTGTTTACTAAATAAAAGCGGCGTGATTTATGTAGTAAAAAGTGCATTCAGTGAATAATTCATAAAGAACAGTGAAATATTGTAGCATAGTGGCCACATCATATCTTTACGCTAAACCACTCCTAATCGGCCACACGCGGGAAACGAAAGGAGTAAGATTAGTTAGGATAAGTTTAGGATAAGCTAGGATAAGTTAGGATTAATTAGGATAAGTTAGGATAGAAGTTTACTCAAGAATATATATACTGAAGACTAGGCTGTATGGCGTACTATGCCTTTGCCTTTTCCGTTCAGAAGAACGGAAAAAATTGAACCAAAAAAAAAAAATTATAATTGTCGTGCCTGCTGTTTCTTATGTAACTATTTTATTATACTTTTATGTGATTCTTACACCACTTTAGTGTTGTTATTTGTGTTCCACGAACCTCCCAACAAAGGTTTAGTGACATACCTATTAGTTTTATTAAGACAATGGCCTTTTACTCGTTCACCAACTAAAATAAATTTAAGTTAAATACATCTTTCTCTTTCTATTTTATTAAGAAAATGACAGAAGATAAATGTTAGTGTCGTTCTGTCAAAATAGACCCCGCTTGACGTAAATTGACGATTTTAATCGCCATGTTTTTAATCGCATCGAAACTGTTTATGGAGTATCTTAATTTGACAGGTCTATACTATTATTACAATATATTCTGTCCTTTTCTTAAGGCCTAGGCCGCACTACGGTTAAACCGCTGCGGTTTTTCACCGCATTCACCTACAAAACATCATATAAATATATCTATTAGTTTAGTCACTGGAAACCATTTTTAATTTTTCACATTTTCTACATGATGTACATGTTGATAAGGAAGCGCATACAGGTTAATGACCGCCGCATCCCGCGGTACTAAACTTTAATAATAATGGCGCCAAAAAACAAGTCGATACAGGACCGCGCTGTCGCCCGCTGATCGGAGGACATTGAACCAATATTTTAAAGGATGTTCTATTCCGTTTGCAATTTTATGGGGTTTAGTTTTTTTTAAATTTTCATTTTTTTATTTTTAGTGCTAGGTTTTTTTCTATGGTTTAGGATTATTCCTATGAACCAGCATTGTTCGTGTTTTCATTTATTGTCGTATTGTAAGCACCACTCTGTATAGTGCTCGTTACATTCATTTTATTTATTTGGGAAACATATTTTGGTTAGCAAATTAATGAAATACTAAATCAATCTAATGTTATTATTCCATGGCCTTTCAGGAACATTTTTACTTTATGAATACACTGTCATTGGCGCCGATTCTGTTGTTCACAAACTAAACTAATTTTAAGTTAAGTGCATCTTTTTCTTTCCATTTCGTTAAGAAAAGGACAGAAGATAAAATGTCAGATTAATCCTGTCAAATTAAGATACTCCATAGACAGTTTAGACGCGATTAAAAACATGGCGACTAAAAATAAGTTGTAGTCTAAGATTCGAACTAGAGGCGTCCTTCACCGATCGGCTTACCGATTGAGAAGTATTTTTTATCAAATATTATACAGTATGTTAACTAACAGAGGGCGTTCCCGTTAACCCGAAATAGTAGAGCATACCTACATAGGTACATGCTAAAAAAAATATTTCCATTCGAAAACAAAATGTTTTAAAATTTTTTTCAATATGAAAATATTCAATAAAAATTTTAAATTGACATGTAAAAGAAACACACTGTAGACGCGAACTTGAAAGACGGCAACGTCGCAATTTATCAAAATAGTAGCGTAGTATCATAAAATACTACGCTACTATTTTGATTTAAAACAGGAGGTTTCAAATTAATTTTCAATTATATTTTTTTTTTTATTCGGATTATTTTATGCTTATTTTTCTATGCTGATATTTTTATTTTAATCTATTAATGATATATATTAACGAGTTTAAGGGAACGCCCTCTGTTATTTAACATACTGTATATAAAGAAAAGTATCGTTAATAAATTGCTTAAAAATTTTGTTCAAGGTTATGATTAATTAGAAATCTGCTCCTATTTTTTTTTATTATTTGCTAATGCGCTTACCAAAAAAATTACATACTAATCGAAAGTATACATATTCAATGCTATTGAGTTGCCAGGTATAAACAGGTAAGTCAGTACTAATAAACTGTAATTTGTTGCTTACCTAATGAATTTTATACCAAAATGAAGATAATTTTATTGAGAATATGATGGTATAAGGTTGCTTGCAAAAAACCGTTCAAGAATCACGGTTGCCAAGCTTTAAAACTTTAAAAATTGGAGCGACTTAAGATGTATGACAGAGAGATTCTATACATACTATTTGATGGCGTTAGTACATGGGCCATTGTCATCATTTGCGTAGTTTTTTTTTATATAAATTATAAACTAGCGCTTGACCGCAATCCTGCCTGATGGTAAGCAGTGACGCAATCGTTGATGGTAAAGCGCACTAGTTTATTAAGAGCCTATTCACTCTAGCCTTGAAGATACTCAAATTGTAGTCCGACGGAAACACCGTCGCCGGAAAAAAATTCCAGTCCCTCGATGTACGGGTATAAAGGAGGAGGCGAAACGCTTAGTCCGGATCGGTCAAGGGTGAAAACTCGCCGTACGACGGGTCGTCCGATGGTGGAACGGAGATGGGGGAATTGAATCATGCAATTCCCTCGCACACTCACCGAAATGCATCCTATAGAACACCGAATGGCTGGCTACTTTACGCCTGTGTTCGATGCTCCAGGCTTTGGATACCGTTTTCTTAAATGTTCTTAAATATTTTACTACTTAAATGTTTTTTATATGCGTGTGTTTCTTAAATGTATAAGTTTTTCAATATGCGCGTCTTTCTTAAATGTCTAAGTTATGTATTTAATTTCGTTACCATTGGTCTCAAAACGGCGAAGGAACCAGCAAGTCCCAGAACCATAAAAAATGAAGAGATGTGACATCCACCAGCATGGTGGATTATGGCCCACTCCCTCATGCAAAGAGGAGGCAATGGGAACATTATAGGCATATTATGTACATACGTGTTTCTGTCAAAAATAAGTTTTCTCTCTTTCTTTCTAAGCTGGCTATTTCCAAACATCTTGCTACGCTCTTACATGCCCCGATCCATATATCTTTCACTTACTACTTCCTTATAATGCCGGCGGATGTCAAAATTACTGGAACACGTCTTCGTTAAGGACTCAATCATGAACGAGAGCTCACTTATACTTCAATTGGGTGGAACCGTGGAAGCTACTATTTACCTATCTTTTTTAGGGTTCCGTAGCCAAATGGCAAAAACGGAACCCTTATAGATTCGTCATGTCTGTCTGTCCGTCCGTATGTCACAGCCATTTTTTTCCGAAAGTATAAGAACTATACTGTTGAAACTTGGTACCTAGGTAGATGTATTCCGTGAACCACATTAAGACTTTGATGCAAAAATAAAAAGAATAATAATAAATATTGGGGGCTACCCTACCCATACTAAGAACTGACACACATACGTGTGGGGTATCTATGGATAGGTCTTCAAAAATGATTGGTCCCCCCCGCCTCTAACTTCTAAAATAAGAAAATGAAAAATCTAAAAAAAACGTATGATGTACAATTGTACATTACTATAAAAACTACCAACGAAAATTGTTTTGAACTTGATCTAGTAACTAGTTTTCATTTAATACCTACCTCGTAAATCGTAAACCGCTTATTAGATACCGCGTAATCTTTCATACAAATAACTTAAATCCTTTAATTTCATAAATCAATGGTACGGAACCCTTTGTGCGTGAGTCTGACATGCACTTGGCCGATTTTTTCTTTTAACTTTCGGGACTTCGTTACAGGAGCTGCGCTAGCGTATCTATATCTTTATCTATATTTTAGCCTGTATATGTCTGTCTATGCCTTTCTTTAAGAGTATTTAATTCAATTCATTATATTTGGGATAAAATACATAAATATCCATGTATGTACTAAGTGTTAGTAAAAGTAAAGCTTAGCCTAATGTTAGTAATAAATTAATTAAAGTAGGTCTAGACTGTTATCCACCTACGTAAGAGGGGCGAGTCCCACCGGTATGAAAATACTTTCAGGATGCCATTGGAGGAGGAGCGCAAGTGCGCTATCATGGAAGCACAACGTTTCCGCATGATCGCGGCGAACCCGTCGACCCTCGCCGCCGGGAACATACTTGACGCGCTACAGCACCTCGGCAACCCAAAGATCACCTTGAATGCGTTATTATACTGTACGCACAGGTCGCTGTATGCCCGCTGAGTATACGTGGTCCATAGGCTGCACATGTAAGAAGCCTGAGTTAGAGCCTATTTGTTGGTTTTGCTTGTACTTGGTCCTAGATAAACCTTTGCCTTGATTTAAGCGCAAACTCAGGCCACCAAACAGCATTGCCAAAAATATACGCGGATAAAAGCACAAGCTCATTAGAACTTTTATGTAAACTCATCCGTCCTCAATTCCTCAAGTTTACATTATGTGCATCATCATTATCAACCTTATTATCGTCCCACTGTTGGGCACAGGTGGAGACTTACGTGGTGATTACGCTCAATCCTTCCCTGTATGAGACTCCTCTCATACAGGGAAGGATTGAGCGTAATCACCACGCTCGCTCAATGCGGGTTGGCGTTTTCAGACTTAATCCAGGTTTCCTCAAGATGTTTTCCTTCACCTTCAGTCATTAGTCCAAGATATACTTAGAAAGTACATATAACTTTAGAAAAGTTACATTGGTACTTGCCTGACCTGGATTATGTGCATAGTTACCCATTTACAGTAGTTTCTAAGATCGTCTATCTCGTCCTGTTTGCTGACCTAAGCTTAAAGGCCCTTAACCGTTGCGCAAGCGCCGATACACAGCCGATGACAGCCACACAATACAAAACACGGCTTCCCACACTACTACTGCCTCAGTCAAGGCATGACCCCTGTACCTTTACCCACAGGCATCTGTTGACAGTGCCCTAACCAAATTGGTCAAACATTTGAACCAACATTATTAAGCAAACATTGTATGAAACGAATGGGTTACATCGACACCTATTTTATTTGGTCAGGTAAATAACAAATATTAGGCGAGTTGACCTCTCCAAATTTTCCCAGGATTTCTGTGTTGCGTTGGACTTTTCTGAATTTGTTCTTTAGGGTGTTGGTCTAAGGTTGAATTTTGAAGTGGTGTAAAAATGGTTTTGACTTTAACTGTGTCGCTTTAGTGAGATGCCGAGGAAGTGCAGACGATCCTGTTAAACTATGAGTCGGCTCCTACTCTCCAACTATTCATCAGCTAAGTACACACCTACCGTGTGAATACCTAGTGTCAAAAAAATGGTATTATTTTAAGTATTTCATGTTGATTCTTCTAGAACAGTAGTCGCTAATTAACATATTTTAAATATTATATACTAGCTTTCCGACCGCGGCTTCGCCCGCGTGGAATTCGGTTATATCGCGCTTTTTAGATATCCCTCGGGATTATCAATCTTTTTCGGGATAAAAGGTAGCCTATGTCCTTTCTCAGGATCTAACGATTGTCTGTGCCAAATTTCATCAAAATCGGTTGAGAGGTTTAAGCGGGAAAGCGTAACAGACAAACAGACAGAATTACTTTCGCATTTATAATATTGTATGTTAATAAGATTAATAAATAGACATTTATTAATCTTAATAAATAAATAGACATTTATAATATTGTATGTTAATAATTTCGCATTTATAGTAGGGATTAGTAAGATTTTTCCTAAAGTTTAAAAAGGGAGGGGTTCTGCTCACCTCCATTTAACAAGCCTTAATAAGTGGGGTTCTCAAAACACGGGTCACGCATTGCGTGCCGGTATAATACGACATCGTTGACACAATAATACAAGAGCGACTGATACTTGCGTAGGAGCACGCTATGCGGCTCAACCGTCTTGATACTTTTTGATAATCTTTTGTGGCACATTGAAATTTCAGGACATTTTTTTATGTTTTACGCATGTACAAAAAGATGTTCAATTAATTGGTATAGAGATGACAAAACACAAAATGCAATCGTAACTACAGATGACAGAAAAGCTTGAAATTGAAATTATTGAATTTTTTTTAAATACGTTTTTTAAAATGATAATTACTTACCTATTTTTAGGATTCCGTACCATAAACGTAAGACCATATAAATAAGTCTTTACTGTCTTTCTGTCGGTATGTCTATCACCTGGCTGTATCTCCAGTACCGTGATCAATTGAAAACACGATAATAATTTTGCTTCAATGTCTTCAGCAGATACCTGGGGGCCCTAGTCTATATTACCATAGTTTCAGAATGGTCGATTTAGACAAATTTCGTAATCTACTAACAAAATGGCATCATTATGACTTTCCAGAGGTCAGCCACTGACACTCCACTCCATAATATGGAGTGGAGTGTGCATAAATGTTAAATAAATAAATTGTTCAGTTTTGTACATATTTTTTATAATATTTTTCTTAATTCTAAGTAGCACTGATGTATAATAAATAGATGTATAGTTGAAATTGAGTAGTAGTTTTTGGAAAAACATTTCTATGCACGGATTTTATAAAAATGGCAATACGGCAATGTCATTCTATCACTATTGCATTACGAGACGACTGAGATAATTGATCGATCATTATGAATTTAGCAGATTACGAACTATTAGCACACAGATAATGGAATCGTGTTTTTTTTATATAATTATAAACTAGTGCTTGACTGCAATCCCGCCTAATGGTAAGCAGTGAGGCAATTGTTGATGGTAAAGCGCGCTAGTTTATTAAGCTCATTCACTTAAAAAATCTTAGTGAATATTAAGGAAGACGGCAGTTGAGCGAGGTGGTGCAACGTTAAACCCAACAACACGACCAACGATGCTGCGCCAGAGGGAGATTGATGTGGAGACCCTCCACGACCAAACTCCCGACACAACAACATTTGACGCATCGTACTCGGCACAAATCGCAACACAACTGCTCAGACCCGTCCTCCGTACGGCTTCACCAGACATCATGCCGGAACACGACGAATCGCTTGGCGGCAAGACTTTGTCTGGTGGGTGATAACTTCTGCCGGCAGCCGATGTTATGGCCTACCACCGTGTTGGAATGACAATTTTATAAAAATAGCACATCAAGCTAGTACAATCTGACTGATTTCTTTATTAAATTTTCAACTTTATATCAACTCGTTAAGGCTCAAGGTAGATTAGGATATTTGACAGTTTCGGGTAGCTTGGCCAGCTGTCGTCCGTACATAAGTCAGCCGATTTTAATTAATGTCTTACCTCTCCAAACGAATTATTTCTTAGGTACAAAACCAAGGCAAATAATTTCTAAGCATAAAATAGCTTTCTTTTAAAACCTAGAAATATGCAAGTATCAAGTGGAATATGTAGGTATGTAAACACTCATAAACAGTGGGAAATAGATCCTATTCGAGAATAGGTTGTATATTGCTACATTTTTAAGTATCGAGTCTTTTAGTGGAACCTTCTTAGTTAGACAAAAGTATAAGTAAGTTTCCTTTTTTTTTAAGTTATGTTTTTTTTTTAAATTGAAGTGGTTTTTATAATAGAATAAATTATCTTACGGATGATTTAAAAAAAAAAAACAAGTTTTTGTGCAATGAACAACTTTAATATATAAGAGAATAATAAAAAAATAAAATTAATCTTATAAAAAATTACATATTCGAGACGTTTGGGGTTGAAACCCTCGTAGTGTGAGGTCCGAGTCCTCATTGCTTGTTCAATGGACTCTCTAAACGGCTTGTCTTATGCGTGTACTTTTTTTACCTTGACCAGAGGCTAAGCATTGTCATGCAACGTGGCAATGCCGCCAGTCTCTTGGATGCATTACCTGTCGAAAGCGATGCGGAGGAATATTTCAACGCTATATTTTAGTTTTAATTATTATACATATGTATTTTTCGATAATACATAGTTTTTTTACTATAACAAATTTGCGAATACACAAATAAAGAAAAATACTACTGAGGACGACACGGTGGAGCATACGGTGGAGGTCTGCCCGGCTTGGGTAGAGCACCGCCGCGTCCTTGTGGCAGCGATCGGCGGCGATTTCTCGCGTCCGACCCTGCCCCCTAATCGGCGAACACATTTTTGTCAAATGATTACGACTAGTTGGGATCGTTTGGACAGAACGGACCAATGGGCGGCCCGAACGATACCAACTGATCCCAACTAGTCTCAATCATTTGACAAAAATGTGTTCGCCGATTAGGGGGCTGGTCCAGGCCATGGTCCGGAGCGAGGAGTGAGCATGGCAGGCCGTTACCTCCTACTGCGAAGCAGTGATGCTGGCAAAGGAAGAGGCGGAGCGCGTGAGGTAGCGGGAATTACAGCGCCCTCACGCTACTAGCCGCCGCAGGAGACGCCCTGGTCGGGAGACAACATCGAACTCTCGGCCCCCGTAGGCGCGGGCCTGCGGGCGGTGAGCAGTGGGCAGCTTGCCGCCTGGTGAAGACCAGGCCCGACTTGACGGCGTGTCGACTTTTACGCGCGCCTCAAAGAGAGCTGTCAGCACATCGTGACGCAGTTCAAGAAGACCGATGCCGGCTTGGTCAGGGATGGACGGGTTGTATAAAAAAGAAACCGTGGCTTTGGTGCACAGGCAAGTGAAGAAACACGGGTGGGTTTTAGTCAGTAAAGTCTGATACGCCCTTCCGCTCCGTCTAGAGCGGAAACGGTCATATGATGTTGTCCCATCAAAAAAAAGAGAAAAATACTACTTACACTAATCTAGGTAACAAATAAAAGAAATCTCAATCAGAACCACAATTTTTAACATTTCACACTTGTCCCGTGTTCACCGCTGCCCTCCCCACACAGTGTCAAGGTAAACAGTAGTACACACGAGTGGGTGTTCCCTCGCTCGTGAGAACACACCGCACTCTCGGTGGGAACTAGCCTTTACGTTCAACCTGTCAACAGGAAACGGCTTTTTACCGTGATTTCCTTTAACATGAAGTCTTAGAAATTTATTAAAAAGAATGTCTGAAGGGGTAAGCAGAGACTACAACATATTATTAATTAGTCAGAAGCCCATAAGACTGATCCAATCTTACTACATAGTCAGCCTGTAATCTTCCCAATACTGGGACACTTGCTTCCTCTTGGTGAAAGGGAGTGGGCCGCAATCTACCACGCGGGCCCAGTGCATGTTGTTAGACGTCACATGTCTTCGAAGTTTTGCCTCTAGGACTTGCTGGTTTCCTCACGATATTTCCCTTCACCGTTTTGATAGCAGTGGTGATGAAAGCGGACAAAGGAACCGGGGCCATTGTCTGACGTTATTTGACGTTTTTGGTGGCCATGTTTTTAATCGCGTCTAAACAGTCTATCATCATCATCTGCCTTTTTCATCATCATCATCAAGACCTTTACCTTTACTTTTACCTGACCACCCAACAGCATTGCCAAAAATATACGCGGATAAAATCACAAGCTCATTAGAACTTTTATCTATACGCGTCCGTCCTCAATTCCTCAAGTTTCTATTATGTGCATCATCATTATCAACCTTTTTATCGTCCCACTGCTGGGCACAGGTCTCCTCTCATACAGAGAACGATTGAGCGTAATCACCACGCTTGCTAAATACGGGTTGGCGATTTCAGACTTAAAGTCCAGGTTTCCTCAAGATGTTTTCTTATACCTTACTAGCTTTCTGCCCCCGGCTTCGCCCGCGTGGAGTTCGGTTATATCGCGCTTTTTAGATTTCCCTCGGGAACATCAAATTTTTCCGGGATAAAAGGTAGCCTATGTTCTTTCCCAGGGTCTAAAGATTGTCTGTGCCAAATTTCAACAAAATCGGTTGAGAGGTTTAAGCGGGAAAGCGTAACAGACAAACAGACAGACAGACAGAGTTACTTTCGCATTTGTAATATTAGTATGGATAGTCAATAATTGGTATCCAAGATATACTTAGAAAATACATATAACTTAGAGAGTTACATTGGTACTTGCCTGACTTGGAATCGATCCCGCACACTCATACTTGAGAGGCTGGTGTTTTAACCCCTAGGCCACCAGGTCTTAAAACACACTACGACTAAACAGTCTATGGAGTATCTTAATTTGACAACTACCTGTTGTTAAACACCTAATGGAAAAAACTCAGTAAAACTTAGGAAATCTTTGATAAAATTAATTTCCTTTCCCAACATTTGCACCTGACTCTGAGTCTTCAAACACGACCAATCAGAATCATTTAACAAATCACCAAGAAACAGGTCGGTCAATCGGTTACAAGGACCACAATATTATAAGAACTGCACTAAACACATAATAACACGGCCTGGCTCGAGACCGAACCTGCGCCCTCTAATTAGAACGGACGCATGCGCCCGCGCAGGCCAATGAAGGATTTATTCCACCGCTGTTATTCGATATTTATAGTCCATCTGTAGATTTTTTTGGATATTGTGGGAATGGGTCTATGGCCTTTGGCAAGCAGATTTATTAAGGATTATCCTGTTTATTTTACATATACAATATATATATATATATATTTATACATAATATGTATAATTATTTATACATATTTATATATTTTAGTATTATGTATTTATTTAAGCATACTTATATATTTATTTTTAGTTTACTTGTTTAGGTATATTTAATATTATTACTTTAATTGTTATCATATTCATATTTTATTTCCTCCTTGTTCTTACACACTATTGTCTACATTTCTGTTTTACTTCTCCTTTTGCAGGTCTGCTGGAAGAAATTTCTAAAGAAATAAGCAGCACCTTTGTACTCAGATCTTAATTTTGTCGTATCTCTATGTATTTTATTGTGTGTTCATAAATAATGAAATAAGTATAAAGAAAACCCTGTCCGATTTGTGAAGGTATTGTTAGGTATCGATAAATGATTCTACTAATGCCTACAAAGCCGGGCACTACTTTAAAAAAAAATCCCCTAAAAAAAGTATTATTTCGCAAAATAAGGTAATACATGTACGGTAGACAATACATGCACGGGCGACGGGAAGCAGAGCACGCGGCACGTGGTCGCATCGTTTATAATAATACCGTCAAAACGGTGTTGCCACTTTTTTAAAAATTACCAAATTTCGGGGAAGTTGGAATTAATTCGCGGGAAAAAAAGATTATTTCAAAATTCATTAGTAGGTATTGTTACCATAATGATTACGTATAATTTTATATTAGGTATATGTGGTCATGTGTTTACCTAACCTTTATTATCCTTAAGGGTCAAACAGGGTTTTATGGACCTGAATCCTGATGGTAAACTGTGATGCAATTGCTGTTGAAAAAGAGGGCTAGTTTATTACGAGCATATTCACTCTAGCCTTGAAAACACTTAAATTGTAGTCAGACGGAAACACCGCTGTTGGCAACTTGTTGCAGTCCCTCGATGTACGCGGTATAAAAGACGAGGCGAAACGCGTCGTCTGGATTGTAGTGTTGTTAACAACATGAGGGTGGATACTCGCTGTACGACGGGTCGTCCAACTCCGATGGTGGAACGGGGATGGGGGAATTAAATCATGCAATTCCACATTCACCAAAATGCATCTTATCGACATCGACAGGCTGGCTACTCTACGCCATATGGATCAGAAACGTGGTCTCTCACTATGGGTCTCATAATAAATCTCAAGGTCGCACTGAGAGCTATGGAGAGGGCTATGCTAGGCGTTTCTCTAGGTGATCGAATTAAGAATGAGGAGATTCGTAGAATAATGATATAGCCCAGCGGATTAGCTCTTTGAAGTGGCAGTGGGCGAGGCACATAGCACGTAGAGCCGATGGCTGATGGGCAGAAAGGCTCTTGAATGGCGACCACGTACCAGCAAGCGCAGCGTCGAAAGTCCCACCAACTAGATGGTCGGAAGACCGGCCGCGTCCAACCGTTCTTTTTGGAAATCCTTGGGTGAGGCCTATGTCTAGCAATGGACTTAATGTGGCCGACATAATGATGAAGGTATGTGGAAATTGCAGAGTTATTTTCTAAACAATTAAGTTCATCCCAACACCTCTCTCCAAAGTTTTTGTATATATTATGAGTATATATTTTGGTAATAATTTGTATATCGGCGCTGAGCACCGTCTGATAGCGATATAGTTTTAAGTTATCCGATTAATAGATTTTCTAATTTCTGAACGAAATATAATGTAATCGTGTAGTGATTCCTAAACGTAACACCCGACACTGGCACAAAAGAAGAAACAACGGTGACTGGTGACAGCTGGTCAACGTGGATCTAGAATGTGCGATTCGTGTCAAGTGGAACGTTATTTCTTAGGAAAATTATTGTAAAATTGGAGTGAACAAAGTTTGATTTAAAGTTTATCGTTATAATTGATTATCTCCTTGCCCGATAACCTACGCCTACAAAGGATCCCTTGCTAAATAAAGACGGAGCTTCCCTCAGATGCTACTTTTGTACCGCTAACCTCTTCTAATGATGGCCATCTTCTCCAGATGATACTTTTGTAGCGCCAACTTCTTCTGATGATGGCCATGTGCCGTTATGTATGTATTAATAGCTTATCAATACAAACAAACATACATACTTAGCTCCCGCTGGATGCGGGAGGCGCAGGACCGGCCGTCGTGGAGATCTTTGAGGGAGGCCTATGTCCAGCAGTGGACGTCTTTCGCCTGAAATTAATAGCTTATTTATGTACTTATTTTTTATTTAAAATTATAAACTAGCGCTTTACCGCAATCCCGCCTGATGATAAGCAGTGTTGCAATCGTTGATGGTAAAGCGCGCTAGTTTATTAAGAGCCTATTCACTCTAGCCTTGAAGACACTCAAATTGTAGTCCGACGGAAACACCGCCGCTGGCAAATTGTTCCAGTCTCTGGATGTACGCGGTATAAAGGAGGAGGCGAAACGCTTCGTCCGGATCGTAGTGGTGTTAACAACGTAAGGGTGGAAACTAGCCTTACGAGGGATCGTCCGATGGTGGAACGGAGATGGGGGAATTAAATTATGCAATTCCCTCGCACACTCCCCAAAATGCATCCTATAGAACACCGAAAGGCTGACTACTCTACGCCTGTGCTCTATCTAGGCTTTGGAGGCCGTTTTACTAAAGAGTTTTTTTTTTTATCATTGTTATTTCAACTGAAGCACCTGCCACCTAATCTCTTCACCACCCACAGTTGACTGGTTGAGAATGCCTAAGGCATTAAAGTCCGCCTTTGTACATTTCTTTGTGCGAAAAGTATAAATAAATAAATTAGGTGATATGCTAGTTAACACTGATAAATGGTTTGTTTCTTTAACTAACTACTCTGAATTTTGGGACAAGTTTTAATACAGTACCTATAATGAGTGTAAAAGGTAGGTACATATTCATTTGTTATACAATATGTAAAGAAAACCCTGTTCGATCCGTGAAGGTATTGTTAGGTATCGATAACTGATTCTACTAATGCCCAAACGACAGGTTAAGCTTTAAAAAAAGTACCCCTAAAAAAATAGATATTATTTCGCAAAAAAAGGTAACTTAATACATGTGCGGTAAGCAACCCCTTCCGCAAGCGGCGGGGGGCAGGGCACGCGGCACCTGTGACGTGGTCGCGTTGCTATTCGCTTATAATAAAACCGGTGTTGTCACTTTTCTAAAAATTACCAAATTTCGGGGAAAAAAGGATTATTTCAAAATTCATTAGTATTGTTACTATGATGATTATGTAAAATTTGATATTATATTTGGTCATGTGTTTACCTAACCTTTATTATCCTTATGCGTCGGACAGGGCTTTCTTTACATATTGTATACATTTCATTGCTATAAAAATAATTTAGCCGAACAATTTACAGTTAATATAAAATTACAATTTTCTAAATATTATTTAGTCCTCAATAAAAAAGCTAGTTATTCTTCAGACTGTTAATAAAATACAACCTCCTTTTTCAAATAGCCATCGAAGTAAACCATTTAATACATCAACCGTCTAAATGGCTTAAACAAATGCCGTATAAAACACAAAAAAAGAAAACGAATATATCGCATTTACAATCGATGCAAAAAAGAAATTCACTTTTATACCCTTCGAGAATAGTCCACATTGCAGCTGATTAACATTTTAATAAACTATCCATTATTTATACATAATTTAAACAAAGGCACAAAGAGGCGCGTGCGCATCTGCAACAATTACTTACTAACGAAGATCGCCGATGTTTGCCGATTATATGTCGTGTTTAGTTCGGGTGATAAATCCTTGTGAATGGGAATTCATTATTTTTTCTTAAATACATGTTGCCTATTTATTTTTGCCATGTTCTCTGTCTTAAGGATAGTTCTCTTCATTTTATGGTACTTGTCATAAAAGGCAGATGAGACATTGCTGGTAATTTAACTTAACAAAGAGTATACACTTTTATACTTAACTTAATCGACCTGGACTGTTAGCATAAGGTGTACCGTGTACACTTTTTTTGAGGATGGCAAATCATCAGACCGCTCTGAGCGAAGCGGAAAGGCGTGTCAGACTTTTACTGACTAAAACTTATTGTCTAACTTGTTCCTTCACTTGCCTGTGCGCTAGTCGACACGGTATGTCTTTCGAACTTCCAGCGGCTCTGGCAGGCATCAGTCTTCGTGAACCCCGTTATGATATGCTGACAACTCTTCGAGGTGCGCGTGAAACACAGCGCGACGTCGACTCGGGCCTAGGGCTTTAGTCTACTAATATAATAGTGTCAGAGCAGTCCATCAGTGATCTCACAATGATCGATTTTGACAAGTTTCGTAATCTACTAACAAAATGGCGTCATTATGACTTTCCAGCGGTCAATCACTGAGACTCAATTCCATATTTATAAATGTTCAAATTGAGTAGTAAGTAATTTTTAGAAAATCGTTTCTACTAACGAATCTCATAATAATGGCAATACGCCAGTAATGCAAGATGGCAAGATGTCATTCTGTCACCATTCCATTACGAGACGATTGACCGTAGATTATGAATTTAGCAGATTACGAACTTTTAGCACAATGACAATGAAATCGTATTGGAATGGAATATTTATAAAAATAACTGACTTGGGCTCCTTGTCCTTACCAGGCATAGAGCTGCCCATTGCTCGCCGCCACGGAATAGTTAACTTTATCTGTTCTGTGCTCGCCGCTAACCATGTACCCTCAGACAGTAGTAGGTAACACATATAAATCCGATGTTAATAAGGCGAGGTTATCCAACGCAAATATATTGTGAGTGTGACAAATTTGTCATATAATTTTCCCACTGTTTGAACACATACCTCTTGTCTGTGATAGAGAGTGGGCCGTAATCCACAAGAACGCAGTGCCCGTGGTAACTGTCATATTTCCTTGATTGTTTTTTCCTTTTTGTGTCGCGGGTTCGATCCCCGCATGGAACAAATATATGTATGACCCACAAGCAGTTGTTCCGGGTCTGGTTGTCTCTGTGTGTGAGTTTATATGTTTACGCACCCACGATACAGGAGTAATTCCTAGTGTGTGTGAAAGCGAGTGCGAAATATTGTTGCTGTATTTTCTAAATGTAGTCCTTCGTAAATTGATCGAAGTAAAACCGAAGTCTGATTAATTAAATTTAAAAACAAAATACAAAACTATAAAACATTTTTTCATTATTACTCTACCTGATAATTGATTTCATTACTTGTAATTCTCGGTCTAACTAAGTATTCATTTGTAAGTATTAAACATGCTTTACATCACTCTGCCCAATAGAATAGGCACTGAGCATTATCACAGATTACACGATACTACATACAGATACCCAATGGTGAACAACAAAATGAGTCCAGCTCAATTCGGGCAGACCGTCGAGCAAAACAAGTTTCTTAAAGAGATCACTAGATGGCCACCAGGGAGCGCTTGACCGGCCGGCCACTACCGCCATATATGTCTTGTCTACATTGTCATATATACATCCATGCGTCGTACATCGAGAAATACGCATGCTAAAAGAAGATAACAGCAATATAATGGTTAGAAGACATCTTATCTTAACCTAAAAAAAAGATATGTTAAGACAGGATTAATTGAGTACACTGCCATCTATTGTCCCGAGTGTAAAATAAAAAACATTGTCACTACTGAGCCCATTTTACCGTTTTGTTTAATTACGTTATTTATACGTGTAAATATACGGAGTAGCATTAAATAAGTAAATTCAAATTGTGAAAAATATTAAAAAGGCTATAAAATCGTCGACCCCATGCTACGCATTATTTACCGGGCAATGTGATAAATTTATGGGTTATTATTACATTGCCCGCTGTAATCAGGCATTATTCATATTGCCCGGGCATAACGAATAATACCCGATTAATCACTTAGCCCATAACATATGCATTTTATCTTAAAATACATATAAAAATTGCTACAGTGTGGTTACCAAGCGCACAACACAGCTGACGGTAGATCATAGTACTGGGCGCGTGCGCATAGCTGGACAGGGCCTCCCCGGCGCCGCGCCGCTGTAACGCGAGCGGGCGAGCGGTGCGTTGACCATACTTTTGTTGTATAAATTGCTCATACCTTTGTGGTTTTTCATGTTATCTTCTTGAAATTTTGTACATAAACGTAGATTCTTTACTTAAAAATACTGGACACGTGTTTCGGGTTTCGCTTAAATAAGAATTGACGTTGTATAAAAATAATGAATTTTGTTGAACAGTCAAAATATAAGCCATTGCTTCTGTTAGTGTGTTACGCAATTACCACTCTTCAAGGCACACTTAGATTATCAAAACTTAAATCCAAAAATCCGAACATGCTTTATGACGACTAAGTACCCAATTTTGTGTTGAATTATTTATTTCAAATACGTTCGATTTGAAACTCCCCCACCCCACCGCTATTTTTGTCACATGTCACATTCAGCCCTCGATATATCCAAGACATATGGTATAACTGTTCAAGTAATTATAATGGCCATTGATACTTTTTGCTTGCGTTCACTTCTTCATACTGTGTTACGTAGAAAAGGACAGAAGATCCATTCCTTATAGTCCCTGGCAAACTACTGCACACACTTAAATACTGCCAATGAAAAGAAAATTCCAATAAATAAACAAATGAAGAAAAAATGTCGAACTAAGTCGTTGCTTTGACTTTGACTTTTTTTTTTTACTTTGGGCCCTTTGGAGGACTGTCTTTTGTAATATTTGACATTCAAAAATGCTGATTTGAATAAATGACTTTCATTATTTTTTTAACAACAATTATAGCGCCTTATTTTTCCGAAACTGAGGCCTTACTATGATGTGTTAAAACCATAATTAAATCGTTGTGGATAAGGGATAGCGTTATACAACCTGTATAGCTTCATCTTTGTTTGATGCTAGAGCCAGCCACAGAAAATACACTGCGGGACAAAAGACCGGTTGTACGCGGCCTGTATCCTGCGATTTTGGTCGGTTCATTTGAAGCTCCGCTTGCCGGTACGTGGTCGCCATTCAAGAGCCGTTCTGCCCCATCAGCCATCGTCTTTACGTGCTATGTGCCCCACCCACTGCCACTTCAAAGAGCTAATCCTTTGGGCTGTGTCGGCGACTTTCACTCTTCTACGAATCTTCTCATTCCTGATTCGATCACGTAGAGAAACACCCAGCGTAGATTGATCACCATCAATGTCACATGTAGTACGGTGTGGTACTTCTGTTCTTCGTGTGCTTGAACAAAGCACGTGGCACGTGCGGTGGGCAGGTGACCGCATATCTACGAAACTGCATTTTTATTAAGATATCGGCGTGTTAGTATGCAGATGGAATGAAATCCTGTGAAATATATCTTCTTCTTCTTCTTCAGCCTATAGATATCCACTGCTGGTTAAAGGCCTCCCCCAAGGCTATCCACGCCGACCGGTCTTGTGCTGCCCGCATCCATCAGCTTCCCGCGACCTTCACCAGGTCATCGGTCCACCTTGTTGGGGGCCTCCCTACGCTGCGTCTTCCAATACGTGGTCGCCACTCCAGAACCTTACTGCCTCATCGGCCATCGGTTCTACGAGCAATGTGCCCTGCCCACTGCCACTTAAGTTTAGCGACTCGCAGAGCTATGTCGGTGACTTTGGTTTTTCTGCGGATCTCCTTATTTGTGAAATATATCGTGTACTTAAAATTATTTGTGTTTTAGCTTTTAGAGTTCTCTTCCAGAACTAAAATAGATGTGCACAGGTAAACTATCCTTACTCATATTATAAATCGGAAAGTGAATTTCTTTGTTTGTTCCATTTTCACGCCGTAACTTCTGAACCGATTGCTTTGAAATTTTGCAGGCGTAAATTTGGAAGTCCGGATTAAATAATAGGGTACTTTGTATTGTGGTAAAATTTGATGTTCCCGAGGGAAATTTAAAAAGCACGATATAACCGAACTCCACGCGGGCGAAGTCGCGGGCGGAAAGCTAGTTATACATAATCAGCCTATAATGTTCCCACTCTTGGGGCACAGACCTCCTTTCGGTAAGAGGGAGTGGGCCGTAATCTACCACACGATACCTCAGTGTGGGTTCGTAGATGTCACACGTCTTCGAAGTTTTGGCTGTAGGATATGCCAGTTTCCTCGCGATGTTTTCCTTCACCATTTTGAGAGTATTGGTGATAAAATAATTTACACAAAGTAAAGCGTCTGATGGGGTTCGAACCTACGACCTAATTATATGTAAGTTGCGGCGGATGTGTTACGCAATTACCCTGCAGGTCCCAGATATACAAATTGAGATCTGTGCTATAAATGATCTATACTTTCGATACTATAACACTGCTGACCTTATAAAATGGGAAGTCATATTAAAGTTTTCTCGGTGGTAGGCTATAACATCGGCTGCCGGCAGAAGTGCCACCAGACAAAGTCTTGCCGCCAAGCGATTCTTCGTGTTCATTACGTATGGAGGACGGGTCTGAGCAGTTGTGTTGCGATGTGAGCCGGGTACGAAGTGCCAAATGTTGTTGTGTCGGGAGTTTGGTTGTGGAGGATCTCCAGATCAATGTCCCTCTGGCGCAGCATCATTGGTCGTATTGCTGGAAAACATTGCATCACCTCGCTCGACTGCCGTCTTCCTTCCTATTCACTCTGTATTTTTGAGTGAATAGGTTTCAGCGGGCTTTACCATCAACGATAGCATCACTGCTTAACATCAGGCGGGATTGCCGTCAAGCATTAATTTATAATTATAAAAAGGCATAGTATAGAGTAGTCACTCACTGACAAAAAGATATACTTACCACCTTAAAATTAAGAAAAAATAATGCAATCGTGGCACTGGCTGGGAGAAGTGGAAACTGAAAACATTCATCATCAACCTTTTCATCGTCCCACTGTTAGGCACAGGTCTCCTCTCACACAGGGAAGGATTGAGCGTAATCACCACGCTTGCTCAATGCGGGTTGGCGATTTCAGACTTAATTTCCTCAAAAGGTTTTCCTTCACCTTCAGTCATTGGTGAAACTGAAAACATTATTATGCCTTAATTACCTTTGTATTAATTTCTCCGTGCCGCAGCGGTCAACACGCCTGCCTGCGACATGGAGGTCCCGGGTTCGATCCCCGGCCAGGTCATGATGGATAACGATCTTTTCCTGATTGGCCTGGGTCTTGGATGTTTATCTATATATGTATCTATTATAAATATAGTATCGTTGAGTTAGTATCCCATAACACAAAGTCACGAACTTATTTTGGGGCTAGCTCAATCTGTGTGATTTGTCCGTATACTTATATACTAATATATAATATCAATGTATACACTATACATACACAGTATAGATATGTATATCTTGCTGCAGCGAACGGTGTAGGGTCGGTCACACTAACGCAAATTCAATGCTTTTTACCCATTCCACAAAAGTGCTCACTTCAAAAACTGGCAGAAATCATATCGAAACGTGTTTTTTAATAAATATGCATAATTATGAACAACTTACACTACTAACAGGCAATTTATGTTAACAGGCCCTCAAATTACTTCAAAATAATTAATAATTTAGCATTATAATGAACTAATAATTAGTGAAAAAAAATAAAAAGCACATGCCGTGCAACCGTCTACGCCGAATGTTAGGGACTTGGGGTTCACATGAGGTTAGTGGGCGGGATATCTCTTGGGATTTTGTTGAAATGTTGAAAGTAAATGTGTCGGTAATATTTGTCGATGACGTGAGCTTTCTACACGAATAAAATCTTCCTAATAGATTCCTTCCTAGTAAAAAACTAGAACTATGCAAGTGATACACCAAAAAATGACGATTTAAATATCACTCCGTAAATAAGTAGTTACGAATTAGGTCAAAGTTTAGCCAAGCTCAGCAGTTAGACTGTTAAGGCGGACCCCAGACTCCAAAGCTGAAAAAGCTTCTGATGCGACTGGGATTAACTCTGAGATGATGATGATGACGACGAATTAGGTATTACCACAGAAGAGATACTTATTCTGAAGTATGATAAAAAATACACATATTATTTGTCAAGGTCGTCAAGAACTTTTTTTGTCGATACGTCATAACTGCCTTCATACCTACTTTATGAATATATATAAATGAGGCGTCATTTTATTTTTCTGGACAGCTACAGGAAAAATATACAAATTATTCACATTTCAGTGGTTTTTAGAAAATTTACGATCGAAAATCAAGGATGTGTGAATACTTCGCACGAGTCACCCAGTTCTATTCTATTATCTATTTACGTAGGTAATTATATGGCTTTCGGTAAATCTTCAGAACTGGCAATCACGATATCGAGAAAAATAATATTCAAATACAGTCCTCACAAAGATTTATTTATAAGTAACATAAATAAGGAACATAAATATTCATATCCTGAGACAAATCAGTCGATATTTTTATCCCTTGTGTATCCTATGCACCGACACAGCACCTGTTTTCACGATCAGGTGTTCGAAACACACCCTCACAATAAAAAAAGCCAGCGTTTAACGATAGGCAGATTGTCATCCATTGCCATTTGTGTTTGATAGTAAAAAGTGTACGCCGAACAAAAGCGGCAATGTACAGCGAAGCAATGTAATTCTTCGTAAGTTCCAAAAGACTTGCTGTTGTTCACATTCATTGATATTTTGACACGGCTGCCATTCTGACTCGTTACAAATTGTTTTTAGAGTCCCTTAGCAATTTGTAACGATAAAACCTTCGTCAAATCATATTTGTAAATCTGTATTTTATGTTTCTTTTTTCTTTTATGTATTTACTAGCTTTCCGCCCCCGGCTTCGCCCGCGTGGAGTTCGGTTATATCGCGCTTTTTAGATTTCCCTCGGGAACATCAATTTTTTCCGGGATAAAAGGTAGCCTATGTTCTTTCTCAGGGTCTAAAGATTGTCTGTGCCAAATTTCATCAAAATCGATAGAGAGGTTTAAGCGGAAAAGCGTAACAGACAGACAGACAGACAGACAGACCGACAGGCAGACCGACAGAGTTACTTTCGAATTTATAATATTAGTATGGATTATCTAGACGTAGCGTCGGTAGGCTCCCGACAAGGTGGACCGACGACCTGGTGAAGGTCGCGAGAAACCGCTGGATGCGGTAGGCGCAGGACCGGTAGTCGTGGAGAACCTTGAGGGAGGCATAGGCCTCCTCCTGGACATAGGTCCAGCAGTGGACGTCTTTCGACTGAAATGATGATGATGATGTTTATTATCTTACATTGATTTGAACTGAACTGACAAACCAAGGTATAAAAAAGTGATTTGACACTTTTATACTTCTTGTTTTGTGATTACTTACTTCAAAAACACTTTTTTACATTTGATTTGTATATCCTACTAGCTGTGACCCGCGATTTCACCCGCGTGGGTTTCGATATCTTATTTTTTATATGCTCTGCTCCCATTGGTTGCAGCGTGATGTTATATAGCCTAAGCCTTCTTGAGTTAGTGGGCTATCCAACGCAAAAATAATTTTTCAAATCGGACCAGTAGTTCCTGAGATTAACGCGTTCAAACAAACAAACAAACTCTTCTGCTTTATATATTAGTACTAGCTTTCCGCACGCGGCTACGCCCGCGTGGAGTTCGGTTATATCGCTTTTTAGATTTCCCTCGGGAACATCAAATTTTTCCGGGATAAAAGGTAGCCTATGTCCTTTCTCAGGGTCTAAAGATTGTGTGTGCCAAATTTCAGCAAAATCGGTTGAGAGGTTTAAGCGGGAAAGCGTAACAGACAGACAGACAGACACACAGTTACTTTCGCATTTATAATATTAGTATGGATAGATAGCATTGTCCACGCGTACACAGAACAACTATTCATCATCAACCTTTTTAAACCTCTGCTGGCAACAAGCCGTCGCTCATACAGAGGTTTTAGCGTAATCACCACGCTTGCTCAATGCGGGTTGGCGATTTCAGACTTAAAGTCCAGGTTTACACATCCATACTAATATTATAAATGCGAAAGTAACTCTGTCTTTCGTCGGTCTGTCTGTCTGTCTGTCTGTCTGTCTGTCTGTTACGCTTTCCCGCTTAAACCTCTCAACCGATTTTGATGAAATTTGGCACAGACAATCTTTGGACCATGGGAAAGAACATAGGCTACCTTTTATCTCGGAAAAATATGATGTTCCCGAGGGAAATCTAAAAAGCGCGATATAACCGAACTCCACGCGGGCGAAGCCGCGGGCGGAAAGCTAGTTAACCTATAATTTAAAAAATATCGTTTTAGTATCGCTGCTATTCATTAGGTTGACCCAAAACTGCGCCACTTCACAAACCACAAACAAATTAATTTAATTGCATCTTTTTCTTTCTTTAAGAAATTCCAATAAGAAAAGGATAGAAGATAACATTAGATGAATCCTGTCAAATTAAGTTATTCCATAGACAGTTTGGACGCGATTAGAAACATGGCGACCAAAAATACCGACATCAATTTACGTCAGGCGCGGACTAATTTGACAGATCTAAACTGACATATCATGTTCTGTCCTTTTCTTAATTAAATAGTTTTTGATTCGGCATCTCGTAGTTGACCTAGAGAGGTCGTGACTACTTAACCCGACTATCCTGTGGCTGCCTTAAATGAATTTAAAGCAGGGCAACTAAAACTAAGCGACTACACGCTAAGGACACCCCCTGTGGGTACGAACCTCGGCTTAGGGCGTCGCTAGAGAGAAGTGACGGCTGGATCGAATTTTAAGTAAAATAGAAAGAAAAAGATGCATTGAACTTAAATTTAGTTTAGTTTGTGAACGAGGAAATCAAGGCCACTGTCGAAATTAATGAAAAAATCAAGGCCATTGTCGAAATTAATGAAAAAATCAAGGCCACTGTCGAAATTAATGAAAAAATCAAGGCCACTGTCGAAATTAATGAAAAAATCAAGGCCACTGTCGAAATTAATGAAAAAAGCAAGGCCATTGTCGAAATTAATGAAAAAATCAAGGCCACTGTCGAAATTAATGAAAAAATCAAGGCCACTGTCGAAATTAATGAAAAAATCAAGGCCACTGTCGAAATTAATGAAAAAAGCAAGGCCATTGTCGAAATTAATGAAAAATCAAGGCCACTGTCGAAATTAATGAAAAAAGCAAGGCTATTGTCGAAATTAATGAAAAAATCAAGGCCATTATTTATTTATTTAATTATGGCACACCAACGACATATTTACAATAATATTGGTATAAAAAGCAATCACAGGTCTTCAGTCTTGTGTAAATACATCACTTATAGGTATGCACAACATTCACAATAGGAGATCTTAACTATCAACAATTCCATTCAATAGAACATATATTAAAATTAAATGACAAACTAAAATTAAAATTAAATAACATTGAATTACAATTTATAAATAAAATAAAATCAAATAATACGAATGTTTAAAATTGCAGTTTTGGTACTTATATGGTTTTTGGTGGACAATCTTTTTATCAAAGTGGCGGTTAATGTAGGCAGCTGATTACAGGACAATTCTTTTAATTTTAGATTTGAACATTGGCAGGGTATCAAAGAAAATGTCGATGCTTCTGTCGATCGAACAAGCTCTGTTGTAGGAGGTCAACATTCTGTTTAAGGGAGCATAGTGGCCAAGATTTGTGCGACACGGCTTAGTGGCAAATGTCTCAGAGGAGCGCTTGGACCGGGGATGTGAATGACGAGGTACATTTATGTTTACTCTGCTAAGGAGATCTGGGGTTGATGTTAGTCCGTTTACAATTTTATATAGAGTTGTCAAATCATTTAGAGCTCTGCGTTGTTTCAACGAGTCTAAATGAAAGTATTTTAGCCGTTCTGAGTAATCGGCTCTAAATGGGCATTTGTGATCTTTAAATCGTAAGTACCTCGTCATTTTTTTTTTCTGAACGCGTTCGATACGGTCTATATAAGTATTATAGGTCGGACTCCAAGCGGGAGATGCGTATTCTAAGAGGCCATTATCGAAATTAATGAAAAAATCAAGGCCACTGTCGAAATTAATGAAAAAGTCAAGGCCACTGTCGAAATTAATGAAAAAAGCAAGGCCATTGTCGAAATTAATGAAAAAATCAAGGCCATTGTCGAAATTAATGAAAAAAAAAAAAGATAACAAAAGAGGACCGAAAAGAGAACAAAATATTGATGGCAAATTGAACAGCCTATATATGTATAACTCAAGGGGGGAAACATCCCCCCTTGAGTTGATTGCCAAGAAATCAGCTGATGACCATATACGCAGAACAAAACATCGAAGCTAAGTGTTAAATAAAATATAATAATGATCAAATAAAAATACAAAATGAGACACATTCAGCTCCCATATTAAGCACCATTTGTCACCACTGTCTGCATCAATTTGAGAAGACATCGCACCAAAAATGGCCTGATTGGCAAAAAGAGCCAACACGTCCGCGAATTAATGACGTATTGGCAGAAAATTATCATTGTACACCTATTTGTCATACGCCAGGCAAAGGAATGGCGTAAAGTGGCAACCCTGGATCACTAAATAAGGTTATCCAGTTCATTTATCAGGAATTTGTACGTTACACTCAAAATAAGGAGGTTTGATGAAGTCCTTATGAATAACTGATAGATGTTTTAAAATTATATGGGGATAATAAAGCCAAGGCGGAGACAATCATGCCTTAATTTTTGTGGTAAAAGTACTTCACGAGACTATCACTGACACATTGCTTTACCTAATGAATTCCAGTATCGTAAATGCGTAACTCACTATTATTCTAAATTTAAAAGATATTGCTAATCCATTGCTCTATATGTTCGAAAAAATGTGTTTGCATAACAACATAAACAACGCAATGAATGTTGTTGAACTGTCAAAATGAAACCCAATGCTACAGACAATGTGTTACAATACCAATGAGCTACAATTTTTTTATATTTTTTAATCTATCTATACTAATATATAAAGCTGAAGAGTTTGTTTGTTTGTGCGCGCTAATCTCAGGAACTACTGGTCCGATTTGACAAATTCTTTTTGCGTTGGTTAGCCTATTAATCCAGGAAGGCTTTAGGCTATATAACATCCCGCTATGATCAATAGGAGCAGAGCAGTAACAAAAAATGTTGCGAAGACGGGAGCTAACGCAGCCGTATATTGCCAATAGGAGCGGAGCATAACTAACTCCACGCGAACGAAGTCGCTGGCGACCGCTAGTGTTTTTATATGTCAAAGTTAATATTTAAAAATGCAATCTATATGTATATAACGTGTAACATAAAGGGTATATACATAACAAAGGCATGGCATCTTTACATGATCATCATCATCCCAGCGTTAAACCCAGTCGCATCCGAAGCCTTTTCAGCTTTGGAGTCTGGGGTCCGCTTTACCATTCCAACTGCTGATATGGCTAAACTTCGACATTTTCCGTCATCCGGCATCTTTACATGATATCAAACGATATTGGAAGGGTTTTTTAATTCTATCTCTTTATGTTAGGAAGTTATGAGGAAAAACACCGCCTGTGATAGGCTACTATCATACTAGTCGCACAGAGATATTGAAGACATTTATCGGATTTTGGCAAGTAACGTGACGGGTAACGAGTAGTTATTAACATATGTAGTGTGCTGCCACGTTTGTTATAATTTTATTTTAAGAAACACACGAAACCGAAAATTTGGTACCAATTTTTTGAGTATTTTATTTTGATGTTATTATGTTATTTTGAGTTGAAACCCTTCCGATATCGTTTGATATCATCTAAAGATGTCATGCCCTTGGTATGTATATATACCCTTTTTGTTACACGTTGTATAAGACAAAATAAATAGAATAAAAATAAATCCTTTATTAGACAAATAGTGTTATTACATTTCCTTATAACTAAGTACAAATAAAGTACTTCAAAAATTAATGTTAATAAGTAAACATAATTTTATATTTTTTCTTGCGGATTCCACACTAGGTCGAATCTGTCTCGTGAAGTTCTTGAGAGTTGTCAACAATTTGAAATATCAAGGTTGATACTGTATTATAAATCAGCCTCCGTGGCGTAGCGGTAGCGAACGCGATCGCTGCGCAAAGAGGGGCGCGGGTTCGATCCCCGCGCAGTGCTAATATTTGTATGCATGAATATGAATATAAATGCACTGGTCTGGTCGTGCCTCGGAAAGCACATTAAGCCGTTGGACCCGGTTGTCATACGAACATCTAATAACAGTCGTTACGGGTTGTTGGAACCCTCAAAAGTCCAACAATTGTCTAACTGCAATGCTTCGATATCGCCTTCGGGTTGTGGAGGTCAGACGGCAGTCGCTTCACGGAAAATGTCGAAGTTTAGCCAAAATCAGCAGTTAGACTGGTAAAGCGGACCCTAGACTCCAGAAGCTGAAAAAGCTTCAGATGCGACTGGGATGAGCGCTGAGATGATGATGATGGCTGTATTATAAATCATGTGAAAGTACACAGACAAGAAAGTAAATACAACACAAACTGTTCATTACTACGCCACATTGGCTTGAGTAATATCCAATACTCCAGTATGGGGTTGTCCCACCTATCAGCTATAGTTTTCAGGATATTATATTGGGACTGCCTTGCACATAATTGAAACGCAACGCTTGCGCATGATAGCGTGGAAGCCATCTATTATTGCCTCCGCAAACTTGCGCAAACTCCGCAAGCACTGCAGTAGCGCGGCAACCCCAGCAACAACACTGAAAGCTTTATTGTATTTTACGCAAAACACTTACATAATAAGCGTTACATTAATATATAGGTATTAGGTAACACATTTCCCGTGACTTTTGCTTAAAATTGTGATTAGCGATTTTGATTAGATAAAGCGGAAGAGTTTGTTTGTTTGGACGCCCTAATCTCAGGAACTGCTGGACCGATTTGATTTTTTTTTTTTGCGTTGGATGGCCTCCAGGAAGGCTGGAGGCCATCCAACTAAGCTAACCAGGCTAAGGCTATATAACATTACGCTGAGACCAATAGGAGCGGAGCATATCTAACTCCACGCGAACGAAGACACAATACACAGCTGCCTGCAAAAATCTTTTTATTTTTTCTTAAAAAAAAAAGGAATTATTCCTGTATCGTTTCTGTAACTCATATCCATAAACAGTCAAACCCGTAACAACTGCTGTAGGTCATACAAATATTTGTTACGTGTGGGAATCGAACGCAGCGCAACAGTCGACTGTTCAGCCACTGCTCCTACCATGTTAACGTGTGTTGTCTTTATAAGCCGCACTTTCATTTAATGCAGGAAAAAATCCATACCAATATTATAAATGCGAAAGTAACTCTGTCTGTCTGTCAGTTAAGCTTTCCCGCTTAAACCTCTCAACCGATTTCGATGAAATTTGGCACAGACAATCTTTAGGACCCTGAGAAAGAAAATAGGCTACCTTTTATCTCGGAAAATTTGATATTCCTGAAGGAAATCTAAAAAGCGCGATATAACCGAACTCCACGCGGGCGAAGCCGCGGGCGGAAAGCTAGTTAGTACCTTATAAAAATTACGTGTTTAGATTTTAGGATAAAAGTTCGTGATAGCTTTTCGCAGCGCTCAAATTATACAAATAGGCTTATTAGTTTAGGACTGATTAACATCGTAATTTTAGTAAAAATGAGAGTTTAACACAGCTTATTCATACACACGCTGGTGTAAAAGCTTATGATTGAGCAATCATAATACTAATGCAGCATAAAAGTCATCTACTGCTGGACATAACCCAAGCACCTCAGCTTCGACGGGCTTTGTACTTCTCGCATCCAATGAGTTCATCCAACAGCAATATGTAATCACTTACGCAGACACGGATAAAAATACTTTTGCTTTAGTAGTTGTGGCTGGAACGATTGCGTTGCTCTAAATTTTGCATGACTCTTTGTTTTTTCTATATTTTTTTTCTGTTTAGTAATTTGTATGTTTTTTATTTTATGATTAAGCTTATAAGAATGAGTGTTTTCGGCTATGGCACAAGGATTCTTGAAAACTTTAATTTAGACAGTTTGTATATATTCTGTGAATTTCCTCCGAATAAAAAAAAATCATAGCCGAAAATCGAAACAACAAACTCGATTACGCAATATCTGGCTAGCGTGCAAAAACTTCGACTAATGAGAACCATTTCAAAATGCCTGGCCATTGTATGGCGTATCCTTTAAAGAGCCATGCTAGGAACGCCATTGATTCTAGGATAGAATAACTTTCTTTATAACCTATATATCTAAACGGGTCTGGGGTAAGTGTGTCAGTTGATGCAGCTGGCGCAAGGTGCGCGAGGCATGTGCGACCAACTGCCAAATCGATGCGCGTACCACGACACACGCTAGGAATAGGGACGTTACAGCTTACAGCACGCAGAACATTAAAAGATCATACCATCTATAGAAACATCATCAATCGATTCTCATTACTGTTTGTCTGAACGAGTTGTTCTTTCGAATAACGCAACGGATTCAGGGTATTCACCATCATTTATAGAACGTATTTATTCCGAAAGGGTTTTTAGGTATCCATACTAATATTATAAATGCGAAAGTAACTCTGTCTGTCTGTCTGTCTGTTACGCTTTCCCGCTTAAACCTCTCAACCGATTTTGATAAAATTTGGCACAGACAATCTTTGGACCCTGTTAAAGAACATAGGCTACCTATTATCCCGGAAAAATATGATGTTCCCGAGGGAAATCTAAAAAGCGCGATATAACCGAACTCCACGCGGGCGAAGCCGCGGGCGGAAAGCTAGTACCTAATATATTCATAACATGGTAGGTACATAATATAAAGCTAACATGCTTATAATTAAAAAAATCATCATCATCATCTTAGCGTTTATCCCGGTTGCATCCGCGGCTTTCGCTTTGGAGCCCGGGGTCCGCTTTCCTCCATTTCGCGCGATCTTTAGCATCCTGTGGTGTGAGATTGTTGGCACGCATGTCATCTCTTACAACGTCAAGCCAGCACTTCTTTGGTCTACCCCGCTTGTTCCAGCCCGGCGTAGGCGCCATGGCAAGACATTTGTGAGCCACGTAACATGCCGGTTTTCGTAAGACGTGACCGTACCAACGTGGGCGACCTTCCTGCAGTTTGTCCGCTATGTCACGGACATGAAGACTGCCGCGGATGCGGGAGTTATAATTTAAAAAATATCGATATTTAATCAATTGGCTTAATCATTAAAAGAAAAAAGTAAATTTAGTATATCCAGCCGTTCACAAACAAATCTTTTTTTTTTGCTTTTTTTTAATTTTGGCAACTGAGCCGATATCGACGATTCTGCCAATGTCAAACAAATCTTAATTGCTTGTAGTAAGCTGTCGATAGTGTCAATTGCGCGAACCTATCTTGATTTAACTTCGAACATTCAAACGTTGCTCTAAATCAAAACAAATCGTACTTACTAAAGCCGAAAAATTGGGAAAGTGGACAGTGTGGCAACCCTACCTAGAGCACGCACTGTCTCTATGTCGCGTTAAATTAGCCGCAATGTGCAATTGCAAGGTCGGCAGATACAGATCTGATGAAATAAGGCTTAAAGAGCTCAGCCACAGCCTAACACTTTTTTATTTCCAATGATTTATTATAAATTCGACGCTGGCATTCTCGTTAACATGCAAAAATGTTAATGTTTTTTATTTTTAAATAATATTTTTTTTTTAATCCTCGCTGCTTATTTTCTTTTTTTTTTCAGAAGCTGGTATTCTCGGAGAACTTTTATATTGTATAAAATGTCTTCTCGTTATAAGATAATTCTTGAAAAATTGTAATGATGTTGAAAATACACTTTTTTTCACGCATTTTTCCTTATTTAATTAGCTGGACTTGTAATGACGGTAAATAGAGATGTAATGAAGCAGCTGTACAACTACACACCTATTATTTTGCTTAGGGATACTCTTATCAAAGAAAATATATTTTATATTCTCGCGAGTAGACAAAAAATATGTACTACATAGTCCAATCATGTCAACATCACACGTATTTGCTGAAAGGTTAACCAGAGATGCAGTCCAATCAATTACCATAATAGCTACCAATAACCAAACACCATCGCACATCTTACAAAGCGCAGGCAACTACTAACTTGGCAGACGTATTCTTCTTTTTATCTTTATTGTCCACAAACTACAGAAACTAAACGTGAAGTTGGTAAACCAACAGAATAAAAATCACAATCATTTTGACAGGTGGAATGACTTTCATTCAGTCGTTCATTCATTCATTACATTCCATTGCACCTTAAGTCACATCCATCTTTGCTCAGGTTAATAATAATAATAATAATAATCGTTTATTTGCTTGAATGTAGGTATATAAAAATAAGGTCGTGAAGAAAACATATTGAGCCATACATCCTGTCAAAGATTCGACATGCAAAATTTAAATTTAAATCAATATTCAATATCAAATAAATAAAAAATCAATACTACTACAAAAAAAAAGACAAGTCAAAAAATAATATCAAACAAAATAGAATTAAAATGTCAGAATACAATCAATTACTAATGTCACAAAATAATACAGATGTCAAAATATTAATAATACCAATGCTAATTTTCAATACAGTTGTCAATATTCAATTCTAATGTCAATATAAATAAACTTATGTCAAGAATAACATTAGATCTACTTATTAGCATGTCAACATTCTGTCATTAGGTTTTTGTCTGTTAAGAATTCCGGAATACTGTAATATGCTTTGGTCACAAGTAATGATTTCAGCCGTTTCTTAAATAAGCTTACGTTCAAATCTTTAATTGACGACGGCAAGCAGTTAAATATGACCGGCGCCATGCAAAAAACGCTCTTGTACATTAACGCCGTCTGGGATCTTCGTATGCATAAACTATGGTTATCCCGTCGACTTCGGTTATTATTCGGTTAACGTATTGTTACGGGCTAGGGGTACTTAAACGCCGGTTAAGGGTTACGAAGTTTATTGGCAACGAAAGTACAGTTGGTTGTAGGCAATGACAAGTAGAATGTCGCTGACGTTGCACCGAAGTCTTCTCTTACGTCCACGAAGTCCGTGTCGTAAACACACAATAACGCTACAGATGTTACTTCACGCAGTACTCGAAGTTCTCGTTATAATTGTCGCAGTAGGTCTTCTTTAAGATCGCTTCTTAACTGTCGCTGTTTTCGTATCGCTAGTCGAATGTAGACTGACTCTGTGTCGGCGTCACGGTGCTATATATAGTCCAGCTGATCGAACATTCCAGATTCCTCTAGACGTAATAATAATAGCACATAACTTCGAGGTCACTCGGAAGTACCTACGGTAATTCCCGGAAACGGGTTTCTGGAAATTTCGATGTCGACACTTTGTTGACAAAACTGTTGAGACCTGTACCATTCGATAGGCCGTCCTAAGTCTAGTAATGCGTTTTATTATTGTACCTAGAAAATGTCTAGATCTGGAGGAATAGGGCTGAAAAGTGACACACTGCATGTCACGCGATATTGAACCTTATGCCATCGACATAAGGTCCATTCGTAACATTGCCCCCTTCTTAGTCATGCTCGTCCCGAGCATGATTTGATCCATAATAGCGAGCTAGGCGGTCTACGTGTACGATTTTCAGCTTGCCTCTAGGTCCTTTCTTAATCCGGTAGGTGACATCGTTTATTCTGGTTACTATCGTGTACGGACCCTCCCATTTGGCTTGGAACTTTGGACTCTTTCCTTTTCTTCTAATGGGATTATGCAACCATACCAAAGTTCCCTCTTCGAATCCGGGCACGTTAGCTTTGCGGTCGTATCGGATCTTCATTTTCTCACTGGTTTTCAGACCATTCTCTCTCACTAACTCATGTATTCCATCTAATTTACGCCGCAGGTCGGCCACATAGTCGACGGCTAGGATAGGAGTATCGGGAGGTGTTCCGGTTAGTGCATCTATGGGTAGTCTAATTTCTCGGCCGAAGTTGACTTTCGCCGGTGTGCAGTTTGTGCTATCATGTGTTGCTGAGCGGTATGACATTAAAAAGAGTGGAATGTATTGGTCCCAATCCCTTTGGTGTTCTTCCACTACTTTGGCCAAATGATTCTCCAACGTCTGATTGAATCTTTCGACCATTCCATCTGACTGTGGGTGATACGGTGTTGTACGAGTCTTATGTATCCCGAGTAGTTGGCAAACCTCTTGAAATAGTGAAGACTCGAAGTTTCTACCCTGGTCAGAGTGTAACTCCAAGGGAACGCCAAATCGACAGAACACCTCGTGAACTAGCTTTTTGGCGACTGTATGAGCTTCCTGGTTAGGTACTGCAAAAGCTTCTGGCCATTTGCTGAAATAGTCTTGCATGACGATGATATACCTATTCCCTTCTTCAGTAACAGGGAATGGCCCAGCTATATCGACAGCAACCCTTTCCCATGGTGCACCAACATTGTACACTTTCAGCCGACCTCTGGCTCTCGTTTGCGGTCCCTTTACTGAGGAGCAAGCTACGCATTTTCTACACCAGTCCTCTACGTCTTCGCGGCAATGCACCCAGTAGAATCTTTTCCTCACCTTCTCCAGGGTTTTCTTTACTCCTAGATGTCCTCCGGATACTCCGTCGTGCACCTGTCTTAGCACTGACGCGACTTTATCGCAGGGGACAACTATCTGTAAGGTGACCTCCTGTCCACTGGGCGATTCCCATTTCCTCTTGAGAACTCCATTATCAATTATCAGGCTGTCCCATTGAGCCCAGTAACTTTTTGCTGTTGGGCTAAGCGCTGATATTTCACTCCAAGTGGGCCTTTGGCCACGTTTCTTCCATTCGATTACTATCTTCAAGTCACTATCTTCCTTTTGTGCGTCTGCCAATGATTGATTATCCCAGTCTTCGTCCAAAGCGTTCACCTGGATAATCCTTACGTTCTCTTTCTTTTCCTGTTTGGCACAATGTCGGCAAGATTCTTCGCAAGGTCGTCTAGACAAAGCATCAGCATTATTGTGTGACTTGCCTTTCCGATGTTCAGTGACAAAGTCAAATTCTTGCAGCTGCTCTATCCACCTTGCTACTTGTCCTTCTGGGTCTTTGAACTGGAGGAGCCACTGTAAGGCAGCGTGATCGGTACGAAGTGTAAACTGCCTCCCAATCAAATATTTCTTGAAGTGTTGTAGGGTCTTAACAACGGCTAGAAGTTCTCGGCGGGTAACACAATAATTTCTTTCTGGCTTGGAAAGGCATTTGCTGAAATATGCGATAACGACCTGTCTATCTCCTTGTGTTTGAGAGAGAACTCCTCCAATACCCACATTGCTGGCATCTGTGTCTACCAAAAATCGGCCTTCCCTACTAGGGTAACCTAGTACAGGAGCCTCACACAAGTGAGTTTTCAGTAGAGCAAATGCCTGTTCGCAGTCAGAGTTCCATTCAAATTGGCACTTTTCCTCTGTTAAACGATGCAACGGCTTCGCTAACTCGGAGAAGTTCTTCACAAACCGACGGTAATATGCACACAGACCCAAGAAAGAGCGTACCTCAGTTTTATTACGAGGCGTAGGCCACTTCGACACGGCTTTTATTTTTTCAGGGTCTGTTCGAATTCCTTGCGCCGAAATAATGTGTCCCAAGTATCCAACCTCTTTCTGGAATAGTGTACACTTACTAGGACTGAGTTTTAAATTTGCTTCACGCAGTTTCTGAAAGACTTTCTCCAAATTGCGTAGGTGCTCTGCGAAGTTTCGTCCCATAATGATGATGTCATCCAAATAGACCAGGCATGCATCACCAAGCAACCCCACCAAGATGCGCTCCATTAGGCGCTCAAATGTAGCTGGAGCATTGCACAGTCCAAAAGGCATGACATTGAATTGCCAGAGACCGTTCCCAGGACCAGTGGTGAAAGCGGTCTTTTCTTTATCCTGCTGACAGATTTCCACCTGCCAGTATCCACTTTTAAGGTCAACTGTGGAGAACCATTTCATGCCACTTAGCAAGTCCAAAGTGTCATCTATACGTGGCAGGGGATAACTGTCCTTTTTCGTGGCATCATTCAACATCCTGTAGTCAACGCAAAACCTTGTACTGCCATCCTTTTTCTTGACTAGGACAACTGGAGATGACCAAGGGCTGGTAGACGCTTCGATAATCCGATTTTTCTCCATATCTCTTAACATTTTCGACACTTCCTGTTCTCTTGCAAAGGGGATACGACGTGGTCTCTGTCTTATCGGCTGTGTATCGCCCGTATCTATATGGTGTTTGACGAGCCCGGTCCTTCCCACGTCACTGTCGGTCTTAGAGAAGATGTCATGAAATTTATACAACAGTTGCTTAACTTTGTGACTTTCGAACTTGTTTAAATTGCCCTTACAATTTTCGAGTAGTGTCGATACATGTTCCTGCCACTGCTTATCACGTTCCTTTTCGTGCGCCTCTGTTTTTCTCAACGATGCTACATGGTCGCACACACCCACGATGCAATTCTTTTCAAGAATTATTTCTTTGTTAGTAACGTTGATAATGCGCACTTTTGGTTTATCGGAAATCATCATCAGTGTTCTTCCTGTTATCCAGTCTGGGTGATCTCCAGAATCTTCAATTATAATGCAACGTTTACGGCATCCTATTGGTGATAGTCTAATATCTACTAAGGTTTCTGATCTTGGTGGTAATACCGTTCTCCTTAAACAGTACACTGACCCTTGTTTTCCACCTTGAAGAAATACTTCTTGTTCTGGGAAACTCAATACTCCTTTTGCTACATTAAGGATGCACTGTTGTTTCTTCAAAAGTCCAGTCCTATTATGCAATCATCTGTAATATTCGCTACTAAAACAGGGTGCGTAAATGTCTTATCACCCATTTTCAAGGTCACATTCGTTTCACCAAGGACGAGTACTGATTGGCCGGTGGCGGTTTGTAATCGGCATCGTGAAAACCCTCTTTTCCATGCTATGGTCCGAGGAAATAACTCCGGTCGTGCAATAGTTCTTGATGCACCAGTATCCAACGTGAAACTGCATGACTTACCATTCAGTTCTCCTTCTATAATAAGACTGTTTCCATCGCCCACTTGTGATACTGTTATAATGGGGGCTTCAGGTCGACCAGCCAGTACTCGCCCCATAGCCCTGGCTGTTCTTAGTTTAAATCCTCGGCTTCCACCTGTGTCCCAGAAGTACTTCTTCCCTTAGACTTCCTGGGACAATTGATCCGAATATGACCCTTTTCGCCGCACTCATAGCAGGTTGGTCCTTGCCGAGTTTTTATTATTGGGGTTACCTCGCGAATGCGGTGCTGTTGTCGGCCGTCTTGGCGTACTGCTTCCACCTCCAGAGCGTGTGTCAAGGCTGCCTTCAGAGTCTGATGGTGACCCAGACGAACTGCAGCCCTGACTTCTGCATCTCGGATTCCATCAGTAAAAGCTTGCACCGTAGTAGCATCAATTAAGCCCGGTGTTGATGCATACGCCCTCCGAACAACACGTTCTATTTCCGTTGCCCATTGTTGCAAACCCTCACTGCTCTTCTGTGTGCGGTCGCGGAGTTGAGCCCTGTAAACATGTTCGAGGTGTTTCTCCCCGTATCTAGACTCCAACGCTTCTAGCAGACAGGCTAGGGTATTGCAATCGCCGGAAATATTTTCGAGAATTTGTACCGCATCACCGCGCAGAGCAAGCGTAAGAGCGGTTACCGCTTGATCGTCGTCCCAATTGTTGCCTTTTGCGACTTTTTCAAACTGTAGACGGAAGGCCACCCATGACGTTGTTCCATCAAAATGAGGTACTTGGAACGTCGGCAAAGCACTAGGTATCACCCCTTTGATGCCTCCTTTCTGTACCTTATCATGGAGGAATTTTATTTCTTTCTCACACTCCATGATGGTGCTGTCTAGTGTCTCGAAACGCGCATCATGTTTGTCTATACGAGCATCCTGTTTGTCTATACGCGTATCTTGTTGGTCCATACGCGCTTCTTGTTTGTCTATGCGCGTATCTTGCTGGTCCATACGTGCATCTTGTTGTGTTGCTTTTATTTTGAGCTCGTTGACCTCTTCTTTAGTTTTTTCCCACTTTCCGTTTAGTTCCAATACTAGTTGCTGGGATTTTGCCTGGGATTCTGCTACATTTTTAATTTGTGCCTGGGTTTCTGCCTGGGACTCTGCTACACTTTTAATTTGTGCCTGGATTTCTGCCTGGGATTTTGCCTGTGATTCTGCTACTATGCCTTTTATTTGCGCCTGGGATTCTGCTATACTCAATTTTATTTGCGCCGTCAAGTGAGCCAGTAACACCGATAAATCGGATCCGCTGCTTCCGGGAATAGTGCTGGTACTAGGCGCACTCACATTCGTCGGTGTTACGACGGCCGCATCTTCTACGGGTGCAGGGACACCAAGCGATTCTTCCTCTTGACGCGCCAAATCCATCGCTGCTTGTCGTCGCGTGCGAACTCTTTCGTCTTCCCTTGGCGTGACCGGCATGCCGCTTCTGACACCAATTGTTACGGGCTAGGGGTACTTAAACGCCGGTTAAGGGTTACGAAGTTTATTGGCAACGAAAGTACAGTTGGTTGTAGGCAATGACAAGTAGAATGTCGCTGACGTTGCACCGAAGTCTTCTCTTACGTCCACGAAGTCCGTGTTGTAAACACACAATAACGCTACAGATGTTACTTCACGCAGTACTCGAAGTTCTCGTTATAATTGTCGCAGTAGGTCTTCTTTAAGATCGCTTCTTAACTGTCGCTGTTTTCGTATCGCTAGTCGAATGTAGACTGACTCTGCGTCGGCGTCACGGTGCTTATATATAGTCCAGCTGATCGAACATTCCAGATTCCTCTAGACGTAATAATAATAGCACATAACTTCGAGGTCACTCGGAAGTACCTACGGTAATTCCCGGAAACAGGTTTCTGGAAATTTCGATGTCGACACTTTGTTGACAAAACTGTTGAGACCTGTACCATTCGATAGGCCGTCCTAAGTCTAGTAATGCGTTTTATTATTGTACCTAGAAAATGTCTAGATCTGGAGGAATAGGGCTGAAAAGTGACACACTGCATGTCACGCGATATTGAACCTTATGCCATCGACATAAGGTCCATTCGTAACAGTATTAAATGTTGGCCTAATCAAAAGCGATTCCATTAGGTTGTCGTTTATTCGTGTTTCTATCAGAGTATTAACAATATAGGTACTGTACCTACACATAGACAAAATACAGGGACGAATAGTGGTTGCGTGTGCTAATTAGTCACCCTTTTTACCCGACTATGAGCTACAAAGGAGGGTAATGTGTTCATCAATCTACTTGGGATTCTAGTTGGGATGTGATGTAGTCATTGATATAATATTAAACAGATATGATATGTTCTAACAAACTAACTGAAATAAATGTGCCGTTCGGAGCAGCAGCACACAAGCAAATTCTTTATTCTGCGTACATTTCACACGTTGGTACAGTGTGAGTCAGATGGGGCGCAATCTAAAGCATAGAGAAGAAAAAGATGGCTAGTATTTGTCGTTTGCGCTTAAATGGAAACAGCAACAAGTTGGCCAAAGAATAACAAAAATGCAGATAGGAAATATAACAGAGTTAACGGTAACTGGTAATTTCGTAGGTGGTAGTGTAGTAGGTGCTCAATAGGTGCATATATATTTTTTTTATGAACAGTTTTACACTTCAATCAAGTATTACAAAACTTTAATGTTTTCATTGAAGTTTTGTAATACTTGATTAAAATGTATTTAATATTTTGTGACTTTGATTAAAGGAAACCTAATGCAATAAAATAAACAATTAAAAACCATAGTAATTAGTGAAATTAATTCGGTTTAATCTAGTAGTAGTATTTTCTATATTTCAAATAATATTTTAATTTTTCAAATGTAAATCATTATGCAAACATTCTGTATATATTTCTATTAATTGGTGTGAGCGTACGAAATATTTATTTATATTATTATATACTTCATGTTCATTTAATATCGACTCACACTTTCCCATTTTATAATTTCATGTCATTTGACTCTATTACTTAGCAACGCAAATAAAGCACATAATTTTATCAATGTTTTACTTAACTGTTGCAATAAGATTTTCATAAATAAATAATAATAAACAGAACTATATATTGTAGGTATAAAAGTCACCATAAACATTATCGCTTCTGTGCATCTAATCTATGTCTAATGCGTTCGCGTCTTTATCACACTCGTAAGAAATCCAATTAGCTCTCTGTTTTTTTACTTACTATGGCAACCTAAGCATCATTTGTAAGAATGTTTGACAAAATAATTGAAACTATATTATTTATCTAAATATTTTGGAACAATTACAGTTATGATATGTGATTTCATGACTTTTGTTGGCTTTTCTAAAATAATTCGTGCATTTACGCATTACACAAAACGCCATTTTGAACGCGGAAAAGTTTTTCTTAGCCACCAAGGACATACGCGCGTACGGAATGAGAGTATCGAGAGTGACTAAAGCGAGGTTTTATTGGACTTGCCTTCTTTTGTACGCTTCATTTTCAGTGCGCTAGTGACTTATCTACCTTAGTTTAATATTATATCAATGGATGTAGTACTGACTCAGATAAAAATGCCAGATATTATAAAAAATTATCATCATCATCTCAGCGTATAATCCCGGTTGCATCAGCGGCTTTCGCGTTGGAGCCCTTGGTCCGCTTTCCTACAATTACTCCTCCATTTCGCATGATCTTTGGCATCCCTTGGTGTGAGATTGTTGGCACGCACGTCATCTCTTACAACGTTAAGCCAGCACTTCTTTGGTTTACGTCGCTTGTTCCGGCCCAGCGGGGGCGCCATGGCAAGACATTTGTTACCCACGTAACATGCCGGTTTTCGTAAGACGTGATCGTACCAGCGCGGTAAGTGATCCTCTTGCAGTTTGTCTGATATGTCACGGACACGAAGACTGCCACGGATGCGGGAGTTCCTGATGCGGTCTTTCCGCGTAACTCCATAACTGAAAATCATTATTTGAGTATGAGCCGTTCTAAATTTTAATGGTTCCCCGACTGACTAAGTTACTATAGACTTAACTTTTTTCTTTAATTACCTTTTTTTTATTATTTTTGGTTTTTTAATTTCTTAATTTTTACATTTATTTTTGATACAACTCGTTAAAATACGAACTTTGCATTTTGTTGATTCTAACATCATTAGATGACGTGAGGATAATTTAACATCCGCAAAAAATAAACAATATATATAACTAGGTACAACAAAACTACAATAATTGTAACAATTGCACTGACATTTGACAACGTTTGAAGAATTCACAAGACAATAATTAGCGACCTGGAAGTACAATTTACACGATACACACCATGACAAAAAGGCTGACCTATTAATGCCCGTTATTATTGTAATGGGACCTTAGACAAATGTGATACTGCCAAGGTGTGACGCAACTGTCGTTCAGTTACAGGTGGTCCCGTCAGGTGTACCCACCCCTAAACGAACGCAAATGTACCAATGCACCTCAGTAAAAATGTTCACCGCATTGCCAACACCCGCAAACTTGGACACTTACAGCAAAAACACCTTTGTAATGTTACCTTTGTTAAAGAAAGCACCTTTTAAAAACATTTGCCACATATTAAGGTCACGTGACAATAAATTTGCAATTAAAATGACAGTAACGATTGTATTTTAATATACGCGGGCGGTGTCCCGCGCTCCTCTCGTGCAGTATCGATCAATGTCAGTCAAAATGTGTTAATACGGCCCGCCAAGTGATAATCATATGATAAATTGATAGCTTTTTATCAACAGCACGATGTTTCCGTTAATTCGTCACCTGCGAAACTAAAAAGGATAAACAATAGGCTCTGGACGTTTGGAACGCGTTTAAAACAGAATAATCGTAAATAAAGTCGAATTAAGTCAGTGGGTAAATAATGTAATTCGTGTCTGTCTATATGTATTTCATCACATACGTAGCTCTAGATAAAATATATATGACCGCTGTATATTTGTTACAAACTACATTGTATTTTAAACTCGCAGTCAAGTTTTTATTGCTCGTTCTATTTATGGCGTGTCACTAAAATACTGAGGAGCTTCGAAAATATGTTAAAAATATAACCGCCTTACACTTTCGATTCATCGACACTTTAAAAAAAAACATCTGTTCCTTAATTAAATAAGCTCAGGAAATGTCTACAGCCTTTAAAATTACTCCACAATCGCCGAAGAAGGTTGTATATCAATATTCATTTGGTCTTTTTTTAATTACCCACCACAAAGGCCGCATGCTCTTCTGCCGGGTGGTGAGCTCTTTCGATAATGGCGGCTAGGTAGTATTGCCAGGTGTCAAAGGCGAGTGTTTCACGAAAAAGGTAAAAAAAAACGTCAAAAAGATTATTTAGCTAAAAAATCTGTGCAGGTGTTTGCTCGGACGTGGTCAGGCGAAAAGACAGCTGATCGTAAAAACCAAATTGAAGGAAGCATTAGCTATTGATTTTTTAATGATACAAAGATGAAAGGATATGTTGCAGTTTGCGTGGACTCATGGCAAATTATTTAAATTGGTTAGGTTTGAACAGGTTATTCCGAGTAAGGCAGATAATTTTTGAGGTGTTTATTACATGCTACGGTTTTAGAACAAAGAACAAAAGGCTACGACAACTTAGTAGATAACCAGCCAAGGCATTGTCTCAAAGTGGTGTGCTGAATTGATTGTGTTACGTAACCAGTAAAACCTATCTAATATGCATGGGCGTGCCCAGCTTCTGGCTCAGGAGGGGGGCAAGTCAGTTCTAGGGCCCGTAGGGGGTAAGTCAAATTTTTAGAGTAAGTAATCTTTGTGCGCTATGGTTGCACGCGATTTTTTGGCAATTACACCGTACTGTTTGTCAGTCTCTACTGCGTGGTTTATTTAAAAGTTAGAGATAAGTCCCCGTTTATACTTTCTTTAGTAATTAGGTGAGTTGATACATGTTCTGCGAGATTCCCCCTTGGGCGTCATATTATTGAGATTTTTCATCTGGAATTTATCAATAGCAGCCCGGAGTCTGGCTTTTTTCCCGATTATTGGCAATAAACTTGGCGAGTGTGTACAGGAATTGCAATGACTAAATTCCCCCATCTCCGTTCCATCATCGAACGACCCGTCGTGCGGTGATTATCCACCCTTACGTTGTTGACACCACTACGATCCTGATGGAGCGTTTCGCTTCGTCTTTTATACCGCGAGCAACGAGGGACTATATAAATAAATTGCCGGCGGGCGTGTTTCCATCTGACTATAATTTAAGTGTCTTCAGGTTAGAGTGAATATGCTCTCAATAAACTAGCGCGCTTTACCATCAACGATTGCATCACTGCTTACCATCGGGCGAGATTGCGGTCAAGCACTAGTTTATAATTATAAGAAATGACCTGCCCTATTACAATATAATAGTGTATTATCACAAATCTCTGCCCAACCCTTCAAAGAATACAGGCATGATGATATGTATTGTAAAGATAAATAAAAGCATTTTTTATAAGTAATTTATAAATCTGTGGATCTATCACAGACTACCTACGCAAATAAGATAAAGAAATCGAATGCAACTATTTACATTTTTTTTTTACGAAATTATTCTAAAGACCACAATGGTTGTTATAAATAACAACCTAAGGCTCTTGTATGTACAACCCTACGCGTCCAGTTTTCTTTTTATATGTAGGATAGTAACTAATGCGTATAAAATGCAACGTCAAAAAAAGTAAGGAATAAAAATTTCCTACGACATCATAATTCAAAATTGAGAAGTTGCTCGCCATTTTAGAAAAATGCTACTAATAAATAATGGCATCTTTGACTTACTGCGACCAGCCAGTAACATTTTTACTTACTGCCATTTGTCATGAATATAACAAACCTATATAAAAAGAGAAATGTAGAATTTAACGTTTATATTCGACAATTTTATTGGTAGGACCAATTTAATAACATAAAATATTGCATTCATTACAGAACAAATTGCGACACTTACGCAGCATTTGAAATATTCAAATTTTGCGATAATCATGGCGGCGATGTATGAATGAGTAAGAACCTATTTTTTTATGTGTAAAAGATATCGGCCAGTATCAAGATACAGCTGTCCGCTTCCGCCATTTTTTGTGACCTTGTATCATTCGTTCCATTTATAAAAAAGGATTTTTTGTCTCGGTTTGGGTTCTGTATTTACTTGAATTGTAGAGTCCTCTCAAAGAAAAATATCGGCATATTCATTTTCAGCAGCAGTTGAACCATTCAACATGATTGTCATTGACAACCGCAGTCTGTGTGCAAGTTAAATATAATCATAGTGATAGTAATTTATTCATTAACAACAATTATTGTATCTGAAATCACATAGTAAAAGAGAAAATTAAGATATTAAATTACATTAAAAACACGTTAAATATTACAAAATTGCATATCCACACAGCGTATTAGACACTTATTCAACAGGAAACGTTTAAGTTGACTTTTGTACGAATTTGAGTAGATAGCGCTTTTTATGTCTAGCGGCAACTTATTAAACAATTTAATTGATTGATATTAGGACTGTGCTTTACAATATTCAAAGAAGGTTGTAGCTTGTAATGCTTAAGGACGTACCCTCACCAAATGACCTTGAGCATTTGGTCCCTCTTCACCGCGCCCCACCTCTACAATACTTCGCAAAATATTACTAGCGCCGTCTGGCGGACGAAGTACTTACAAATACAAGTTAAATTCATAGACCACAGAAGTAACAGACATGGCGCTTTTATTTTTGTTTATTGGTGCGCCCAAATACTTTTGGTTATTATAGACTGATACAAATGATGACGATACGTCATAATAAAAATTTGCGTATTTTATTTTTAACCGACTTCCCAAAAGTGTGGTTCTCAATTCGATTTATGTGTGCTCGCTGATAACTTTATCGTTAATGAACCGATTTTGACCATTCTTTTTTTATATGAAAGAGTATGCTGCCTATGTAATCTCATTGTTACCACGTCAGTGTCGATAATGGAAATTCTAAGAAATTTAGGCCAATTATCGAAAATTGTAGGCACGCTTCGGGTGAAAACTTGATACTCGTATTTATATCGGATCATACTATAAAACCGTTAAGATTTGGGCCTGACCTGATGATGGAGATGACAGAGAATCAAGGGAATCCACATCGGAAGCAACTGTCATGTGCTTGGGCTTACTTAATTTGTATTGATTACACCTTTACAACTAAATATGTTATGACTGTAGCTTCAGGGTTTTAAGTTAGTTTTGTAGATTGAAAGTTAGCTAAGTCAGATGGTCAAAGGGATAGAAAAATAATATAATAAAGGTTAATTTATCATTATTTATTATTTTAAGGGAAAACGTAATCAGGGTCAAATAAATTTCTGCAGACAGGAAACCTACATAAAAAAAAGATTTGATGTTTTTTTTGGGTTCAGACAAGACTGAAATTATATTATTATTCTCGTTTAATAAAACAAATACGTAAATTGTAAAAAAATGAAACTATCGTATAAAATAAAACAAATACATATACTTTAATATTATTTACACAAAGCTTCCTTTTGCAGAAAAATAATAAACATCTGACTAATACAATATCCGGTCAGACTGAACGCTGACGGCAGCATATTTGGAAAAGGCCTGCAAGCAAACGACGTATTTCGTTTGCTTTAATTCCTATAAGACCACGATGAAAGTATGAGCATTTCTAGAAATAACGCAAGGAAATAACACCACTTACATTCAGTCTCTTGATTTTAATTGATTTTTGCATAAGCATGACGAGTAGGTAGTGTTTGTACTATGTTAAAGTACAGTGTTGTAAATTGTTGAGGAATTCCCTCGACTGTCTATGGTCTTCATCATCAGATCTATTGCAGACCTTCATTTAAACCTATATGTGTGTAAAGTTTTCATCAATATAAATGAATTAAGTCCAAACACAAGGTAACTATTGTAAACCTTTGAGGAGTTCCCTTAACTGGCCTTTGTCTTCATCATCAGAGCTTTAATGACAATCACAACTCATTTAGGTGTAAAGTTCTTATCAATATAAATTAAAGCACAAACACGAGGCAGCTGATGTGAATCGTTAAGGAGATCCCTCGACTGTCTCCCGGCTCCATCATCAACTCCGAACTTTACTAAATTGTAGTGCGTTAAAACACTTAATGAAAAAAACATAGAAATGCCCTAGGCGCCCCTATGATTTTTTAAAATTTCTCCTAGGTTTCCTTAGTATTCCATCATCAGACCCTAATTTCCTTAACATGAGACTACCTTGAAGATATAATCTTTCTAATTTAAAAAAAAAAACATGTGGCACTCGGGAACTGCCGCGGTAAAGCTATTGCATAGCATTTTTTATCAACTTATGCAATAGGGTATTTGACTAAAAAAACCTAATTAGTCCGTCAGTCAGATTTCCAAAAAATACTCATCATCATCATCAATTCAGCCGAAAGACGTCCACCGCTGGATATAGGCCTCCCTGAAGGTTCTCCACTACGACCGGTCCTGCGCCTCCCGCATCCAGCGGTTTCCCGCGGCCTTCACCAGGTCGTCGGTCCACCTTGTCGGGGGCCTACCCAAAAAATACTAGACACATATTTTTTTCTTTTTTCATTTAAACAAAAAATGAAGTCGACACAGTTCTTTGAAAACTCGTGTGACGTCACTGCACGCTATACTTTTTAGCGGCCGGTGACGTCACCAACCATCACTCCTGATCTTTGATGCCTTTTATAGAAAATGTAAAGAAAACCCTGTCCGACCCATAAGGATAATAAAGGTTAGGTAAACACTTGACCAAATATAATATAAAATTTTACATAATGATCATAGTAACAATAAATACTATTGAATTTTGAAATTATCTATTTTCCCGGGAATTAATTCAAATTTCCCCGAAATTTGGTAATTTTTAAAAAAGTGGCAACACCGGTATTATTACGAGCAAATCGCGACGCGACCACGTGCCGCGTGCCCTGCCCCCCGCCCCCCGCGGTAGGGTTGCTTACCGCACATGTATTAAGTTAGCTCTTTTTGCGAAATAATATTTATTTTTTAGGGGGATTTTTTTTTAAGTTTAGCCCGGCTTTGTATCCATTAGTAGAATCAGTTATCGATACCTAATAATACCTTCACGGATCGGACAGGGTTTTCTGTACATATTGTATTTGTCAATTTTTATTGATTGGATATAACAAAATATACGAAATGTAAAACGTATATAATAAACCTATCCAATATTTTTCTATAATCTGAATGACGGACTAATTAGTTTTTTTTTAGTCAAATACCCTATTATTTATATTATAGTAAAGTTATCCGCAAACAAACATAAAAAAAAACATATAACCTCCTCCCTTTTGAAATCGGTTAAAAAAACGATCAGCAAAATGAACATCAATAACAGAGACACTTACTCTATGCGAAACGCGGTGCGTGAGCGAGCAAGCAGATGCTTTCTCGTTCACGCGCCGCCCGCTATGCTAGCGGACCGCGCGATGACGAACGACACGGGTTCCCCCTTCGAGAGCTTGTGGCATACTGAATCTCAATAGCTCGGGCAAGGAAATGATGGGGAATACGCTCAGATTGTTGAATAAAATATTTGTTTTGGTCGTTTTAAAAAAATATTTCTACAATAATGTTCGTCATGAAATTGCCTATCCATTAGTGTAAGAACGCAATCTAAATAATGCTTACTTTTCGAGGAGATGCATTTTTTTGATAATTATTTCTCTTGTCAGAGGTTTCGTTGTGAAGGAATTATTTAAATATTATGCTTAGTAAAAAAAAAAAATCTACAATTTTGGAGCCAAGATTATGGAGAAAATTTATGTATTTTTAATAAGTTGATATTTCTTTTGGATAAAGAGTAGATAGCTCCGAAAAACTACATAAAAACGGCCTGCGGTGTGTTTTTCCTCTGGAGCCGCCTTAATGTCTTGTCTACATGTGCATTCTCTGTTTTGTCGTTCTCCTGCCGTCTCATATTCATGTATGTATTTGGCCATGTTACCTAGAAGCACTATACATAATTTATATACACAATATACCACTGGCAAAAGATAAATATAACCAAAAAAGGCAATTAAACTATAAATCAGAACTTTAATTCACGACACATATTGTGTAATTGATATGTTTCGTTCAACTTTACGGTCCCCTAATAAATTGATAAAACTGAAAGGTGCGTTCAGTCCGCATAGAGGTTTTTAATTTTGGAACGCGTGTAAAGCCACCCATTTGTCATTCATTCGTTCTTTTGGCGCGTAATTAATTGTAAAATAAAACGTCGACGAATATTTCACAGTAGGTATTAATTAAAGCATAGCATGTATGGGAGATAAATTAATTTGTATTCATTGGCTTATAGAAAAATAAGCTGTTAATCAAGGAATTTTAAATGTCAACTAAAATATTATTACCATGTGTTTTTTTTTTTTAACACAGTAGAAAAGGAAAAGTCAGTCCTATAACGTATAGTCGTAAAGATGTAAAGTAAAATAAAATACATATTTTTATGTTTATGGTGGCTTTGAAACCTGTAAGCAGTTCAGCACCTATTGTAAACGAAAACAAGATGGTTGAGATAGATCCTGTAGCTCATTACTGTATTGTGAGAAAGAATGGAATATTTTTTGGCCCTCTGTTTATAAAAGTCTTAAGCGGGATCCGGCAGGGTAATTGTGTAAGACACAACAGTAGCAATGGGTTTCATTTTGACAGTTCAATAACATTCATTGCGTTATTTACCATGTTGAGGAAGCACATTTTTGAACATATGGAGCAATGGATTAGCAATATGCTTCGTATTGATTCCAACTGACAGCAATAGTTTTTTTTTTTGGTTCTATTCTTTCCGTACGGGCGAATGGAAAAGGCAAAGGCATAGTACGCCATACAGCCAAGTCTTCAGTAATTTTTTTTCTTCATTAAATATCTATCCTAACTTATCCTAATTTATCCTAACTTATCCTAGCATAACTTATCCTAAACTAACTCCTTTCGTTTTACGCGTTTGGACGATAAGGAGCGGTTTAGCGTAAAGACATGATGAGGCCACTATGCTACAATATTTCACTGTTCTTTTTGAATTATTCACTGAATGCACTTTTTACTACATAAATCACGCGTTTTTATTTAGTAAACGACACTATAAATAATTTTAAAAGTCCAATGAAAAATGAGCGTGACACTCATCTTGACATTCCCGCCAAACTCTGACAGCAATAGTGTGTTACGTAATAAGAGTGCTGGATATAACTCAATGGATATTGACCTAGAAAAAACAAAAAAAAAAAAATAAAAAAAAATCAGCTACGCTGATGTTTCGCCTTAATGTCAAATGGATAATACGCGACATTCATAGACAACACAATATTAATAACACACACACACACACTCGTAAAGACTCATGTGGCCAGAGTCATCTATGCCAGTATGTATATTTAAATTTAACTTTGTTTGCGTAGTACTTATACTGTTATACAGTTATACTACGCGTATACTACTAACGTATAAGTCAGCTAAGTCACGTGTGCATTCTGTTGGCTGAAGGAGTGCACCTACATATTACCATAGAGCTAGTTCTTCTATTTTAAGACCTCACAGTCTGATCATTGTCTGGAAAGCTGTATGTATGCTAGTTGCACGGTAAACTCTGCTTGCGAGATGTAGAATTCGTGTGTCGTCAGTATGACGCATTATTCGCATGTGGCAGTTGTAGACACCGCTACACTGTCAAAAATGCTTTTAATTTCCCTACAGTTTGACAAGTTTTTGACATTTGTTTGTCGCCGAGTTGAAACTGCAACTAGGAGTTTTGAAGGGAAAGCTAAGATGAGTGTCACGCGCATTTTTCATTGAACTTTTAAAATTATTTATAGTGTCGTTTACTAGTGCATTCAGTAAATAATTCATAAAGAACATTGAAATATCGCAGCATAGTGGCCACATCATGACTTTGCCTCAAACCTCCCTCATAGACGGTTCACGCGGCCGTCTTTTTCAACTGTCAATGGCGATATCCACCATTATAGCGAAATAAAATTTTCAAAAAATTTATATTATTTGTAACACGTGTTATTGGCAAAATTGTGGTATCTATTACACACAGGCCATTGATCAAGAGTTGAGGTTGAATCTCACCTTGAAAAAAGAAGAAGAAGAGACTGCAATTACATTTTGAACATTTTGAATTACGAGAATTGGCCTCTTAATGTTGCCCTGATCTATCAAACATTTGTACTTAGATAAAGAAAAAATCTTTTGTCGGAGAACCTAAAATCAATTCATTAATAAATAAATGATCCCGATACACTGAGGAAAGCCCTAATGCGAAACGGGAGGGCAATAAGCGCAGTAGTATGCAGCCAACTAGGCAGCTCAATAAATAAACTAATCAATCAGAGACGACAAACACAGTAGGTACCTGCGCCCTTACATAACGTCAATTGTTTGAAATAAATCAGCGGCTATTTAAAAGTGCCTTAGGCTAGTTGCACACCACACGACGCATGTCACGAGTGCATTCTGTCGGCTGAAGCGCGCGCGGCGTCATCGTGGCGCCTTTTCGCATTACTGTAGTCGAGGCTTTGCGAAATGGCGGTTGTGTACTTTATAAAAGTTTGCATTAGACAACCTAGAACTTTCATGAAAACAGAACTTCAGAAGACTGCTGAATTTGCAGTCTTTTGAAGTTCTGTGACAGTTTGAAACTCTCATGACAGAATTATAGTTGTACCATGATAGACCCTGACAGTCAGCGTAAGGTTTTAAAATCCACTTTATCTACTCAGGTGGTAGTAAGTACCATCAGTCTGGGGAACCAATTCACCTGCCAAGCCATTATCCCGTAAGTTGCTGCACTATGATAAGAGCCAGTGCTTATTACAATAGTCATAATTTGCAGACTGCAATTTGCACTCTTCTGAAGTTCTGTGCTCATGTATAGCTAATATTGCAAAAAAGAAAAGTTAACTATTGTTATCGCAGGTTTTTCTCGGTGGTAGGCCATAACATCGGCTGCCGGCAGAAGTTACCACCCACCAGACAAAGTTTTACCGCGAAGCGATTCGTCGTGTTCCGGCATGATGTCTGGTGAAGCCGTACGGAGGACGGCTCTTAGCAGTTGTGTTGCGATGTGTGCCGGGTACGATGCGTCAAACGTTGTGTCGGGAGGTTGGTCGCGGAGATCTCCAGATCAATCTCCCTCTGGCGCAACATCGTTGGTCGTGTTTCACATTACATGACCTCGCTCAACTGCCGTCTTCCTTCCTATTCACTCGGATTTTTTTGAGTAAATAGGCTTAATAAACTAGCGCGCTTTACCATCAACGATTGCATCACTGCTTACCATCAGGCGGGATTGCGGTCAAGCGCTAGTTTATAGTTATTAAAAAAAAAATGATGAAACGTAAACTCGTTCGGTGCAATACTAACGTGGTAAACGCCGTAGCAACCCAAAAGAATGTACTGCACGAAATTGCTTTAATAATTGCACCGATACTTACCAAAAAGTACTTCATTCTAATTCTATATGTTTTTACATATTTTACTTTTAATTTGATGCAAGTACTTACTTACCAATGACTGATTACAAGGTGAAGGGAAACATCTTGAGGAAACCCGGAGTTTAAGTCTGAATTGTCTGAAATCACCAACCCGCATTGAGCAAGCGTGGTGATTACGCTCAATTCTTCTCTGTATGAGAGGAGACTCGTGCCCAGTAGTGGGACAATAAAAAGGTCGTTGATGATGATGAAGAAGTACTTACGCATCACGCAAGCTAAAGGCGCGGCTGTAAATTCACTCAGTGGCCATTTCTCGTGAAGCGCAGTGTCCGGCGCGTGCTAATCGGTGACGAATCTGTGAAATTGGCTCGTCGCGGCCGCCCGCGCTACTCCATCTTGCTAGATACACCTCCGTAGCTCGGTGTGGCACAAACCTAACAGTGAAAGCGGCGATTAAGAAATTAGGCAAAATATAATTTCATGATACAGTAAATTGCGTCTCTAAAATTAAATACACAGCCGCCCATGATTATTCTACAAAAATGAAACTGTCCGTTAACAGACACTTATCTCGTCTCTGTTCCATACAAAAAAATCTACGATTTTATCAGTCTGACCTTGACAGTAGATCTTCTTCGACGTTCGTTCATGGTACCTAAGTGTGCTAATAATTAATCATTCAAACACAACACAGATCTATGTTTAGTGAATATCTCTCTCTCATGAAAACAGGTCTTTACGCTTGTTTATCAATCTGAAATTATCAATAAATCCATATTCATCAACTACCGTCTTTAAGTAAGCAATTCTCACTACACAAATGAAACACAAATAACTTCTTTTTTTAGATCGTATGTACGCATGACGTCGACGACCAGGGTATCAAGCAATACAAACTGGAAATGAGTACGGGATGTGTTGGTGAGATGGTTGCCGTCTTCTGCCCAGCGAAAGTACAAACGACAGCGCATCAAGCTACTATCATCTGTCAGATTTCTTTATTAGATTTTGAACTTTATCTTTAACGCTTTAAGCCTCAATGTTGATTGAGAATATTTGGTTTAGGAAGTGGTAAAAGGGGCGTTTTGGGGGGACTGTCTTATGTAATTTTAACGTTCGAAAAAGGATGATTATCAACTGATTTTAATTTTATACGCGAAGACCGCTCTCCGCTCATGACACACACGTCGGTCACCACATCTTGCGCATTAGGCGCGCGTCGCACAAACGTCGTTGGGCGCCGGACGCTGTCGATAGCTTCTACCCTTCTACTGCACATGTTTATTGGTTCCACACCTCACACGAATTCATTGGATAGTTTGGAAGTCGTATTGTAAAACAATTTGACTTTAAACTTAGCGCTTGACTGCAATCCCGCCTGTTGGTAAGCAGTGATGCAATCGTTGACGGTAAGGCGCGCTGGTTTATTAAGCCTACTCACTCAAAATAACTGAGTAAATAGGAAGGAAGACGGCAGTTGAGCGCGGTGATGCAATGTTAAACCCAACAACACGACCAACGATGCTACGCCAGAGGGAGATTGATCTGGAGGCCCTCCACAACCAAACTCCCGACACAACAACATTTCGCGCATCGTACCCGGCACGTACATCGCAACACAACTGCTCAGACCCGTCCTCCGTACGGCTTCACCAGACATAATGCCGGAACACGACGAATCGCTTGGCGGCATGACTTTGTCTGGTGGGTGGTAACTTATGCCGGCGGCCGATGTTGTGGCCTACCACCGAAAGTTAGTAACTCCATACCGTATTTAAGTGAGAACTATCACTTTTTATCCACCGTATGATATGGCTAATATGATAGTCTTATAATTGTCGTGGTGGCCTAGTGGTTATAACACCAGCCTCTCAAGTATGTGTGTGCGGGTTCAGTTCCAGATCAGGTAATTACCAATGTAACTTTTCAAAGTTATATGTACTTTCTAAGTATATCTTGGACACCAATGACTTATTAAAAGGTGAAGGAAAACATCTTGAGGAGACCTGGACTTGAAATCGCCAACCCGCATTGAGCAAGCGTGCTGATTACGCTCAATCCTTCTCTGTATGAGGGGAGACCTGTGCCTAGCAGTGGGACGATAAAAGGCATCAACCTTTTATCGTCCCACTGATGATGATATAGCTAAATATACAATATGTAAAGAAAACCCTGTCCGACCCGTAAGGATAATAAAGGTTAGGTAAACACTTGACCAAATACAATATAAAATTTTACATAATCATCATAGTAACAATACTAATGAATTTTGAAATAATCCTTTTTTCCCGGGAATTAATTCCAATTTCCCCGAAATCTGGTAATTTTTAAAAAAGTGACAACACCGATATTATTTTAAGCGAATAGCGACGCGACCACGTCACAGGTGCCGCGTGCCCTGCCCCCCGCCGCCGCCCGCGGAAGGGGTTGCATACAGCACATGTATGAAGTTACCTCTTTTTGCGAAATAATATTTATTTTTTTAGGGGGATTTTTTTTTAAGTTTTGCCTGTCTTTGTGGGCATTATTAGAATCAGTTATCGATACCTAACAATACCTTCACGGATCGGACAGGGTTTTCTTTACATATTGTATAAGGATTTATTTGTAAGCGTTGCTTATAATTAAGTTAAGAGACATTTAAACGTCTTAAATGCATGGTTATACTACCTATTGCTAATCCTTACTTAACTTTGAACATCATTTACATAGCCTTCATCATCTCAGCGTTAATCCCAGTCGCATCCGAAGCTTTTCGAACTTTGTATTCTGGGGTCCGCTTTACGCTGGTAAAGCGACTGATTTTAGCTAAACTGCGATATTTTCCGTGAAGCGACTGCCGTCTGACCTCCTCAACCTGAAGGCGATATCTAAACATTGCAGTTAGACCTATTGTTGGACTTTTGAGAGCTCCAACAACCCGTAAAGACTGCCATTAGATGATAGTATATTTTATTATATTTTCCTGACACCTCGATGGCTTTGTCATATTTTATCCCCAGCGATAATTGTACCGTTGTAGACCCCGACAGTCAGCTTAAGGTTTTAAAATCCACTTTATCTACTCAGGTGGTAGTACCATCAGTCTGGCGAAGCCAATTCACCTGCCAAGCCATTATCCCGTAAGTTGCTGCACTATGATAAGAGCCTGTGTTTATTACAATAACCACAATTCCGTGCCTATTTATAGGAATTTTCTTATTCCAAGGTCCAAACAGATAGAAGTCGAAGAAGTCCGTGACAGATAATGACAAGTAGTTAATTACCTTAATTGCCATTCTAACAAAAGTCAACGTAGTTTTTTACAAACACAGCCAATACATTGACACGACAAAGAAGTATTTTTATGAGCTTTACTCATAAAAATACTGCTTTGATATTTTTCATTTGTATATCACCATTTAAACGGCAATAATTAACAAATGGAATCTAAACTGCTTCGTTTATCAGAACCTGCCTTAAAAATTAAACATACGGTAGTAATTTTCAATAAATTCTCGGGCTGCGTTCAAGTTTTTTTTTTTTCTCAAATTCATAATAATTTACTGGAACATCTGTGTCAATTTGTGTTGACACGAATTTGTGTCTGCCAAGAAGCTGACAATAAAAAAATAAAACTAACGGCTTACAGCAGGCTGCACATGTGGGTTCCTTTTGCCTCAAAAATTAACAAAGAAAAAATAAACAACTCTATCCCGGAATTCCACATTCAATATCTGTGGTATAAAGTCGAAATTTGAAAAAGACGTTTCCCGCCACTGATGCTAAGTAGCTAACTGTAAATAAGTTAAATATTTTGTATCATTAGTTTAAACAATTTTTTTCGTAGGGCTACAATGATTATAATTTTAAACCTTAAAAACAGGTGGATAAAGTTTATGATTGTCGTCAAACAGTAAAATATAAGTTAACAGAACTATTTGCGACCTTTCCCCATATGACTATTTGTCTACAATTTTATTTGGTGAAACGTCAACATTTCTATTTCTTTGGAAACTTTTCACTTTACGTGTTAACTTCGAGAAGTGCAATTGAGAAGCAGATGTGCAAACTTAAAATCCATCTGATCATTCATTTTCCAGGGACTTAATGATCGTAAATTAACATTTAGGTAGTTTGGCATTCTGTCAAAATGAATAAGATAACACTTTTTGCCCTATTCTTGTTTTTTCGGTTGCTCTGCGCCTTTTTAGTTGCAGTCCTGTCTGATTTATTTACTCTTTTATGCGCAATGGCGATAAATAAGGCTACCTCATCATCATCTCAACGTTAATCCCAGTCGCTTCCGAAGCCTTTTAAATAAGGCTACCTAATAGATAGTTATTATTAAGTGGGTACCTACACAATTTGTAGAGAATTATAGGTACAACCGTCAATAAAAATAGGACATTCTGTGCAGGAATGGCACAAGATATTCGGCTATACGGCTACTTTATGGCTATCACTAGATACTATTTAGTTTGTATGGAACTATAATTTTTTAATGGATAACATTCCAAACTGACCCGACCTTAAAACAAAAAAGAAACATTACTTTATTTTCGTTTCCCGAGTTCAAATATATTTTTTTCATATTCAGAAATATGTGATGACGTCACTTATATGGTAGAATGAAGTAGTTGTCTTCGTCTAACGATTTAAATGTTTTAGATAAAAACAACAAGTGTCTAATGTCACTTATGTCAGTGTCAATGTCTACTGTCGGCTACTAGAAATCCTTTCGAGACTTTCATGGTGATTTAATAATAAGTATAACACAATGCGAATAATAACACTTGTATACATATAATAAAATTTACGAACTTAGTTGACAACAAACACAAGTTTATGTGCCAACAATTTTGACAAGCTGACAACGACAATACAATTGACATCTGGATACTTAAAAGCTTTTTTTTTGACGAGTCATAGCGAAGCAAAAGTTTTAAATCCAGTCCACCGTAAGTTTGGCGCTTACGTCTTTTTAGAATACACTGAATTTCGAAGTTGAAATTATAAAAATACATAATATCGAAATATAAAAAAAAAATAGATTTAGTAGTGGTGATTTTTTATATAACGTAATAATACATTCAGGTTTAAAATATGAAATGTCAATTATATCTTCTTTTTTATTAAATATAATAATCCCTTATTCACATATAATGATAAAAAAATAACATCAAAAACGGAATTCAAAACCCCTATCTATCTATGTATTCGCATAAAATACCAAATAAAATTACCAATTTATTTTCTGCGAAGAAGAACGAAAGTACCAGGCGCACATAAACGGTAACAAGTTCTTTCTAACACCTGATACGGCACAGGTGCTATTGTTTAGGGCCAGGGGTCGCGAAAGCACGCGTCAGCCACCTTGCGGTGACGCGACAGGTGATCGCGGGAATTATTCCAAAAACGGAAATTGCGTTTGTTGTCATCATGGCACAAGGTTGTGACGTCATTGCGAGAAAGATGATTGATTTATTATATTGTTTTTGTAGGTTTAACGATTTAAGTGTCTGTAAAATAACACCATTTTCTTTTCTAGGAGAGTGTTAATAAAAGTAATTAAGCTTACAAATAAAATGATAATTATAGATATTGTAGGATGCATAAGTAATATCAATTACGATCCGTTTGGCAAACAAATCACAACAATAAGATTTGCTTATAAATTCCCTTCAAAAAAGTTATTAACTACGCTTTTTAAAATGTATTAGTAGATACCTACATCTGCATAGTATAAAAATAATGGGAACCAACTCAATGAGGAAATACCCTTTAGCATTTCCTCAAGCCACTGCCGCCAGTTTGGCGCCGTCAACGGTCGATAGCACCTCAACCCTCGAACAACACAACCGAATTAAATTCCCCTCTTTCTTATTACCATTTACCAAACTTAGTAACCTCTTAAAACTGGTCGGGTTATATGGAAAACAATTCGAGGAAAAGAAGGAGTTTACTGTACGTAATTAGGAAGTAGGGAAAAGTAGAAATGCAATAGTATTTTGAATTTTATCGTATTGTATCGAGTTTGAACTTGCCAGATGTTCCTTTATTTTGTAAGTTATCCTTTGTGTTTTCTCTAAGGTCTCTTTCAGCTTCGTACATGATAAAAAAAAAATTTGTTCGGGAATTAACAATACTCTGTCTGAAAACCTACCAAATCTTATCAAAGTATCCTTACTAATATTATAAATGGGAAGGGAGTTTTATTTGTTTGTTCCGCTTTCACGCCGTAACTACTGAACCGATTGCTTTGAAATTTTGCAGACGTAAAGTTAGAAGTCCGGATTAAATAATAGGGAACTTTTTATCCCGAAAAAAATTGATATTCCCGAGGGGAATCTAAAAAGTGCGATATAACCAAATGCCACGCGGGCGAAGTCGCGGGCGGAAAGCTAGTGGTAAATAAACTACGATACCTACTATTTAGAAAAGGCTTTCAAACAGTTTAATATCGAAAGCAATTCATAATATATTCATGTAGGTACCAGCGGCCTGATTGCGTAACCCAATGTAGCAATAGTGCTCATTTTGACAATTCAACAAGATTCATTGCATTTTCTACATCGTAGAGCAGACCTTTTCGAACTTATAAAACTATGAATCAGCAATAACCTTCAAAATGATTCTGATTTTGGTTGATAGTTTGTTACGCAATCTGTCTCGACCCAATAACATACTTAATATAAGCAACTTTGACCAAAAGCTGACATTCATTTGCCAAAACTATTGAGGACAGTACTGCGATCCATCTTTTAACTTAACATGCCGTGCTGGCTCAGTAACATCTCAAATTTTGCATTGATGTTCAGCTGTTTGAAGACTAATATTTATCGTCTGTGATTTCTTAATAAAATATAAAGAAAAATATGCACAACTTAAATTTAATTAATATTATCAACGAATTTGACTACCTCTAATCATTCTCTAAGTCTGCATATATTTTTTTTGTCCTAGTAGACCAACTACTTGGACTCCTCTTACTAAAGCAGAAGCGATCACATTCTTTAAGTTATTTAAGACCTTCAAAACCATGTTAGTAGGCAACTATGTGAACTTTATTCACTGGTATCTTACCATAACAAATATCGTCTCGAATACCACCTTTAGAATTACTATCACAATTAATGCATCTGTGCATACCAAGCCTTTCTATTCAACATCTAAAACAAAAAAGAAACGTAAAATTACGATAACGACACTTATTCTAAAAACGACTGTTTATATTAAGATTCGCGTATACTGCAAATTGCAAAAAGCTCAAGTGATCCAAACATTTATCTACTTGTTTGCTGGCTATTAAAGAGGATGGAACTCTATTAAATCTTCATACTTTTCCTTTTAAAACGTAAGTATATAAGCGTTAATTTTGCTAACTGGCAACAATTTATACCTTATAGATAAAAACAACGTTAATGGTAACATTTAGCATCAAGAAGAAGGATATTGGCTTAAAGGTCTAGTAACCGAGCCAGAAAGAAAAAAAAAGAAGGATAAAGAGCAGTTACACACGGAGTTTACGATGGGACAATGGCATGTTCGTATCTGTAAGTACAAATATTATCCCTCCCGTTGTCAGACAGCCAGCTCCATAGTCTGTACATCTGCTATCACAATACCACACATGTTAGGACACTTGCAAGTCGCCGAACGGAGCAATAATTTAATTCTAACAGCGCTCTCTTGTAGCACGTCACTATAGTTTTATTAAAACGACTCTCTGAAATTATTGTAATTCTATTATCGAATTATGGACGCTCTTCGTAAGTAAACGCTACTTGTAATTACAGTTCGTGTATCGTAGCTAATAACTGATATTTACAGCGGTTCATAACCAAAATAGTAACTTATTTACATTTATGGAACATTTTTTCACTGAACATCAAAATAAAACTACATCAATCTATATTCGTGCCAAACCCTTACATGTATGTAGTAGATATGTACATAACTAAAAATATGTAGCTATAATTGTTGGCTGCCTATGTTTAAAATGCTTTCTTATATCATTTGGCTTTATCATCATCAATATTTCATCAACGACGATAATAGTAACACGTTAACTTAATACATAGGCAAAATAAGTTTTACGTAAGTAAGGTATACTTGTTTCTTTCTTTCTTTTTGGCTTCGCACGGTTTGTGCATTTAGCCAATGTCACGTAATGAATTTATTATTCATGTCGAAAAAGACCGCCACGTGAACCGTCTACAACAAGGGAGGTTTGAGGCAAAGTCAGGATGAGGCCACTATGCTACTGTATCTCAATGTTCTTTATGAATTATTTACTGTATGCACTTTTTACTACATAGATCGCGCACTTTTATTTAATAAACAACACTATAAATAATTTTAAAAGTCCACCGCCTGACTCTCAGCTTGACTTTCTCGCCAAAACTCCGTAAGGCATACTTGTAACTAGAGGTAAGAGGTTTAAATATGATCTTTATTGTCTATGACCGGTCAGATGGGTATAGCTGTGTAGGTACGTAGTCGAAAATAATATGAAATACATGAATAAATACCTCAATAGCTTAGGAAAGGAGATAGGTATCTTGACCTGCTGGCGTCTTTTTCTTTCAACCCATCATATTTTGTACATCTGGGATCGCTACGGCGCGGGGTAGCAATGCAAGTTTTCTAACGCGTGTAACTAAAATATTGTCGTTCAAAGAAATTAAAATTTTATCATATATCTCTTTGTTGTCATTGTCAGATCTCATCAGAACTGTTCTGTTGGTTATGCTAGCTTGTGGCCGCAGTTTTGCTATTTCCTAGGCGAATTAGAATTAAGTACCTATATTAATTACATCACACTCTCCAAATAGAAACTAGAGAAAATGTTTTAGCATCTTGGTAGACCTGAAAAATAAAGCAATTACTGCCATCTATTGGTATTTTATAAAACAACTTTGTTACTGAAACTTTTGCTACTGGACAGTAGATGTCGCTTTGTCTTGATTACGTAACTAAAAAATAGAGATGCGCAGAATATTCATTTTAATAATTAATAATAAATCGTTTATTAACCAGTGTTTTTACATTTCCTTATAACTAAGCAAAAATAAACTACTTCTAAAATTAATGTTACAAGGGAAACATAATTCTATATTTTAACTTGTGGACTCCACATGGAAATCTAACGTGTGTAACTTGTTTGCGCGGCAATACTATGGAACGATGAACCGAATTATCCGGCAGTACTTATTTTCAGTTCATTTACCGAACTAAAAAAAATTCCGGTTAATTAGGTTACATACTTAACCGAATATTATTCTGTATTCGGTTATTCGGTGAAATCACTATTTGGCACATCTCTAAAACGAATCCTATCTTGTTTAGTATCACCCACAGAGTACATTTTTATCACCGGCATTAGTACCGAACCTAATACACAAATCGTAATATTATTTTATAAGTTTTTTTTTGCATTAATTGTGTTTAAATAGCCATAAAATGTCAGTAAGCCGAGTTCTTGTTGTAAATAAAAGTTTCCCAGCGACCATTTTGAATTTATTAAAAAACAAGTAAGTAATTATGTGTACTAGCCCCGCACGATGATATTGCGATCGGCGGCCATCTTGGTGACGTAGTCGACCTCGCACCGTCAGTACCGTTCGCAAGTTCAGTCCGCGCTTACCCACTTACGCACATCGAATATTTTTGTTAGTTTTTTGTTTTTGTTATCCTGTTTTATTGTTGTTCTTGAGTTTTGTTGTTTAGTTTTGTTAGCTGTTACTCGTTAAAATGAGTAAGAAATTAATTCACAATCGTGCTCGTGAAATTATAATTAAAGTGGACAATTATTTTGTTAAAGAAAAAGAGGACTGTAAGTTAGTTCTTGAAAGTATAAACCGTGCTTTAAAAAGTACTTCGGACACTACTGAGGACATTTTAATACCGAAGCAACAGCTAAACCAAAGTCACGGAGCGTGTGGCATGTGCCACAGGCGTTGCAAAAAAAATACTGTGACTAAATTGCGACGAGAGCATGAGTCGGCAACAGCCAGTGGCAGCAAAATGAGAACTCCTACTAAAGGAAAAAGACAAAAGAAGGAATATTTCGACGGGTTTTCCTTAACAGCTTTAAGAAATATTATACATTCAATGTATACGGTGAGGAGAGAAATACCCACAATGCGCAAAATCTTGGCGGCTTCAAAATTAGACCTTAATTATACCAATAGTGAAACTACATTAAGAAAAATAATTAAATGTGATTTAGGCTACCAATTTAAACGATGCTACCAAAAAAGACTGGCTCTAATTGAAAGACCCCAAATTCAAGCGTGGAGGGCTAGATATTTATGACGTATGAAAGAAAATGACTCGCTTGCTAATAACAAAAGACCCGTTATTTATCTCGACGAAACGTGGATACACGCACACTACACGGTAAAAAAATGTTGGCAAACAGCAACCGATGTCGGAGTGAGACGGAACGACAGCCCCGGCCGCCGATGGATAATAGTTCACGCGGGAAGTGAAAGCGGTTTTGTTGACAATGCCCTTTTAATGTTTAAAGCAGACACCAAAACGGGGGATTACCATGATCAAATGAATGTTGAGAATTTCACCAAGTGGCTTACAGAAAAATTAGTACCCAACATACCACGCAACTCCATAATTGTGATGGACAACGCCCCTTATCACAGTAGGGAAGAGAATAGGCCACCAAGTATGAACAATAAAAAACAGTTGATGGTTGAGTGGCTACAAGCTCACAACATCGACTTTCCCAACGACAGTATAAAACCTGAACTGTATTTATTAATTAAACGGCACAGACCGCCGAAAAATTACAAAATTGTCAATTTATTAGCTGCCAATGGCCATGAGGTCGTTAGATTACCACCCTACAACTGCGACCTCAACCCCATTGAGTACATCTGGAACCTGATAAAGATGAGGGTGTCAGAAAAAAATGTGGAGCAGTTGGAAAGTCGCATTGAAGCTCTGACATTGGAGGCGTTGGCGTCAATAACTCCAGATGACTGGCGAAAGGAAGTCAATCATGTTAAACGGCTTGAAGAGGAATATTGGAAAAAAGATCGAATAACTGACGAGTTATTTATCATAAATACGGCAGACGACAGTGAATCGGAAACGACAGACAGAAAGCCGTTCTGATTCGGAAGACTGTATGAGTGGAATTGAATAAATAGGGTAAGATTATATTGAATTATATATAAAAAAAATTTTACATACTATCCTGGTGTTATTTGGTACTCTGGTTTAATTCCCGCTCACAAATTAACAGAAATGTAGTTAGCAAAAGTTAATAAACATGTAAGAAAGATATACGAATAAGTATATTTTTCTTACGTCTACAAGAATTATTTCCTTGAATTTTTAATAATGAAAGTTTATTTGTCAGAATATGGATGAGTAGGTATGTGTATGTATAATAAAATTATAAAATACAAATAAATCCTTAACCCGAAAGAATGCTAAATGCAAAATTAATAAACTATAATTTTGCATTTAACATTCTTTTGCTAGCTGTCCTTTCGTGTGACAGATGACGTCACAAAGCTGTTATTGTGACAAGGTTCCATCGCAATATCATCGTGCGGGGCTTATAATACGTAACATTCTATAAAAACTACTTAATGATTTTACTTCAAATTGCGCTTTTACTACTAGTTACTAGATGGCGCTTTTAACAAGGTCAAGATTCCAATTTCAAAAGTGAACGTTTTCATCATCAATTTTATTTATTTAGCATAACTTATATGAGTTTGTATTGATAAACGTATTTTATTGATATATATATTTATGATGTAACTTCGAAATATATTGCGTCATTTATTAACTGTTATCGGCACGGTAACAATCGACGTATTTTTCTACCAAGGTCTGTGCGTATTCCAGAAGGAAACTCAAGCATTGATCTCTGTTTCAACCAATCAAATGGCGTATACGTACCTATAATTTCTGAAAACACAGCCGCATTGATGTATAATTGTACTAGCTTTCTGCCCGCGGCTTCGCCCGCGTGGAATTCGGTTATAATATCGGGCTTTTTAGATTTCCCACGGGAATAACATTTTTTTTTTTTCAATAAAAGGTAGCCTATAAGCCCCGCACGATGATATTGCGATTGGCGGCCATCTTGGTGACGTAGTCGAACTCGCACCGTCGGTACCGTTTGCAAGTTCAGTCCGCGCTTACCCACTTACGCACATCGAATATTTTTGTTAGCTTTTTGTTTTGTTATCCTGTTTTATTGTTGTTCTTGAGTTTTGTTGTTTAGTTTTGTTAGCTGTTACTCGTTAAAATGAGTAAGAAATTAATTAATAGTCGTGCTCGTGAAATTATAATTAAAGTGCCAATTATTTTGTTAAAGAGAAAGAGGACTGTAAGTTAGTTCTTGAAAGTATAAACCGTGCTTTAAAAAGTGCTTCGGACATTTTAATACCGAAGCAACTGCTTACAGTTATTAATAATATTTTGCAAAATTCTATCAAAGTCACGGAGTGTGTGGCATGTGCCACAGGCGTTGCAAAAAATACTGTAACGAAATTGAGACTAGAGCATGAGTCAGCAACAGCCAGTGGCAGCAAAATGAGAACTCCTACTAAAGGAAAAAGACAAAAGAAGAAATATTTCGACGGGTTTTCCTTAACAGCTTTAAGAAATATTATAGATTCAATGTATACGGTGAGGAGAGAAATACCCACAATGCGCAAAATCTTGGCGACTTCAAAAGTAGACCTTAATTGTACTGGTAGTGAAACTACATTAAGATAAATAATTAAATGTGATTTAGGCTACCAATTTAAACGATGCTACCAAAAAAGACTGGCCCTAATTCAAAGACCCCAAATTCAAGCGTGGAGGGCTAAATATTTACGACCCATGAAAGAAAATGACTCGCTTGGTAATAACAAAAGACCCGTTATTTATATCGACGAAACGTGGATACACGCACACTACACGGTAGAAAAATGTTTGCAAACAGCAACCGATGGAGTGAGACGGAACGGCAGCCCCGGCCGCCGATGGATCACGCGGGAAGTTAAAGCGGTTTTGTTGACAATGCCCTTTTAATGTTTAAAGCAGACACCAAAACGGGGGATTACTATGATCAAATGAATGCTGAGAATTTCACCAAGTGGCTTACAGAAAAATTAGTACCCAACATACCACGCAACTCCAAAATTGTGATGGACAACGCCCCTTATCACAGTAGGGATGAGAATAGGCCACCAAGTATGAACAATAAAAAACAGTTGATTGTTGAGTGGCTACAAGCTCACAACATCGACTTTCCCAACGACAGTACAAAAACTTGAACTGTATTTATTAATTAAACGGCACAGACCGCCGAAAAATTATAAAATTGACAATTTATTAGCTGGCAATGGCCATGAAGTCGTTAGACTACCACCTTACAACTGCGACCTCAAACCCATTGAGTACATCTGGAACCTGGTAAAGATGAGGGTGTCAGAAAAGAATGTGGAGCAGTTGGAAAGTCGCATTGAAGCTCTGACTTTGGAGGCGCTGGCGTCAACAACTCCAGATGACTGGCGAAAGGAAGTCAATCATGTTAAACGGCTTGAAGAGGAATATTGGAATAAAGATCGAATAACTGACGAGTTATTTGTCATGAATACGGCGACGACAGTGAATCGGAAACGACAGACACAGAAAGCAGTTCTGATTCGGAAGACTATATACATTTTTTTACATATTATCCTGGTTTTATTTATAAGCTGATAGATGTAGGTAGTAATTAAAACATGACTGCTACACAGTGGACTCTGGTTCAATTCCCGCTCGCAACAACAGAAATGTAGTTAGAAAAAAATAGTATACATGTAAGAAACTAAGAAAGATATACGAATAAGTATATTTTTCTTACGTCTACAAAAATTATTTCCTTGAAATTTTTAATAATGAAAGTTTATTTGTCAGAATATGGGTGAGTAGGTATACCTACGAAAGAATGTTTAATGCAAAATTAATATTTATTAATTTTGCATTTAACATTTGAATTATTTGTTTATTTGTATTTTATAATTTTATTATACATACACTCTTTACAAAGAGTGTAATAAAATTATAAAATACAAATAAACCCTTAACCCTAATATTAATTTATACATACACTCTTTATAAAGAGTGTAACAAAATTATAAAATACAAATAAACCCGTAACCCTAATATTAATTTTGCATTTAGCATTCTTTTGCTAGCTGTCCTTTTGTGTGACAGATGACGTCACAACGCTGTTATTGTGACAAGGTTCCATCGCAATATCATCGTGCGGGGCTTATATGTCCTTTCTCAGGGTCTAAAAATTGTCTGTACCAAATTTCATCAAAATCGGTTGAGAGGTTTAAGCGGGAAAGCGTAACAGACAGACAGACGGAGTTACTTTAGCATTTATAATATTAGTTAGTATGGATGGATATAATATAGAAATATGTGTTAAACTTTACGGGATACAGCAGAGTAACCGCGTAAAAAACTATCACTATACATTCATTGCGTACTTTAAGTTGCTGAGCAGACACGTTTTCGAACATAAATGGATCAGCAATATGCTTCAAAATTATTCCAATTGATAGTAATAGCATAGAATAAAGAGAGGGAAGTACCATGTACGTTATCTTCATACAAACGGACCGCGCGCGGCTTGTATGTTTGCGCCATAGTATCTATGCGTCGCCGCACGCACACCTAAACACAATATTAGAGTGCCTATGAGTTATGACTGCACTAGTCGCGGCTAGCACGGAACGAGGTTCGCGCGTCACGGCTTTTCGGCACATTAGCTTTTAAAAAATGATCACATAAACTGCAAAGTTGGTATATCTATTTATGAACAAATAAAAGACTTATATTTTTCAAATTATATTTCTAAAAGTTATTTACAAGGATACGGATATATTACACATTAAAGTTTAATAACAACGCGTTTCGTAATAGTCGAAACCGAAGAAAGTAGGTATTTTTCTGTAGCTAATTTGTAATTTTGTATTAAATGTGTGATTCAATAGATGTTATGTTTGTATTATTTATATTTGTATTAATTAAAAATAAAAATAAATATGGTTATTTATGTGTACAAAACTAAAAATAAAAATTACAAAAAAAAACTGACTAGTATATGTAAACTAAATACTAAGCAAATAATTGAAACATAAGCTCTTAGTGACTAACAGCTTATGTTTCAATTATTTACAAATATTTATAGACTAAGACTTAGTCTATAAATATTTGTTAGCGGTTTGGGCGACAACCGTAACCGACGAAGCGCGGACAGTCGTCAACCCTAAGACAGTAGGCAATTAAATCGCGGATTGGGTCGCAGATAACCTACTTCCCCCTCTCTTTATTCTATGGTAATACTAATAGTGTGCTGATGATAATCTTGTCTGAGTCATTTTGGAAATAAGTCTGCGAGAAAGTATTTTTATTATATAAAATCGAATGATCGATCCCAAATAACATAATTTAGGTACATTCTTTTAATTGATACCTATGTCGTAGTTATTAGAAAAGCTTTTAAAGATATTTGTAGACGTGCTAAAGCTGGAAATAATAAAAATATTTGGTATTTGTAGAGAAATATGGACTTTTAGAGTTAAAGCTCAAAATCTAATATGGAAATCTGACAGATTGTGGTAGCCAATCTTGTAGCATTCAATGCCGCCAAAACACAGGCGTGTCTTTTCACCGCCAAATGGAGCCCGTTCACCTTGGCTCCTACTTTTCAGAATGTATCCTTGGAGTGCACCGACCGCCTTCAGCTTTTGGGGGTTGAGATTTCCTCGAACCTAAACTTTGGGCGGTTCATTGAGTCCAAGGCCAAGGTGGCTGCCAGAAAACTTGGCGTCACCGCAAAGGTCCGGCGGTACTTCATACCGGGGCAGCTTCTAATGTTGTACAAAGCACAGGTCCGCTCCTGTGTGTAGTACTGCAGCCACATTTGGGCTGGTGCTGCGAAATGTCACCTGGCTACTTTGAATTCAGTGGAGAGGCGTGCGAAGAGGCTGATTGGCGACCCATGATTTAACTCGAAACGGTCTCCAAAGCCTGGAGCACAGACGTAGAGTAGTCAGCCTTTCGGTCTTCTATAGGATGCATTCTGGCGAGTGTGCAAGGGAATTGCATGATTTAATTCCCCCATCTCCGTTCCACCGTCGAACGACCCGTCATACGACGACTTTCCACCCTAACTTTGTTGACACCACTGCAATCCGGATGATGCGTTTCGCTTCTTCTTTTGTACCGTGTACATCGAGGGACTGGAACGATTTGCCGGCGGCGGTGATTCCGTCACACTACAATTTGAGTGTCTTCAAGGCTAGAGTGAATAGGCTCTTCATAAACTAGCGCGTTTTAGCATTAACGATCGCATCACTGCTTACCATTAGACGGGATTGCGGTCAAGCGCGCGCTGGGTAATAATTTATAAAAAAAAAGAAGAAAAATGCTTGATGTGCTGTCGTCTGTACATCACCACTGTTGTATCAATATTCCAAACATTTTTTAGTTTAGTTTTTTGGAATACCTGTAAAAAAGATGATCTATGCTTTTGTATAATCTATATTATAAACCACATTAGTTCGGCTTAAATTTATTTGATGGCAATAGTTATAACCAATTTTATTCCAAAAATCGTTGAATGAATAAGTGACCAAGGTACAACAGGTTCCCCAGCCCCTAGTGTGTTAAAATACCTATCTGGAAGGCTAAAAGTTCTAATTAGTCACAAGACTATCCCAGACGTAGGTTTAGTCCTAATGAGAAACAAGTGAGAAACCAGAAATATGTTTAAAGAACAACGTGCACTACGAATTAATAAGCATCGCGAAGATAATTCTTTAGCTAAGAAACAGGCCAGCAGGCCTCGGGACACTTCAGTCCTGTTTCCAGATATCACTTTGTTTCTAGATGTCCCTTTGGTTGTAGGTATGACTTTGTTTCAAGATGTCATTTTGCTTCTATTCCTCAAGGAGTGTCTGATGTCTATGGTTTTTTCAGAAGTACGGAAAGAAGTGAACCAAAAAAAAAAATGTCTATGGTTTTATGCACTCACTAATTAATAAGTTTATTATTTTCAGAATTGAAACCGATGTATTACCATACCTGGACCACATGCCACAGAGTTTAACAGAAATAAAGAACCATGTCAGCGGATACGATGCTATAATATGGAACACCAAGCACAAACTCACTGGCGAAATATTGGACTTGGCAGGTGGGTTCTAACTGCTTCTTTGTAAGAAATTGTAATTTTTTTGTAAACAAAGCCTGAAATAGTAACAATCGACCAATCTTTATTCAGATTCCTGCTGATCCTCGCATCATAGCTAAAGTTATTTAACAGCAAAACTCCATCTTTTCTAATGTCTTCTCTCCTCCCAGGTCCTCAACTAAAGGCAGTGTCGACAATGGCTTCAGGCACAGACCACATCGATATTCCAGAGGTAAAGAAGCGTGGTATACTCCTGGGTAACACACCTCAGGTGCTGGACGATGCCGTCGCTGATATTACTGTAGGACTTTTGATCGCAGCTGCAAGGAGGTTCAAGGAAGGAGTCCGGGAATTAGAAGCGTGAGTTTAATTCAATCAACATGCCTAAATAATCATCATCATTTCAGCCGAAAGACGTCCACTGCTGGACATAGGCCTCCCCCAAGGATCTCCATGACGACCAGTCCTGCACCTCCCGCATCCATCGGTTTCCCGTTACCTTCACCAGGTCGTCGGTCCACCTTGTCGGAGGCATACCCACGCTGCGTCTTCCGGTGCGTGGTCGCTGCTCGAGAACCTGTCGGCCCTATCGGATATCGGTCATGTGCCCGATCCACTGCCACTTAAGAATTGCAATTCTTCGGGCTATATCGGTTACTCTCATTCTTCTGCGGACCTCCTCATTTCTGATTTGATCACGCGGTGATAACCAAAGCATAGCCCTCTCATAGCATTGCCTTGATACCAAGAGGTACTTTAGTGGTCTCATACAATAAATTCGTCCTCACTGCCAATCAACCTGATTAAAATATTACCGACTGCGGAAATGTATGTACATAAATTGGAGTGTTTCATGTACAGACGACAGCACATCAAGCTATTACAATCTGTCACTTTCCTTTGTTAGATTTTCAACTTTACGGGCTTTAGCATTAAGGCTCAAGATTGATTGGAAATATCTAACAGTTTCGGGTAACTTGACTTGCTGTGTCGTCCGTACTCTAATTAATGAGTATGAAAAATAATTATAATTGTCTTTATTTAGAGGACTTGTGTGTTTCAGGAGTTATTTTTACTTAAATCCTGCATATAAAAATCATGTCAAAATGTGAAGAAAAACATGGGGTCCAAGTTCAAACTCAAGCGCATTTAAAGATGAGGTTTCTTCTCTTCCGATCTTCAGTCATAAATACCATCTTGATATTCCAGAGGTGAGTGGAAGTACGGCGTCCAATGGATGGTAGGTCAGGACATCGCGGGCAGTACAGTGGGCATCGTGGGCTTCGGCGGCATAGGGCAGGCCGTGCTCCGTAGACTGAGGGGGTTCGACGTCGCCCGGTTCCTGTACAGCGGACGGACAGACAAACCTCAAGGTGAGTGAATTGAATAACTTCTTTCTATCTACTGATTGAAACAAATATTAGGCAATGCCGCCGACTCTCTTGTTCGCCAACTAAATTTGCGGCAGGATCTTAAAGTAAGAATTCGGGACGCTTACAGATTATTTAGCAATAAATTAGAAAATAACATGTGAAAAAGACCGCGACAGTTCTGGCAACATATTTCTAGCTTGCGATCAAAGGGCGGCTTCAAACCTAACGTGGTATACAATGGCCAGACTTGTTCGGGTATCAAAACGGCTGAGGCATTTGCTCAGTATTTTTCTAGTGTGTTTTTACTTGACACACCTGCATGGATCCTACGAAATTTGATGCCAGTAGTGAGGGAGATAGCATTTCTCTTCCCGTTTTAACCCCACGGGACGTAATTAAGGCGATTGCTAAACTCAAACCCTGTAGCTCGGTGGGCCCTGACAACATTCCCGCTTTAGTCCTTAAAGGATGTCAGGACATCTTGGCGGCCCCTCTATGTCATGTGTTTAACCTAGCCCTTCAGTACGGTGTATATCCTGAGACAAACTGAGAAATACTTCGCGGGTCATTCCTATCCCTAAAACCAACGATAAAACGTTAGTAAAGGAACACAGACCCATCGCTATCCTACAAACCATTGCCAAGATCTTCGAGTATATAGGTACTCCACGCCTTCATTTACAAAAGCGTAAATATGACTTTATCCGATGCCCAACACGGTTTTCGACCGGGTCGCTCCGTAAATTCGAATTTATTGATTCACGTAGAATACATATCCCGTGTCTTGGACATAGGTGGGCAGGTTGACGCTCTGTATTTTGATTTCCGGAAAGCGTTCGACAGAGTTGATAATGGTGTGCTTTTAAATAAGCTGGGAAACATCGGCTTCCCTTCCGGTCTCCTTAACTTTTTCTTAGACTACCTGCGTGATCGCAAGCAGTTTGTAAGACATGGCTGTTTCGAGTCCAAGCCTTATAATACACCCTCGGGACTAAATCAGGGATCTGTGTTGGGCTCGCCTTTATTAAATAAGATCTGTAAAAGATCGCTCTTAGCGATAAGAGTTCTCTTTCTTCACCTTTTATAAAATCTTCATATTTATGTTATATGGTAATAATAAAGAGTTCATTCTATTCTATAAATATTAATTTATTCCTATCAAATTAGTTGATGCCTGGCGCAAATTGGCGTATTTTTAATAGCCATGTCTTAACCTGCTATAGAGTATCTTTTTGGCAGAGAGGGCTAAACGATGATGTTTTGAATACCTACAGGTGAATAGCGTTATCCCTTTTTCACAACGGCAAAATGATGATTTCCTGTCCTTTTCCCAATAAAATGGAACGAAAAAGATGCACTGACCTGTCGGAGCGAGAGCTCCGGACCATGGCCTGGACCAGGGTCGGACAGGTCGGCCTATCGTGCACCAGAGTGCACGATAGGCCGTCACCTCCTTATGCGAAGCAGTGGTGCTGGCAAATGAGGAGGCGGAGCTCATGAGGGAGCTGGAATCCCTGCGCCCTCACGCCTCTAGCCGCCGCAGGAGACGCCTTGGTCGGGAGTACCCTAGGTGCAGGCTTGCGGGCTGTGAGCAGTGGGCAGCTGGCCGCCTAGTAAGGACCAGGCCCGGGTCGACGACGCGTTGTGTTTCACGCGCGCCTCAAAGAGATGTCAGCACATCGTGACGGGGTCCACGAAGACTGATGCCTCCTGGGTCAGGATTGCGGGTTGGTTAATAAACAAACCGTGGCCCTGGTGCACAGGCAACTGAAGGAACACGGGTGGGTTTAGTCAGTAAAAGTCTGACACGCCCTTTCGCTCCGCCCAGAGCGGGAAAAGTCTTTTGATAATTTCCCATCCAAAACAAAAAAAAAGCGTATCACGTGACCAGATAACCAGGCGATCGGTGATTCTTGCCTTGAAACGTTAAGTGATGTGATTTTCAGTGAGTTGTCAAAAATGTCAATCCCTAGCATTTGTTGGAATTGGAATAACATTTTCTTCGGAAACGGTTTTTTGACGGGAAGCTAAAATGAGTGTCACGCGCATTTTTCATTGGACTTTTAATATTATTTATAGTATCGTATACTAAATAAAAGCGCGTGATTTATGTAGTAAAAAGTGCATTCAGTAAATAATGCATAAAGAACATTGAAATATCGCAGCATAGTGGCCACATAATGGCTTTGTATCAAATCTCCTCTTAGTCGGCTAACGCGGCCGTTTTTTCAACTGTCATTGGCGATATCCGCCATTATTGTGAAATATTTTTTTTAACAAATTCCTATAATTTGTTACACGTGTTATTGGCAAAATTGTGGTATCTAACCACAGAGGCCATTGAAGAGTTGAAGTAGTATTCACTCTAAAGAAAAGAAAGAAAGAAGAACATTTTCTTCAGCCTATAGATGTCCACTGCTGGACAAAGGCCTCCCCCATGGCTTTCCACGCTGACCGGGCTTGTGCTGCCCGCATCCATCGGCTTCCCGCGACCTTCACCAGGTCATCGATCCACCTTGTTGGGGGCCTCCCTACGCTGCGTCTTTCAGTACGTGGCCGCCACTCCAGAACCTTACCGCCCCATTGGACATCGGTTCTACGAGCAATGTGCCCTGCCCACTTATGTTTAGCGACTCGAAGAGCTATGTCGGTGACTCTAGTTCTTCTGCGGAACATCTCACTTCACCTAACTTTTCACGGTGAGATAGTTACAGAGTCACACTGCTGATCCAATAGGTTGGTAGCTGTTCAGGCCTAAGTGTTTATTCATAGTGAGGATTGACGTGAATGAAGGGATTACGTCATGTTGTCCAATATCCGGTACTGTTCAGATAGGCAGTCGCTGCATGTATTAGTCAGTAGTATTCAGCTGCATGGTTAAGCTGGAAGCTAAACCAAACACAGTTTAATAAGGCTAGGCGGATGTTGATAGTGACTTAAGAAATGTACATCTTTTTACAGCAATCGAGCTCGGCGCGGAACGAGTGCCAGTCGACCAGCTGCTGAAAGAGAGTGACTTCGTGATCCTCGCGTGTCCTCTAACCGAACAGACCAAACATCTGATCAACGCTGATTCTCTGAAGATGATGAAGAAAACAGCTGTAGTAATAAACATTGCGAGAGGAGGTAAGCAAATAAGCAGGATTGGTTTGATAAGGAAATATTTGTATTTTATCTCTCCTTATCCATTATCAGGAAGGCCATCGCTAAAAATACTCTCAAACAAAGGCTCATAAAGATAATGGACCGGTAAAAGCAATTAAGAATTAAGAGACCTTTTTTACCTTGAGTTTACGCAAATCCTCTGAAAAAATTTATGACCGTAGCGGAATCTACAACACCACATATGAACTATTCATGCACCACTACTGCTTGACTACAATCCCACCTGATGGTAAGCAGTGATGCAATCGTTGATGGTAAAGCGCGCTAGTTTATTAAGAGCCTATTCACTCAAAAACTGAGGGAATAGGAAGGAAGACTACAATTGAACGAGGTGACGCAATGTTAAACCAATCAACACTACCAACGATGCTGCACCAGAGGGAGATTGATCTAGAGACCCTCCGCGACCAAACTTCCCACACAACAACTTCACAGACCCGTCTTCTGTACGGCTTTACCAGATATCATGCAGGAACACGACGAATCGCTTGGCGGCAAGACTTTTTCTGGTGGGTGGTAACTTCTGCCGGCAGCCGATGTTATGGCCTACCACCGAGAAATAATCTCACCCAAATGTAGCACAGTGTTCCGTAAATCCGAGCACATGTAGATAAAGTTACCCGACAACAGCCATAAGGCAGTATCCCACTATCTTAGACACAACACCCGTCTGGTCCAAAGATTTTCCCTTTATTATGGAGGTCTAGGCGCGCTCCACAGTGGTAAAAGTTTCGTTCCCGTGGGAATAATGGGATAAAAAGTATTCAAATCCATTCTGTAGTTCTTGCGTGGAATAGTAAAAAAGATCCATTCATTCCCACTTTTTTTTTAATTATAAACTAGCACTTGACCATGACTTGACCGGAATCCCGCCTGATAGTAAGCAGTCATGCAATCGTTGATGGTAAAGCGCACTAGTTTATTAAGAGCCTATTCACTCTAGCCTTGAAGACACTTAAATTGTAGTCCGATAGAAACACCGCCGCTGGAAAATTGTTCCAGTCCTACGCGCAGTGCCTACGCGTTATAAAAGAAGAGGCGAAACGCTTCGTTCGGATCGTTGTGGTGTCGATCGGACGGTCAGTTGTCTAATGATGGAACGAAAATGGGGGAATTAAATCAAGCAATTCGCTCCTATACCCTCCAAAATGCATCCTATAGATCACTAACAGGCTGATGGCTACTCTACGCCTGGGCTCCAGGCTTTGGAGACCGTTTTGAGCTAAATCTGGGCCGCCAATTAACTTCTTTGCACGCCTCTCCACTGAATCCAAAGTAGCCAGGTGGCATTTTGCAGGACCAGCCCAAATGTAGCTGCAGTACCCCACACACGAACGGACCTGTGCTTTGTATACTTTCGCATTTATGATTAGTAGGATAAGATTAATAGAGGCTTCACGGTTAAAGACATATATTCTCAAAAAGAACTATGAGAAATACAAGGTGATCTTATAACTAAAATATACGAATTACTTTTGGAGAAGGTACTCGTAAATAAATAAGTTCGTTAGTAAACAAACCATTTTGACAGCCTCTGTGGCGTAGCGATAGCAAACGCGGCCATTGCGCAAGGAGGCGCGGATTCGATCCCCGCACAGTGCAAATATTTGTATGCATGAATATGAATATTTGCACTGGTCTGGTCGTACCTCGGAAAGCACGTTAAGCCGTTATACGAACATCTAGTGGCAGTCGTTACGGGTTGTTGGAGCCCTCAAAAGTCTAACAATAGGGTATTACAGTCTAATTCAAAAAGTGTTTTAATTTAATCTGTTATTGATAAAATACCACAAAAAAATATAAATACATTTTTTTTATTCCAATTATTTCATAAAAACGTGTTTTAATTTTACAATTCAAATTTGGGCGCGAAAACGCCAATTCTCAGGCCGCCATGTCTGTGACGTCACGGGCATTGTCAACATTACGCTTCGCTGAAAGAAATAAACATATTTTCGAAATAAATAATGAGTTCTAGTGGCTATAGTCCTTATCATTGGTGTCTTGTGTCTGAATGTAAGAATACAAGTGTTAAAACACCGGAAAAGTTATGGATACAAGTGCCAACAGATTTAAAAATGAGAAATACGTGGTTGAAATTAGCACGAAGAGATCCAAAGTCATTGTCCACAAAAACGAAATACTATTTTTGTGAGGATCATTTCGATGTAAGTATGCAGTTTAATAGCTCATAAAAACATGTGAAAATAAATTCTTGTCATTACAAAACTAATATTTTATAGGTTATGTTTTATAGTGTTTCATGTAATTTATTTAATGTTGTAGCTGGAAAATGACATGGAGAACTATACACAATTGAAAATAATGGGCTCGGTCAAACGAATTCGCATGAGACCGAATTGTATTCCATCGAGATTCGATTGTCAGCCAGGGAGAAAACGAACCTTCACTGAAAGTGAACCTCGCGCTGCCTTTATGAAACGGCAAAGACTATCTATATCTATAATTAAGGAGATTGAAGAGACCACTATTAATGAGACATGTGATACACCATTGTCGTCGTCCAGTGGCCAAGGTGAGTTATTTTAACTGGTCTCCTATACTTACCAGTCTCTTGAATGTTGATCAATAGGAAGCTCAGACCAAAAACACAAAGTTTTGCCTAACTGGGAGAAGTAAACATCTTAGATAAAAATAGATAGCTGTATTATGTACACACATAGCTGATCAGTTTAAAAATTAAATTGGTAGAAATCATTATTAATACCATTTTAATATAATTTCAGATATTCTGACTATTGAACATAAGTGTGGTAATGATAAAGCGATCCAAGTAATACCACCACAGGAACATAAGGCAATTCAAGTTAGTCATGTGGCACACTACCGAAGTAAATTTGTACAAATTAGTACAAGAAGAAAAAATAGCACAACATCCCCTTTCAAGACAACAGTGTGCACGGCAACTTCACCATTCAAAATGAATATATCCCAAGCAAGCACAAGCAAACTATCAGCAAAAAGAAAACTGAACTTTTTTGAAGAAGAGAGTGATGACTCTTTTACACCAGCAACAGAAGGTTCTACAGTTGATTATGAGTCTTCTCCATACAAAATAAGTAGTCAATCGAAGACTACTTCTGATGGGAGTACTTCTCAAGAAGAATTTATAAAACAAAAAATTAACCTGGTAGCTACTTTAGCTAAAGTGAAAAATAAGCCACGATCTTATATTGGAGTACCAAAGGACCTGTATTTTTTAATAGATTTGATTAAAAAACATACCAATATTTCTGAACAAAATATTATATTATGTTTAATGAGAATAAAATTAAACAGAACATTTTCTCAATTGGCTGACGATTTTGATCTATCTGTGACTCAAGCAAGCAGTTTATTTTTTAACAAGATGCCAAGAATTGTAGAGGTGCTCTCACCATTCATTCAACAATTTCCAACAAAAAGTATTAAGCAAAATCTTCCCATTGCTTTTAGACATAAATTTAATAAAGTCACTTGCATAATAGATTGCTTGGAAATTGAAATCCAAAAACCGAAAAAGGCTATGTATCAAGCACTAACCTGGTCTGAGTATAAAAAAACAAATACAATTAAATACTTGATAGCTTGTACCCCAGACGGTGTGGTAAGTTTTGTATCAAAAGGATATGCAGGAAGGATAAGCGATGTTAACATAGTTGAGAATAGCAAGTTCTTAGATAGCTTGCCACCTAATGCTTGCATTTTAGCTGATAGAGGGTTCAAAAATATTGCACATTACTTGTCATTGAAAGGGTTTACTTTGATGAGGCCTCCTAGTGTTAGCAGTGGTTGTAAATTATCTAAAGCAGAAGCTCGGTTAACAAAACAAATAGCCAGTCTTCGTATTCATGTAGAACGGGTGATCCGAAGAGTTAGAGAGTTTGGTATGCTGAAGATGCATTCAGTTGTCAACTCTAATCTTATTGGTATGTTGGATCTTTGTATCACTACAGCTTGTGCTCTTATTAATTTACAAGATTCTTTGATCAAATAATTATTAAACATTAGTGGTAATTTCATCAATAAAAAAGCTAGTATTCAAAATGCTATATTTGAGTTTCTAACTGCAGCCAGCTGTGTACTAAATGTCATAAAAGGTATAATATTCTAACACTACCGCCTTTCCCTATATGATGGAAAAAGCATCATTTAGTAAAAAATAATTCTTATTTATTTTCTAATTCATCTGATTTATTAACAAGAAATAGACAAATATACATTTATTGCAATAACTTGTCTGTATTCATCCTAAACAGTGATACTGCATTAAAGTGTAGTATGTATGGCACAAAAAATATATAAATTTGCCTTTTTTAACAAAACAGTTACTTATTATCCTATGTATCTTATTATTATCAGTAACTAATTTTCTAAGTTTAGATTTTTCTTACTTATAGGATTATTGACTGATATTTTATGTACATACTAAGGATGTAAATAGTCATTTGTAGTAGTATATATAATACTTAGAATATAGAAGATTGTATAGTAATATGATTTGATAGATGTTCAAGTAATTTGCACACTGCACATTTGTGATGATAATCAAGATGTGTCAAAACTTGTACTTAAATATCTTGTATGTAACATTTTTTTTATGTAAATGGACAAATTTTAACTTCAAGATTGGTAATTTGTTAAATAAAAAACTTGAATCAACATGGTTATTTTTATTACAACACACACAGCATTTAACATATAAATAAATAAAGTTGAATCCCTGTAAAGGGTCTCCCATATGGATTTTTTTAAGAATCCAACATCACACTTTTATGTAAAATTGGAAATATATTATTTTTCCAAAAAGAAACTACATTATCCAATAACTCAGTAACATAATCATGATCGTAATCAATGTTTATTATAGAGACTTCATTATTTTTTTCAAAATCACTGCTTGCTACACAAAAATAACATTTATTTCTATTGGCACAATACATTTGTATCTGGACTTGTGCATAATATCGAGCTGTAATTACACCATCCTTATCAATATAGTTTAAATGGGTTTTTTCTGTTGACGGGCATTTTATTTCAAATGTGGTCTTATCATTAATACCGTCTGGGGAGCCAGCAATCATTGGAAATTGCTCTGAAATGTATAGACCACATATGTCTATTTTATTTCCTATAATCTTTTCAACTGTTTTTCTAACTTTATCTTCCAGTTTTTTCCCCCTCAATATGGCTGAAGTTTCAGGAATTCTTGCACCCAGTATTATGGCTATCAAAGTCCCATCCACAGTTTTACACCGACTAACTTCATAGCATTTTGATGCTGTGATCCTGCCATATCTTAGTTCGTGCCACATGCTACTTTTATCTTGGCCTCGTGTTTGTTTTTCCATGGCTGAGATATTGTTTTTATTGAAAAATATTGATATATTTTTCAGGAAATCGTCACAGTTTTCATGCCCATTATTCATCATAAGGTGGTGAAGGGATAAAATTGCATTGTGATTAAAGTCCTGCTCATGTCTCAAGAACTGGCATGTTTTAATTTTTCTTTTTTTACAAACTTGCACAAATTCCTTTAACACACTATTATCCGGGATGATGTTCCTCACTTTTCTCTTGGAAATTTCACTTGCTGTGAGTACTTTTATAGAAGATCCTACTTTAGCAAGATTTGATTTACGCCAGTAACATTCCACTGAAGTACATGATGGATCTTCAGTTCGACGATGTAACCACATCAAAAATGCGACACCGTGCTTGCAGCCACCTTCGGATGCGGGGCAGTCATGGCACTGAACACTGGTTACACTCTCTTCTGCTTCGTTAACAACAACACTCACTGCATATGGTTTAGAGCGCACTTTGTGTTCAGGGCATATAGTGCACTTGACAATGCAAGTATTTTGATCCCTCTTGAGTTGCACGTAGCCAACGGCGTCATCTCCGTAAGATTCTCTACCAGATCTGAAAGGAAATTTTAGGTTATAATACCTATGATCGCAAAATAAAGCATAATCGTAAAGTTTTGTTGTTATTAAAGGAAAGTTTGTAGTAGGTATATTAATACTTACATAGATGTTTTGACATTTCTTAATTCCGCAGAACAGAAGTCGGGATTGCAAGCGAAGAATTTCGCCACCATCAATGTATTTATTCGTGGAAGATTAGTACTTTCTGCTTTTACAAAGCCGTCTTCCATGGTCAATATATATAGTATAGGTGCAGAATATCAAGAAACGTGATAGTAATAACTGAGAAACTTCGTTAATCTAATAAATTACACAGTAGACATGTACAACAAAAACCGAGGTTGTTTATTTACAAGTTCAGTGACGTCACAGCGAATGCAAACATGGCGTACAGCGTTTTTGACATTCGAAGCACAGATAAAAAAACTTGTATTTTCAAATTGAAATATTTAATTTATTTTGTAGTTTTATGAATAGAAATTAATATTTTTCGTTTGTTTTTTCATAAATGAACTATAAAAACATAAATTTAGATTTTATTTTTCATAGTGCGTAATACCCTATTGGTCTAATTGCAATGCTTAGATATCGCCTTCGGGTTGTAGAAATCAGACGGCAGTCGCTTCACGAAAAATATCGAAGTTTAGCCAAAATCAGCAGTTAGACTGGTAAAGCGGACCCCAGACTCCAAAGCAGAAAAGCTACGGATGCGACTGGGGTTAACGCTGAGATGATGATGATGACGATGAGTAAACACACAATTTCTACAATGCTGTGGGTAAAAGGCAAAAAGAAATTGAGTGTACCTACTATTACATATCGATTCTTGAAGGCAAGTCAATAGCAATTCCCTACACAGTAAACTGTTTATAAATACCTAATGTTGCTGAAGTATAAGTATATAACCTAGTTAAAAGTTGATCAAGATATGCTTTTTTAAACTTTCCATCCTGTTACTGATAACCATGCCATCAGCAGCTGAGCTTTGTTAGAAATTCATAGTTTTTTAATGCTTTCAGAGATAATAGACCAAGAAGCTTTATACACTGCTCTGGTGGAGAAGCAGATCTTCGCAGCAGGACTCGATGTGGTGACTCCGGAGCCCATGAGCGGAGACCATCCGCTCGTCTCGCTACCGAACTGCTGTAAGTTTTCAGATATTGAGGGGAAGTATATAGAAAAGGGTAATATTTTAAAAAGATCCAAAATTAAACATCATATCGTTCATCGTTCACCATCATAATCGAATCGGCATCGTTCATCATCATTATTGAATTTAGAATATGCGGATAATAACTACAAAGCCATAGGACGTGGTAGCTGAACAAAAACCTTTCACCACAAATGTTGCTTTTTTTGTAAAAGCCTTCAAGTCAGAAATATATACAGGGGTCGGCACTCGAAGTGTTACCAATTCAAAATGCTGTAATTCTGTTAAACATGAGCATATTTATTTAAAAACTTCAGTATCAAAAAGAGACATACACAATAAATAAAAAAAGAAGCTATTGTTCGATATGGCCACCTTTAGCGCGGATAACAGCATCGAGTCTGACCGAGAAGGCCTCACACGCTGCACGAATGTGGTCTGCTGGTATTTTGTTCCATTCTCGGCGAAGCGCAATCTTTAAGGCGTCGACCGTCTCATATTTTTTTGTTGACACTTTGGCTTCTAGAATTGACCATATGGAAAAATCCATTGGGTTTAAGTCCGGGGAATATGATGGCCATTGTTGCGAAGAAATGAAGCTCGGAACATTTTCTTGTAAAAAAATTTGGGTTTCACGAGCTTTGTGAGATGGTGCCGAGTCTTGTTGAAAGGTCCAATGATTTCTACCAAATTGCTTACGTGCCCAAGGTAACAAAGCATCGTTTAAAATCTTTTTACGGTAGATCTGCTGGTTTATTTTTACACCCTGGTCAATGAAAACGAGAGGTGAGCGTCCCATGGCACTTACTGCCGCCCAAACCATCACAGATGCTGGTGCTTGCTTTTGCAAGGCAATTCGTTTAGTCTAAATTGTCATTTGATTTACAGTTTAACCATACGCGATCATTTTGCTTGTCCACATATTGCTGAACGGTAAAAATTTTTTCATCGGAAAATACCAAATTTTCAAGCAAGCTATCAACGTGCAAGTGCTTTAAGTTCTTAGCTCTTTCTAGACGAACTGTCTTTTGTGCAAGTGTCAGATCTTGCACTTTTTCTAATTTGTAGGGCTTCAGTTGAAGTTTATTTTTTAATATGCGCCCTATGCTCCGGACAGATACATTAAGACTTTTCGCCAATTTAACTGCGCTTTGTCGTGGATTTCGTTCAATTCTAATTCCAAAATTAATAAATAAAATAAAAAATAAAAATTAAATTCTAGCCTTTACCTGTCGAACCATTGCTGATAATGTTGCTGTTGTTGGATGTCCACCTCCATGGCGTTTTTTGATGCTACCCGTATCATTGTAACGCGTGATGGTGCGATACACAAACATTTTGTTCAAATGTAAATGTCCTAGCTCATTAACCATGGCTGCCTGCGATTTTCCAGCCAAATACAAAGCAATGACACTGTTTCGTTTGACTTCCATCTGCAAAACTTTTTTTAACAACGACGAAAAATAGTAGGCTTTTGTTAGTTTATTAATTAACTATACCATACACTAAGAAATGTGAAAAAATGGGCGCCATATTGTAAACAGTTTAGTTGCTATAGCAACGTAAAATTAGTAACACTTCGAGTGCCGAACCCTGTATAACCTTACAATAAAACTTCGATCCACAAATAGATAACTATTTCTGAGTCGAAGGTTTGTAGTAAAAAGTCTGCAATATAAATTATTTAGTCAATGGTGCCGATTCTCTTGTTCACAACTAAACAAATTTTATGTTCAGTGCATTTTACTCTTTCTATCTCATTAAAAAAAGGATAGAAGATATCATATCTTTCTTTCTTTCTTCTTTGGCTTTGCACGATTACGCGATTGCGTAATTACGATTTCTGTGGTTTGTGCATTTAGGTCACGTAATGAATATTATTCATGTCGAAAAAGACGGCCGCAAATTCTTTAAAGTTCTTCTACAGATCTGTACGAATATCGGCAAAGCTTATAAATACTAGGTATGGTTAGATATTAGTCAGACTCAGTCAGACAGAAAGAACAAGGTTGACTGTCAAGTAGGTATGTCAATCTTTCAATGGGTTAGGTATATAGCCTTTTAGGTTATGAGGATTTTCAATGTTAAAAAAAGAACTTTGCTTTCTCATTTTGAATTCACAATAACCATTTCTTCACAGATATTCTTCCTCATTTGGGCAGTGCAACAGTTGAAACTAGAAACAAGATGGCGACCATATCAGCTCAGAACGTATTGTTGGCCTTGGAAGGCAAGCCCATGCTGTTTCCTTGTTGAGTGAAGGTTATACCTTCTTATGTCTTAGTATAGACGACAGCACATCAAGCTACTAGAATCTGTCAGATTTATTTATTAGATTTTCAACTTTATTGCCTTAGTTGATAAGGCTCAAGATTGTTTGGGAATATTTGACAGTTTCGGGTAGCTTGACTTGTTGTCCGTACAACAATACCTAGATATCTACATTCAATCTGACAGGTTTATCGTTATAAAAACTTTATTACATCCAGATAAAGTTAGATATAACCCATGTATTTTTCTTTGTATAATCAAAATATACCAAGTTTTACATTTTCTTTTGTATATTATTTTTTTTTATTTTAGAATCTAGTGCCTGACCGCAATCTCGCCTGATGGTAAGCAGTGGTGCAATCGTTGGTGGTAAAGCGCGCTAGTTTATTAAGGGCCTATTCACTCTTGCCTTGAAAGTGTCTTCAAGGCTAGAGTGAATAAGCTGTAATTGTAGTCAGACGGAAATGCCGGCGCTGGCAAATTGTTCCAGACTCAATCGAATCTCAGCGTTTATCCCAGTCAGGTTTATCGTTATAAAAACTTTATTACATCCAGATAAAGTTAGATATAACCCATGTATTTTTCTTTGTATAATCAAAATATACCAAGTTTTACATTTTCTTTTGTATATTATTTTTTTTTTACTTTAGAATCTAGTGCCTGACCGCAATCTCGCCTGATGGTAAGCAGTGGTGCAATCGTTGGTGGTAAAGCGCGCTAGTTTATTAAGGGCCTATTCACTCTTGCCTTGAAAGTGTCTTCAAGGCTAGAGTGAATAAGCTGTAATTGTAGTCAGACGGAAATGCCGGCGCTGGCAAATTGTTCCAGACTCAATCGAATCTCAGCGTTTATCCCAGTCGCATCCGAAGCTTTTTCAGCTTTGGAGTCTGGGCTCCGCTTTACCAGTCTAACTGTTGATTTTGGATAAACTTCGATATTTTCCGTGAAGCGACTGCCCTCTGACCTCCACAACCCGAAGGCGATATCGAAGCATTAGAGTTAGACGAATTGTTGGACTTTTGAGGGCTCCAACAACCGGTAACGACTGCCAATAGATGTTCGTATGGCAACCGGGATCAACGGCTTAACGTGCTTTCCGAAGCACAAGCAGACAGACCAGTGCAAATATTCATATTCATGCATATAAGTATTTGCACTGCGCGGTACCAGTCCCTCGATGTACGCTGTATAAAAGTCGAGGCGAATCGCTTCGTCCGGAACATAGCGATGTCATCAACGTAGGGGAGATACTCGCCGTACGACGAGTCGTCCGGTGATGGAACGGATATGGGGGAATTAAGTCATGCGATTCCCGCGCACACTCTCCAAAATGCTATAGAAATACCGACAAGCTGGCTCCTCTTTGCCTGTACTCCAACCTTTGGAGACCGTTTCGACCAAATCTGGGTTGCAAATTACCCTCTTCACAGACCTCTCCAACGAATCCAAAGTTGCTAGGTGCCATTGTGTAGCACCAGCCCAAATAATTTGACCAATTGGCGCACCAGGCAGAATTGAACCGCATTGCTTTTTTGTTCTATAATTAAATAAAAAAAAAATCACGGTTATTGTATGGGAGCCCGCCTTCAGGATTTATTTCATTTTAATTATTTATTTGTAATTTGAATATATAACCAAATATTCTGTGAACATTTTAAGCGTCTATCTGTTTTCGTTATTAATATGGAGCAAAAAACGGCAAAAATTCACGTTTGTTGTATGGGAGCCCCCTTAAATATTTTATTATTTTTATTCTTAGTACTTGTTGTTATAGCGGCAACAGAAATACTAACACAATCTCTGGAAATTACAACTGTCTCGCTATTACGGTTTATGAGATACAGCCTGGTGACAGACGGACAGACGAACAGAGAAGTCTCATGAATAGGGTTCGTTTTACCTTTTAGGTACGGAATCCTCAAAATCACAAAGTAGCTCGCAATCATTGTACTACATATACGTACCTACATATTTTATGAATATATTTCATTATAAATAAGTTATGTAATCTATGTACTTATCCACTTAACCGTAAATTTTATTCCAATTTTTACGGTTAAGTAAAAAAGTATTGAAATTAGTAACTTACTATTTCATTTCTAATACAAGGTACCGATTCTTTTTTTTTTTTTAATTTGATCGACAAGTCTTTCCAAAGTAGATAACTTCTCTATACAAATGCATTGAGCATAATTTCGACGAATGAGACGGAAGCCAATTTTCTTCTCTACGGTCTATCTGGACAAATCGTATCCACTTTTTCCCTACGACATTATTTTATTCGGAAACCAAAAATAACAAAAACCTAGATAAATGAATAGTAATTGTTCATTCAATTTTGTTTATTAATATGATATGATTATGTTTAAATAGAGTTAATAATAAATAAACTTGAAATATAGTAATACTTTAAGTTTATTTAGCTATATTTTAAATGTTAATAAAATACAACAAAATGTATTCATCTTAATAAGTATTATCGATAACTAAATCGATAAACAACATTACTACATCTCTACAAGAAAATAGTAAAACTACTCAACAATAGAGGGCGCTTATTACAATAATGGAAAATTTTCTAGAACTAAGATTTTTTTTAAATTTGAATTGCAGACGAAATATAAATAATTCATAGAAAAACATTCCGAAGTTAGGTCCAGTCGTTTTACTATAACGATATGTACAGTAACACAAAGCGCAACATGGCATATTTCCTTAGAAAATGTTTATTCTTGGTGGACACAAATTACATCCTGACGCGCAAACTAGACTGAGCGACTTTTAACAAAGTCGATAAAAGTATTGGCTTAGGATTTTGTTCGTGATGTCCTGTCTATTGTAAATATAATTTTAATGTCTTTGCTTGTAGGTTTTGATTCCCTAGCGTGTGACGGAAATTCGTCTAAGGTGTCGGTATAAACTGCTGTATCTTTTGATCGCTTTAACTTTTTTTTAAAGTTTGATTTTTTCACTGCTTAAAGGGACAATAGACCTAGGTATTTGGTATAAATTTCAATTTGATACCTTTATTAGTTCGTGAGAAATAAGGTAGTAAGTTCATTTTATTAAAATATGTTTATTATATTATATAACTAAAAAATGTGATTTTCGCAATTTTTCCTATATTTGCATTATATGACAATCCTTCATGCCAAATTTCAAGATTCTGAGTTTACGGGAAGTATCCTGTAGGTTTTGATTCCTTTGCGAGTGTCGAAAATTTGTTGAAAATATCGACATATCGGCTGTATCTTTTGATTGGCTTGGCTTAGAAGTTTGATATTTTCACAGCTTAAAGGGACAATTGACCTAGGTATTTGGTATAAATTTCAATTTGATAACTTTATTCGTTCGTGAGAAATAAGGTAGTAAGTTCCATTTTATTAAAATATGTTTATTATATTATATAACTGAAAAAAATGTGATTTTCGCAATTTTTCCTATATTTGCATTATATGACAATTCTTCATGCCAAATTTCAAGATTCTGAGTTTACGGGAAGTATCCTGTAGGTTTTGATTCCTTTGCGAGTGTCGAAAATTTGTTGAAAATATCGACATATCGGCTGTATCTTTTGATTGGCTTGGCTTAGAAGTTTGATATTTTCACAGCTTAAAGGGACAATAGACCTAGGTATTTGGTATAAATTTCAATTTGATAACTTTATTCGTTCGTGAGAAATAAGGTAGTAAGTTCCATTTTATTATAATATGTTTATTATATTATTTAACTAAAAAAATGTGATTTTCGCAATTTTTCCTATATTTGCATTATATGACAATGCTTCATGCCAATTTTCAAGATTCTGAGTTTACGGGAAGTATCCTGTAGGTTTTGATTCCTTTGCGAGTGTCGAAAATTTGTTGAAAATATCGACATAATCGGCTGTATCTTTTGATTGGCTTGGCTTAGAAGTTTGATATTTTCACAGCTTAAAGGGACAATAGACCCGAGTATTTCATGTGAATTTCAGCTTGATACGTCCACGCGTTCTTGAGATAAAGGGTGGTGACAGACAGACAGACAGACAGACAGACGGACAACAAAGTGATCCTATAAGGGTTCCGTTTTTTCCTTTCGAGGTACGGAACCCTAAAAAACAGTGTAACAACTTCTGCCCTGCTATACGAGTTGGTGCTCAGCCCCCGCTGGTAAAGTATGTACATATAAGTACGTTTGTAGGAATTTGATTTGGGTAGATAACGACGGTAATGACGTATAGTGTAGAGTTACTATTCCACAATAGTGATAAACAAATATAAAATGACTAGCTACGGACGACAGCAGGTTAAGCTACCCAAAACTGTAAAATATTCCCAATCAACCTTGAACCTTAACGCTTTAGCTACAAAGTTGAAAATCTTATAAAGAAATCTGACAGATAGTCGTAGCTTGATCTGCTGTCGTCTATACGTTACCAAATGGCCAAGGGGAATACTTAGCCCGGTAGATTGACTTTCTCTCCACGTACTTTTACTATCCCAAAACAGGTACATGTCACTGTAGCAGAACTCTTATGCCTATCAGCAGCTGAAAATCCACCTGAGGCCTGAGATGCGACGCAAACGGGAATTATCATAACGAAATGATTAATTCAGTTTTATTGATTTCAATCTTTTTCCTCAATTTTAACAGAATGACTCTCATTGGTGATCCATGGAGCCTGTTTTGATGTTATCAATATTGACTTCTGCTTTTTTATATATATATATTATAAACTAGCGCTTGACCGCAATCCTGCCTGATGGTAAGCGGTGACGCAATCGTTGATGGTAAAGCGCATTAGTTTATTAAGAGCCTATTCACTCTAGCCTTGAAGACACTCAAATTGTAATCCGACGGAAACACCGTCGCTGGCAAATTGTTCCAGTCCCTCGATGTACGCGGTATAAAGGAGGAGGCGAAATGCTTCGTCCGGATCGTAGTGGTGTTAACAACGTAAGGGTGGAAACCAGCCGTGCGACGGGTCGTCCGCTGGTGCAACGGAGATGGGGGAATTAAATCATACAATTTCCTCGCACACTCCCCGAAATGCATCCTATAGAACACCGAAAGGCTGGCCACTCTACGCCTGTGCTGTAGGCTTTGGGGATTAGTCGATTAGTAAAAAGTGCATACAGTAAATAATTCATAAAGAACATTGAGATGTAGCAGCATAGTGGCCTCATCATGACTTTGCATCAAACCTCCCTTGTAGATGGTTCACGTGGCTGTCTTTTTCGACATGAATAGTTCATTACGTGACATTGGCTAAATGCACAAACCGTGTGAAGCCAAAAAAGAAAGAAATAAGAACAAAAAGAAAGAAACAAGACTTCTGTCGACTACAAATCTAGAGAGAGAGATAGAGTTATTGCTACACCCCTCTCCCAAATTTTTATGTATACAATATGTAAAGAAAACCCTGTCCGACCGATAAGGATAATAAAGGTTAGGTAAACACATGACCAAATATAATATAAAATTTTACGTAATCATCACAGTAACAATACTAATGAATTTTGAAATATTCCTTTTTTCCCGGGAATAAATTCCAAATTCCCCGAAATTTGGTAATTTTTAAAAAAGTGACAACACCGGTATTATTATAAGCGAATAGCGACGCGACCACGTCACAGGTGCCGCGTGCCCTGCCCCCCGCCCGCCCGCGGAATGGGGTTGCTTACAGCACATGTATTAAGTTACCTCTTTTTGCGAACCAATATTTATTTTTTAGGGGGATTTTTTTTTAAGTTTAGCCTGTCTTTGTGGGCATTAGTAGAATCAGTTATCGATACCTAACAATACCTTCACGGATCGGACAGGGTTTTCTTTACATATTGTATAAGTATATATTTTGGTAATAGTATGTATGTATATTTAGCTTATTTAAGTATTTTTTAATAATTATAGGGGTTTTTTTTTTCCTTTACTATTTTCTTTCAAGCTAAAGCACCTACTATCTTATCTCTTCACCACCTGGGGTTGACTGGTAGAGAATGCCTAAGGCATTAAGTCCGCCTCTGTACATGTCATGTGTGCGAAAGAATAAATAAATAAATAAATCTGCAATCAGTAGACATAAGCCACTTCCAAAATATCGTTGTTAATTGAAGAAAGAAGAAGAAAGAAATTTAATTCAAAACTGGCTTTTAAATGTGGTAGTGAGGACATCTGAATACCTAAAAGTTAAGTTGAATAAGTTTATGTATGTTTAAAATAATCTGGCAAACATGTTACAAAAGCGTGCCTATAAAAGTAGGTAGGTAATACAAATAATGATACATGGCATTGAAATACAAATAAGTAAGTATGAACAAAACAACCGACTTCCAAAAACCACTACAAAGGGAAAAATAACTAATTTCGGAAGTCGGTGTCTTTGTATATTTATTTTTGACACCGACTTCCGAAATTAGTTATTTTTCCCTTTGTAGTGGTTTTTGGAAGTCGGTTGTTTTTTTTTGTAAAAAAGTTTTTATTTTTACTTTTTAGTTGTTAAAAGTAGGTACTATGTATTCAGTTGCATACGGTCAGACTGGAAGCTGACGCAAATATAGTTGGGAAACGACGTAATTTTGTTTACTTTAATTTTTACCCGTAAGTATTCCCTCAACTGCCTATGGTCTTCATCATCAAATTTACTGGTCAGACTGGAAGCTGACGCAAATATAGTTGGGAAACGACGTAATTTTGTTTACTTTAATTTTTACCCGTAAGTATTCCCTCAACTGCCTATGGTCTTCATCATCAAATTTACTGCAGACCATTATTTTAACCCAATCGTTTAGGAGTTTCCTGAACTGACCTTTGTCATCATCATCAGCACCCTAATGACAGTCACCACCCATCTAGGTGTAAGGTTCTTATCAATACAAATTATTCAAGCACAAACACAAGGTAGCTGCTGTGAATTGTTGAGGAGTTCCTTCGACTGTCTCCCGGCTCCATCATCACATCTACTCCAGACCTTTATTAAATTGTAGTGCTTTAATATACTTAATAAAAATGCTAAGAAATGCACTAGTCGCCCCTGCAATTATTGAAAGTTTTCCTGGTTTTCTCTGGTCTTCCACCATCAAACCCTGATATCCTTATCTTGGGAACGTCTTCTTTTAAATAGAAAAACAATTATCAAAATCGGTTCATAAACGACGAAGACAAACATAAAAAAGCATATACGGTCGAATTGAGTAACCTTCTCATTTTTGAAGTCAGTTAAAAATATAGTTGAGTTCCGCTGGGTTTCTCAAGCGCACCTCACTCTAGCAAAACTGTAAACACGGAGCATAGCCAATTTAAAACCAGTAACCATATTCCCGCCAATCGTAGACTAACCGCTCCATTTTTTTTTTTCTGGAGACAAAGACCTTGAATCTATACAGCCGGTCACACAACCTCTCCGGCTCGCTTCATAGCAATACGTATTTTATCTTTTGATTGCGTGATACGATATCTTTGAAGCAGTTACATAAACAATGATTGTACATTATGTAGCTGTGCTGTTAGTTGGTGTTGCGTTACCGGCAAGTTGTATTGCTCATAGCACAATGACGAAAAATCTTAAAGTATTAGTGTCTTCCAATGATTTCCCGGCCAGTGGACTCAAAGTTTTGGAAGAACAGTGAGTATTACTTTGTATTTTAATATAACATTTTTCTTATTAAATCTGTAATAGGAGCATAACCTCGAAAAGTTACTTAACACATTATTATTATTTAGAAGTGGGTCGGTACGTGTTTTTGCAATACCAAAACTATGTATTGGTATGAAACGCGATAACGGGTATTGAAACTATTTATTGTAATAACTATTTATTGGCGATACCGAGGTCGGTGGCGGTGTGTTTACCTTTGGCGGGTATTGAAATTACTCGTTTCGTGGATAACTAAGTTTTCAGTGTTTTTCGGTATTAGTTTTAAATTAATTTTAGAAATTTAAAAACAATATTTGTGAAAATATGTAGTTTTTTATGACAGTTATTGTGTATCAGTGTGTTTTATGATGCTTGGGGCGTAAGGACATTGGAATATAAAATATTACCTATAACATAAACAGATTTGAACTTTCTGGCTACACATAGTTTTTTGATACGATGAATACCTATCTTAATTAAAAACTAAATGTAGGCGTAGGCTTAGCCTTCAACATAGTCAATATTTTGTAAAATTTGCAAATTACATTTCACCCAAACAAGTGCCCCTTTCTGTGAAACTGAAGGTCAACTTTAAACCGTGACCTAAATACTTTTTTCGATAATGGCATCTATTGCATACGGATTACAAGTCAAATCCCTTCTTCCTTTTTTTCCTAGGACTAGCTCATCGAAAATCGTAATCGTCATTCGTCGTGCGTCGTCGGAATATTTCGGTTCGGTATCGGGTACGCCCACAATCTACATCGAGGAGACGAGACTCGCAGTAGGTGCGACGAGTAAAGCGTATATCGTGTATTCGCAAAATGAATAGGTATTCCTGATAAATAGTTATTAGGTGGTATTGGGTATTACTGAACCGAGTAACCGAGTAAGAATACACATGGTACTGACGGACGCGACTCGCAGTGTAGGTGCGACGAGTAAAGCGTATACCGTGTATTCGCAAAATGAATAGGTATTCCTGATAAATAGTTATTAGGTGGTATTGGGTATTACTGAACCGAGTAACCGAGTAAGAATACACATGGTACTGACGGACGCGACTCGCAGTGTAGGTGCGACGAGTAAAGCGTATATCGTGTATTCGCAAAATGAATAGGTATTCCTGATAAATAGTTATTAGGTGGTATTGGGTATTACTGAACCGAGTAACCGAGTAAGAATACACATGGTACTGACGGACGCGACTCGCAGTGTAGGTGCGACGAGTAAAGCGTATACCGTGTATTCGCAAAATGAATAGGTATTGCCGATAAATAGTTATTGTCGAATCGAATACCGTATTTTAGATATTGAACCAATACATAGTTATTGAAACTATTTATGGTTTGAAACGACCATCTTTATTATTATTTACTTTATTTGTCATTTAGGTACAAGGAAATAATTAACACAAATACGTCCCTAATAAGTAGTGTACTATCTTTTAAATGGATCATCATTTAGCATTGAGTGTAATTTAAATTAAAATAAATACCTAGTTAATACAAAATGGTTTACTGAAGCTAATTAAATGCTTTCTTGCTTGCAATGTACGGTCAAAATAGCTCGCTGTAATCTGGCAGTGGTAATGACCTATTAATGTGTCTTGGACAAGGCCATTCCAAGTTATTCACTCGCATCTACATATACATAAAAACTAGCAATTAAAATAATTGGTATGGGTAGGTCTGGTAGAAAAAACGTTAGAGATATTTTTAGTCACAGAAAACATGGAGTAGGCTAACTCTTTAGAAGGAAATATTTAAGGAAACTATGTAGGTATTAGAAAAACAATCCATCGAATCGGTACGTAGGTACTTACCCCTTTATTCGGTCAGTCAGCCGTCTTAATCTTAATAAGTAGGTATTGACACTTTAAATGTTGCTCAAAGTTATGATTAGCGACTGTACCAGAAAAAAAAGAAAAAAGTATCTTTTGATGTTTAATCGATCTTTTTTAAATATTTATTAATCGTATAATAATTTTTAATCGTCGTTTACTACTTAATGCCCCCCTTTTTTTGTTGGGATGGGAAACCATCAAAGCTTCTCCCGCTCTGAGCGGAGCGGAAGGGCGTGTCAGACTTTTACTGACTAAAACCCACCCGTGTTTCTTCACTTGCCTGTGCGACGGTCAGGGCCACGGTTTCTTTTAAACCAACCCGCAACCCTGACTCAGGAGGCATCGGTCTTCGTGGACCCCGTCACGATGTGCTGACATCTCCTTGAGGCGCGCGTGAAACACAACGCGCCGACGACCCGGCCCGGTCCTTACCGGGCGGCGACCTGCCCACTGCTCACCGCCCGCAGGCCCCGCCCATGGTGGCTGGGAGTTCGATGTCGTCTCCTGCGGCGGCTAGTGGCGCGAGGGCGCTGGGATTCCCGCTGCCTCACGCGCTCCGCCTCCTCCTTTGCCAGCATCATTGCTTGCAGAAGAAGGTGACGACCGGCCATGCACTCTTGCTCCGGACTATGGCCTGAACCAGGGTCGGACGCGAGAGATCGCCGCCGATCGCCGCTACAAGGACACGGCGGTGCTGTACCCAAGCCGGTCAGACCTCTACCGTATCCTCAGGGCGATCCACACAATGGTGACACCCTGGCGTTTCCTCACGCCTTATACGGAACAGGAACCTCCCGAGAAACAACCGTGTCCGGTGAGGACCTGCATCAGGCGGAGCCTGAGGGCGCGGGGTGCCGTGGCGCCTCTCTAGCCACTCCTCAAAGAGGGGACTTACCACCGTTATTGTGGCGTGCCCAACACTGGGTTGTGACAATTGCACTCTTCATGTCGCCACGAGATCCCGCCGGAGCTCTGTCCGCCGTACCGCGATTTCTCGCGTAGTTAATGCCCCCTTGAAGATGAATATAACTCTTCCACATAGTTTAGCCTTTATTTTAAGTATCGTACTTAGAAAATAAATGTCAACATTCTTATTTCTGTAAATAAGAAAAGATCCTAGATTGAACAGTTGCATAATTCGCTAACTTTACCTGGAGACATTGTTCACGGCGAAGCCATAAATAAACCATAAGCCACACGGCGTAAATTACCTGGTTCAGAAACCAAACTATTTTTAAAACCAGTGAATCTTTTTATTCCCATTTCATTAAGATAAGGCCAGAAAATAGATATTAGTATAGTTCTGTCAAATTAGTCAGCGCCTGACATAAAGTACGACGTATGTTTAATCACGTCTAAACTACATAAGGAATAAAATCAATCAATCATCATCCTTTTAAACTCGAAAATTTTGGCCCGATTCCCATGTTTCACAACATAAATTATATTTAAATTCAGTGCATATTTTTCTTTCTATCTCAAAAAGAAAAGGACAGAAGATAAAATATTAGTCCGCTCCTGACGTAAATTGACGTATTTATGGTCGCCATGTTTATAATCGCGTCTAAACTGTCTATAAATCTTAATTTGACAGGATTAAACTAAAATGTTATCTTATATCCTAGGAAAACGATGCACTTAACTTGTGAGCAAGAGAATCGACACCTTTGTCAATTATAATGAAATACATAGATGACCACAATATTGTTCCCGTCAACTAAGCATTTTCTCGAGCGAGTCCTCGAGTGGAGACCGCGTCTCGGCAAACGTAGCGTAGCGGGCGAGATGGAGCGACGACATCAAAAAGGTGGCTGGTAGTGCGTGCTATGGAGGTGGCCTATGTCCAGCAGTGGACGAGTAGAGGCTGATGATGATGATGAAGCATTTAATGATGAGGTCAACTCCAACTTCAATTTCTCTTGTCGAGTTGTACTGAATAACTATGAATTCTGGAATGTACAGATACACATGGACACTCTTTGTATATTCTCTCAGCTAAAACTAATCACGATATCAGTTTCACAGTCCTCCAAACGAAATACCTGAACTTCGGCGAGGAAGGCCGGACTTTGGCTAAAGAAGACCTTTTGAAGCTCATCCCAGGATGTTCAGCTCTCGTGTGGAGCTCCAACCTTCCTATAACCAAGGAACTACTGGATAAGGCTGGTAAGTTAACGTACTCCCTAAGTTACTCAATACAAATAGTAAATAACTCCAGGTTCAGGTTCTAAGTTATGCATACAGATAGATATAATCGTTTCATTTCATGAAACTTAAAACTTAAACCCATCCAGAAATACAGGCTTAGTATTATTACGTTCCAGGTCCCCAACTGAAGCTTGTAGCGACAGTTTCAGCTGGTTACAACCACTGCAACGTGGATGAGCTAAGAGCGAGAGGTATCAAACTCTCCAACACGCCCAATGTCCTGTCGTCAGCTGTGGCCGAAATTGCCGTATCTCTCATGCTGGCGACTGCCAGGCGGTTCACTGAAAATTTGGAGCAAGTTCACAAGTAATATTGCCAACATAGTTTCGTTTATGGACTCGTGCAGCCATAGATATGGCTCCACCTGTGGACTAAAGCCGATCAGACATGCAATTCGTGTAAAATCCAATGTGTATTTGTAGATTTGTGATATGATAGCAGAATAGATAGATATTTGTGATATATATTATTATAGCTAAATGATAAGGATATAGACGCTCGTCTGAATCTTAGCGATTTGTGAACATTCATGCACCGCAGATTAAAGAGTGTGAAAGATCCTAGGTATGATCGACGTTACGTCGGGCAGTTTTCTATTGTTTGTTACATACCTAACGCCAGGCTTGATTTATCGGTATTTTTGATAGCCGATGCAATTGATTTTTCTTATCATATTTCTGTAACTAAGCGTGAGAAAATAGATAACATTAGAAAGGCTTAGCATTAGCTAAGTTAGTTTATTAGGGTTGCCAATTCATGGGACTTGTCTGACCCCTGAATTTGGCATCGGTACTTGTCAGATGGATTACCGATAGATACCTGTCTGAAACCGGGACCTAAAGTACTGAAATGGCAAAATACGCCAAGTACCGCTACAGAACCTGTATTTTTAGTACCGGTCCCAATCTCTGTGTACCACTATCTAAGAATACACCTCAGACTGTGTGATATTATTTTTCGTTACATTCATAATTTTCTTATCAATCACTGTTTCAATTGCAGAGGCGAATGGGAAGTCGGTTTTGACAAGGTTCTTGGTCAGGATATCCGTGGCAGTACCGTGGGCATCATTGGCTTAGGAGGTATCGGACAGGCCGTAGTCAAGCGCCTCGCAGGATTTGAAGTCGACAAGTTCGTGTACACTGGCCACAGGGAGAAGCCTGAAGGTATAACTACCATAGTTTTCCAAGATTCCTCGGAGTTTCGAAATCGAACGAACTACAATGCCATCCTCTATCCATCTCACCTTTAAGACTGTCGCTATTGACAACTCAGCCTAATATCACTTCATCTAACTTTTCACAGTGCGTTCCCAAAGACCAGACCAGACAAGACAAACTTGTCAGCTTTATTATTAGTATAAATCATATTATATATATTTTTTTTTAATAATTAAGCCAATTCCTGTACTTACCAGCCAAAGACTTGGGAGCAGAGTTTGTAACTCAAGAGCAGCTGCTAGCCCAAAGCGACTTTATAGTGCTAGCCGTACCGCTCACCAATGAGACCAAACACATGATCAACAAGGATACCCTCGGGAAGATGAAGAAAAACGCTATCGTCATCAATGTTGGACGTGGAGGTGAGAAAAGACCGCCTTCCCTTTCTGACCCGTTACATTTCCTTGCCTAATCGGCTGTATTAATCAAAGTAGCAAGAACTGGTGTGGCGACCGCGTACCGGAGAACACAGTGCGGGTAGTAGTGACCGGTCATTCCACCACCACATTAAGCCTGGTTGCCAATTCATTGCTTCATATTATGTTCGAAAAAATTGTGTACTCAATAACGTAATGAATGTTGTTGAACTGTCAAGATGAAAGCTTACTATACTCTGTTTTTTAATCTCGTAGACTAAACTGACATTACGAGTGTTGGCAGTTTATTGCAATTCTTAAATAGTAACGTGGCACAACCGAAACTTAGCGTTCATAAAATCAAGTATCGTTTTTTTACAATAAGTTATCCTGAAATAATGTGTAGGTACTTATTAAAAACGTAATAATACAAAATTAATAATGTAAATTTGACATTTGCATGTGTCAATTTAGTCTACGAGATTAAAAAACAGAGTATACTGATTACTTATTTCTATTGATATTGTGTTACGTAAGTAATAATAAGCCTAATAATCCTCCTAATAAACCTCCGTGGCGTAGCGGTAGCGAACGCGGCCGTTGCGCAAGGAGGCGCGGTTTCGATCCCCGCACAGTGCAAATATTTGTATGCATGAATATGAATATTTTGCACTGATCTGGTTGTGCCTCGGAAAGCACGTTAAGCCGTTGGTCCCGGCTGCCATACGAACATCTAGCGGCAGTCGTTACGGGTTGTTGGAGCCCTCAAAAGTCTAACAATTGGTTTAACTATAACAATGCTTAGATATCGCCTTCGGGTTGTGGAGGTCAGACGGCAGTCGCTTCATATCGAAAAATATCGAATTTTAGTCAAAATCAGCAGTTAGACTGGTAAAGCGGACCCCAGACTCCAAAGCTGAAAGCTACGGATGCGACTGGGGTTAACGCTGAGATGATGATGAGTGTGTTACGTAAGTCGCAGGGCTTCATGCGATGAATTTTCCGTCAGGTGTGAAACCACCCAGTATAGATTTTTTTTTATTATCCGGCATTACCCTTTGGATGCTAGGGATTAATACTATTGCATCGCTGTCGCGGACTACCGAAATCACTAAGATGAAGGTATTTTTTAGCAATTTTGAGCCGTTTTCCACCCTATCTTGCCAACCAAATAACAGGACGTGTTAAACTTTCGCAGACTTAATCGACCAAGAAGCTTTGTACGATGCTCTTAAGAACAAGCAAATCTACGCAGCTGGCCTCGACGTCACCTCACCGGAACCTTTGCCCAAGGACCACAAACTACTCACACTGCCAAACTTATGTTAGTATCTGAAAGAAACTCAGTGGTATTGGTCTATGTTTGTTTCAGAAGCTTTTTAACCGAACATGCAATTGAAATAAAAGAGAACCAAGTAACCGCCACACGAGGCCGAAATTCTTGAAACACAGAGTTTTTATACACTTCAATTGAAATATCAAAAGTCATTTATTCATGTTAGACTGAGAATCAACACTTTTCCTCCCTCCCGACTCCAAACTCCCTGCAACACAGCTGTCTGTTCGGTTAGAAAACACCTGACTGTATACGGACGACAGCAGGTCAAGCTACCCTAAACTGTCAAATATTCCCAATCAATGTTGAGCCTTAATACTTTAGCGATAAAGTTGAAAATTTAATACAGAAATATGACAGACTGTAGTACTGTCGTCTGTACAATACGAATTTAAGATAGCGAACTTTACACATTGCGTTTTCTTGCTATTAAGAACTAGGTTATGTAACGGAAACAAATCCATAACTATTAACAGTATCTAGTCTTCAAATCTTCTGAAATCATTGGGTCTTGAATAACTTTTAAGAAGAACTTACATTTTTACCAGATAGCTGAATAATACTACATACTTATATCTATTTGTGCAGTCGTCCTTCCGCACATCGGCAGCGCTACCGTGCGTACGCGCAGTGACATGGGCGTGCTCGCTGCCAACAACGTGGTCAACGCGCTCACCGGCAAGGCACTCATCACTCCTGTCAATCTATGATCATCATAATTAAAGCTGTTCAAAGCTTCGGCGGGTGGTCAAAATCTGAACTAACGCCGCCATCTTGTTTTTCGATACATTACACAAAAAAAAACCAACACAACCTCTCAAGAGTTTGTCAAATGAACGAGGTTTAATTAAGGTCTATATGATCCGAAAAATGATATTTATCAGCTCAAAGACATTCTGCGCCTGGACTTTTATACTCTGAAAATAAAGACAAGTAACAAGAACTTGATCCATCAAATGATAGTTAATGCAAAACTGCTTGTGCTTGTGTAACTAAAAAAAATTAAATGTTAATAAATGTTAAAAAAGAAAGATTATGTTGTACTTCATTCGTTCACTAAGTTAAATTTGCTTGATACAAAATTAATTTTAAATTTTCGCTTGTGTTTTTGTTGCTTAGCTACTTACGACCATCGACAATATACTAATGGACATGCCTTAGAGACGAGAATTGTGGCACTCTGAAAGAAAGAGAGGTAAAGAAGTGTCGTCTATCTTTATCTCTTTCAAAATCATCTATGAGAAAAGAGATAGTGCTAGACCGAAAGCATATCCCATCTCTCTCTCTATTTAAACCATAAAATTAGGTACTGCAGATTATACGCGTACGGCATGTCCATAAGCATATGTCTATGCTTACGACTATAGTCGTCTGCAGCGCCTCCCTGCTGCTGTTACGTTGTATCAAGAGTCAGCAGGGGGGGAGCGGGGAGCAAACCCGCGCGTACCGTTGCTGCTGACTCTTGAACCCGTCGCTGGTCGACCGCCTTAACACCGGTACAACTCTTGACTTGTACGGTCGGGCTGATGCTATCCTTTGTCACGGTAGGCTTAGTACCTGATCGAGGTACTAAGCCTACCGTGCCAGTAAGGCCCTAAGGCCAGTACTCGACGACTGGCTCGGGAGAGGGCACGGCTCCCTGTCGTTTAGGGTGACGCAGGTACTGTCGGGGCACGGCTGCTTCGGCAAGTACCTGCGTCGCTTAGGCAGGGAGCCGGATGCTCGGTGCCACCACTGCGTCCAATGCGGGGAGGACACGGCGCAGCACACGCTCTCCGAGTGTGTAGCTTGGGAGGAGCAGCGCCGTGTCCTCACAAATGAAGTAGGAAGCGACCTGATGCTGCTGGCAGTATTGCGGAAGATGGTCGGTAGCGCAGAGTCGTGGGACGCGGTGGTGTTCTTCTGCGAGGACGTGATATGTCGCAGAAGGAAGCTGCGGAACGGGAGAGGGAGATCTCAACTCCCTTCCCGGGCCGTAGAAGACGCACCGGGCGCCGAAGAAGGGCAGATAACGCCCTCCTCCGCCCCCCATGAATGGGTCCAGGGGCGAGAGACATAGGGAAGTCCCCGCCCCCTATTCGATGGACCCCGAGGCAGAGGCGCGCGAATGTTGGCGCGCGCCTCTGAGGCGATGCACGGGGTAGTTTGACACCCCACTACCCCGTGCAGGAGACGAGGCCCGGACAGACCGGGCCAGCACGAGGGTGTGGGGCCGTGGAAGAATTTAGACTCACGCGGCCCCACGCGCGCTCGTGATAGAAGAGACACCGGGGTGGTTTTAGTCAGTAAGAGTCTGACAGACCCCGTCGCCCACCCCAGGGCGGCGGACATCCATTGAGAATTTCCACCCCGGAAAAAAAAGGCTTAGTACCTGAAGATGAACTGGTTCCACTGGCTACCATTCGGTTCGAACGACCATGCCAATCCTTCGGGCTTCATGAGGCTTTGACGTGTTCGCTCACGTTGCGTGCTGGTGGAATGAACTGCTGATGATGTAGGTCATGCGAATCCTCGGGGCTCATGCTTAATGACGGTCACATGACATTTCCCTACTTCTCTAGTTCTGACTTCATAAAACATAGAGTAATAAATCCAGTTCTACCATCTATTCACTCTGGGTGAAACCGTACGGAAGACTGGTCTGAGTAGTTGTGTTGCTATGATGCTATGATGCGCCAAATGTTGTTGTGTCGGGAGTTTGGTCGTGGAGGGTCTCCAGATCAATCTCCCTCTGGCGCAGCATCGGGTTGTTGTTGGGTTTAACATTGCATCACCTCGCTCAACTGCTGTCTTCCATCCTATTCACTCAGTTCTTTTGAGTGAATAGGCTCTTAATTAACTGGCACGCTTTACCATCAACGATAGCATCACCGCTTACCATCTGATGGGATTGCAGTCAAGCACTAGTTTATAATTATAAAAAAAAAGCAAAACTGTAAACAGAGCATAGCTAATTAAGGCCAGTGATCATCTATATTATGATCACTGGTTTTAACTGGCAACCTCTAGTCCTCTACGACTCTCTTCTTATCAATGCATATTTAATCTTTTGATTGCGAGATAAGATATCTTTGATGCAGTTACATAAACAATGATTGTACATTATGTAGTTGTGCTGTTAGTTGGTGTTGGGTTACCGGCAAGTTGCATTGCCCATAGCACAATGACGAAAAATTTTAAGGTGTTAGTGTCTTCCAGCGATTTCCCGGCCAGTGGACTCAAAGTTTTGGAAGAATAGTGAGTATTATTTTACATTTTGTTTAAAACAGTCTTTAAAGCCTGGAGCATAGGCAAAGAGTAGCCAGTGTGTGGGGGAATTGCATTACATAATTTCTCCATCTCCAATCCATTGGACGACCTGTAGTACGGCGAGTCCTCCCTTACGTTATTGACACCATTACGATCCGGACAAAGCGTTTCGCCTCGTCTATTATACCGCGTACATCAAGCGACTGCCAGCGGCGGTCTGTCTGACTACAATTTAGAGTGAATAGGCAGCGCGCTTCAACATCAACATTTGCAATGAACGATTGCATCACTGTCATGAGCGTAGCCACACTGAGGCAAGCTGGGGCGCTTGCCCCACCCTGGCTCTGATCTATCATCATCATCATCATCAACCTTTTAATCGTCCCACTGCTGGGCACAGGTCTCCTCTCATACAGAGAAGGATTGAGCGTAATCACCACGCTTGCTCAATGCGGGTTGGCGATTTCAGACTTAAAAGTCCAGGTTTCCTCAAGATGTTTTCCTTCGCCTTGTAATCAGTCATTGGTGTCCAAGATATACTTAGAAAGATGCCTAACTGTACTCTGATTTATAAGGTGCCTGATTACCCAAAAACGAAAGAAATACCGGGAGAGGGGGAGGGGGATAGGCTGACTGCTGCCCCGCCCTGAGCCCAAGGCTGGCTATGGCCTGCTTACCATCAGGTGCGATTACAGTCAAGCACTAGTTTATAAATATAAAAAAAAAGTTTAAAATATATTGTTAATAAAAAATGGTTTATTGAAGCCAGTTAATTACTTTCCTACTTACAATATTATTTAAAATATCTAGCAGTGGTAATAACCTATTAATATATTTTAGACAAAGCCATTCCAAGTTATTCACTCGCATCTACATAATATATAAAAACTAGCAATTAATATAATAGGTAGGTATATGTACATATCTTCTAGACAAAATGTTATAGACCTGTTTTAATCACAGGAAACATGAAGCTAGCTAATTCTTTAGAATGAATTATATAAGAAAACTATTAGGAAAATACAGTATGTTAACTAACAGAGGGCGTTCCCTTAAACTCGTTAATATATATCTTAATAGATTAAAATAAAAATATCAGCATAGAAAAATAAGCATAAAATAATCCGAATAAAAAAAAATATAATTGAAAATAAATTTGAAACCTCCTGTTTTAAATCAAAATAGTAGTCGTCATGTATAAATAAATTGCGACGTTGCCGTCTTTCAAGTTCGCGTGTACAGTGTGTTTCTTTTACATGTCAATTTAAAAGTTTTTATTGAATATATTCATATTGAAAAAAATTTAAAACATTTTGTTTTCGAATGGAAATATTTTTTTTAGCATGTATGTATGCTATACTATTTCGGGTTAACGGGAACGCCCTCTGTTAGTTAACATACTGTATAATCTGTAAGTAGGGACATACCTGCCCTTTATTCGGTCAGTCTTAGTATGTTTAACCATACTTTTTTGATACTTAATTGGGCCTTAACTTTAATCACAGTTTATTAATTTGAAAGTAAATATAACTCTCCTATACAACGTGTAACAAAAAGGGTATATACATACCAAGGGCATGGCATCTTTAGATGATATCAAACGATATCGGAAGGGTTTCAACTCAAAATAAAATACTCAAAAAAATGGTACCAAATTTTCGGTTTCGTGTGTTTCTTAAAATCAAATCATAACAAACGTGGCAGCACACTACTTACGGTAATAACTACTCGTTACCCGTCACGTTACTTACCAAAATCCGATAAATGTCTTCAATATATCTGTGCGACTAGTATGATAGTAGCCTATCACAGGCGGTGTTTTTCCTCATAACTTCCTAACATAAAGAGATAGGATTAAAAAACCCTTCCAATATCGTTTGATATAATGTAAAGATGCCATGCCTTTATTATGTATATACCCTTTATGTTACACGTTGTATAAGTTCTAAGTATCCTACTTAGAAAATAAATGTCAACAATCTGGTTTCGGCAAAATAACAAGATACCTACCTACTAGATTTAATAATCCATACTAATATTATAAATGCGAAAGTAACTCTGTCTGTCTGTCGGTCTGTCTGTCTGTCTGTCTGTTACGCTTTCCCGCTTAAACCTCTCAACGGATTTTGATGAAATTTGGCACAGACAATCTTTGGACCCTGAGAAAGAACATAGGCTACCTATTATCCCGGAAAAATATGATGTTCCCGAGGGAAAACTAAAAAGCGCGATATAACCGAACTCCATGCGGGCGGAGCCGCGGGCGGAAAGATAGTGTTTTATAATTCGCTAGCTTTAGCTGGCGACTTCGTTCGCGTGGAAGACATAACTTAGGGCGCAGATGCACTTGTTCACAAACCAAACTAAATTTAAGTTCAGCGCATCTTTTTCTTACTAGTTCATTAGAAAAAGACAAAATAAATCCATTCTAATCATTGATAAAATATTATACTAAGGTAGATAAGTCACTAGCGCACTGAAAATGAAGCGTACAAAAGGAGGTAAGTTCAGTACCTCGCTTTAGTCACTCTCGATACACTCGTAAAAATAAACGACAAACACTAACAGCGCAAACGACAAACACTAGCCATCTTTTTCTTCTCTATGCTTTAGATTGCGCCCCATCTCATTCACACTGTACCAACGTGTGAAATGTACGCAGAATAAAAAATTTGCATGTGTGCTGCTGCTCCGAACGGCACATTTATTTTAGTTAATTTGTTAGAGCATATCATATCTGTTTAAGGCGGTTCCCAGGGAAAAACACAGCGCAAGCCGTTTTTATGTAGTTTTTCGGAGCTATCTACTCTTTATCCAAAAGAAATATCAACTTACTAAAAATACATAAATTTTCTCCATAATCTTGGCTCCAAAATTGTAGATTTCTTTTTTTTTTAAACTAAGTATAATGTTTAAATAAGTCCTTCACAACGAAACCACTGACAAGAGAAATAATTATCATAAACATGCATCTCCTCGGAAAGTAAGCATTATTTAGATTGCGTTCTTACACTAATGGATAGGTAATTTCATGAGGAACATTATTGTAGAAATATTTTTTTAAAACGACCAAAATCAAAATTTTATTCAACAATCTGAGCGCATTCGCCATCATTTCTGTTGCCTGGGCTATTGAGATTCAGTATGCCACAAGCTCTCGAAGGGGGAACCCGTGTCGTTCGTCATCGCGCGCTCCGCTAGCATAAGCGGGCGGCGCGTGAGCGAGAAAGCATCTGCTTGCTCGCTCACGCACCGCATGTCGCATAGAGTATAATACTATCTTAGAGTGTCTCTGTTATTGATGTTTATTTTGGTGTTCGTTTTTTTAACCGATTTCAAAAAGGAGGAGGTTGCTCAGTTATATGTTTCTTATGTTCAATTTTTAACCGACTTCAAAAAGGAGGAGGTTACTCAATTCGACCGTATATGTTTTTTTTTCATGTTTGTTCGCGCATAACTTCGTCATTTATAAACCGATTTTGATAATTCTTTTTCTGTTGGAAAGAAGACGTTCCCAAGGTGGTCCCATGATAAGGATATCAAGGTTTGATGGTGGAAGTCCAGAGAAAACAAGCGGAACTTTCAAAAATTGACTACCTACTAACTACATACTACGGAATTCGGTGTGCACACCTTTGCGATTTACCCCGCAGCCACGCGCAGGATTGCGCTTTTTATCTGCATTTGCACGCACATCTGCAGCCCTGCGCGTGAGCGCAGATTCAATGTATAGTACCATGCGTTTCTCCATACAAAATTTGGTACTAGCGAATATCTATCTTATATATAAAATTCTCGTGTCACAGTTTTCGTTCCTATACTCCTCCGAAACGGCTTGACCGATTCTCATGAAATTTTGTGAGCGTATTGAGTAGGTCTGAGAATCGGCCAACATCTGTTTTTCATCCCCCTAAATGTTAGGGGTAGTCCACCCCTATTTGTTTTTTTATTTATACACAACATTTTTAGTTTCTATTTTTTTACAATATACAAAAATACATACAATCCTAAATTTTCACCCTTCTACGATCAATCCTTCAAAACTGATCAATCGTCATTTAATTAGTTTTATTCCCATGGGAAATCTAAAAAACGCGATATAACCCAATTCCACGCGGGCGAAGCCGCGGGCGGAAAGCTAGTACTAATATATAAAGCTGAAGAGTTTGTTTGTTTGAACGCGCTAATCTCAGGCACTACGGGTCCGATTTGAAAAATTCTTTTTGCGTTGGATAGCTCATTAATCCAGAAAGGCTTAAGGCTATAAAACATCACGCTGCGACTAATAGGAGCAGAGCATTACTAACTCCACGCGAACGAAGTCGCTGGCGGCCGCTAGTATAAAATAGCTTTACCGCGGCAGCCCCGAGTGTCACATGTTTTTGTTTTATTAGAAAGACGATATCTTCAAGGTAGTCTCATGTTTAGGAAATTAGGGTCTGATGATGGAAGACTAGGTAAATCTAGAAGAAATTTAAAAAATCAAAGGGGCGTCTAGGGCTTTTCTAAGTTTTTTCATTAAGTGTTTTAACGCACTACAATTTAGTAAAGTTCGGAGTTGATGATGGAGCCGGGAGACAGCCGAGGGAACTCCTTAACGATTCACATCAGCTGCCTCGTGTTTGTGCTTAATTTGTATTGATAAGAACTTTACACCTAAATGAGTTGTGATTATCATTAAAGCTCTGATGTTGAAGACAAAGGCCAGTTAAGGGAACTCTTTAAAGGTTTACAATAGTTACCTTATGTTTGGACTTATTTCATTTATATTGATGAAAACTTTACACCCATATAAGTAGGTTAAAATGAATGTCTGCAATAGATCTGATGATAGAGCCGAGAGAAATTCGAGGGAACTCCTCAACGATTCACAGCAGCTACCTTGTGTAATATCTTGATTAATTTGTATTGATAAGAGCTTTACACCTAGATGGATTGTTATGATCATTAGGAGTCTGATAATGAAGACGAAGGACAGTCTGTTGAGGGAACTCCTCAAAGGTTTACAGTAGCTGCTTTGTGGTTGGACTTAATTCATTTATATTGATGAGAAATTTGCACCCATATGGGTAAAAATTAAAGAAAAAAAAACATGTTTTTTTTTTTTTGGACCAGGCAAGACTGTGAAATTATATTATTATTCTCGTTTAATAAAACAAATACGTAAATTGTAAAAAATAAAACTATCGTATATCAAAATAAATAACAAATACATATACTATAATATTATTTACGCAAAGCTTCCTTTCACAGAAAAATAATAAACATCCGACTAATACAATATCCGATCAGACTGGACGTTGACGGCAGCATATTTGGAAAAGGCCTGCAAGCAAACGATCTATTTCGTTTGCTTTAATTCCTTTAAGACCACAATGAAAGTATGAGCATTTCTAGAAATAACGCAATGAAATAACACAACTTAAATTCAGTCTCTTGATTTTAATTGATTTTTGCATAAGCATGACGAGTAGGTAGTGTTTGTACTATGTTAAAGTAGAGTGTTGTAAATTGTTGAGGAATTCCCTTGACTGTCTATGGTTTTCATCATCTGATGTAATTCAGACTTTAATTTTTACCCCTATGGGTGCAAATTTCTCACCAATATAAATGAATTAAGTCCAACCACAAAGCAGCTACTGTAAACCTTTGAGGAGTTCCCTCAACAGACTGTCCTTCGTCTTCATTATCAGACTCCTAATGATCATAACAATCATCTAGGTGTAAAGCTCTTATCAATACAAATTAATCAAGATATTACACAAGGTAGCTGCTGTGAATCGTTGAGGAGTTCCCTCGAATTTCTCTCGGCTCTATCATCAGATCTATTGCAGACATTCATTTTAACCTACTTATATGGGTGTAAAGTTTTCATCAATATAAATGAACAGAAATAAGTCCAAACATAAGGTAACTATTGTAAACCTTTAAAGAGTTCCCTTAACTGGCCTTTGTCTTCAACATCAGAGCTTTAATGATAATCACAACTCATTTAGGTGTAAAGTTCTTATCAACACAAATTTATTAAGCACAAACACGAGGCAGCTGATGTGAATCGTTAAGGAGTTCCCTCGGCTGTCTCCCGGCTCCATCATCAACTCCGAACTTTACTAAATTGTAGTGCGTTAAAACACTTAATGAAAAAACTTAGAAAAGACCTAGACGCCCCTTTGATTTTTTAAATTTCTTCTAGATTTACCTAGTCTTCCATCATCAGACCTTAATTTCCTAAACATGAGACTACCTTGAAGATATCGTCTTTCTAATAAAACAAAAACATGTGGCACTCGGGGCTGCCGCGGTAAAGCTATTTTATACTAGCGGCCGCCAGCGACTTCGTTCGCGTTAAGTTAGTAATGCTCTGCTCCTATTAGTCGCAGCGTGATGTTTTATAGCCTTAAGCCTTTCTGGATTAATGAGATATCCAACGCAAAAAGAATTTTTCAAATCGGACCCGTAGTTCCTGAGATTAGCGCGTTCAAACAAACAAACTCTTCAGCTTTATATATTAGTACTAGCTTTCCGCCCGCGGCTTCGCCCGCGTGGAATTGGGTTATATCGCGTTTTTTAGATTTCCCATGGGAATAAAACTAATTAAATGACGATTGATCAGTTTTGAAGGATTGATCGTAGAAGGGTGAAAATTTAGGATTGTATGTATTTTGTATGTTGTAAAAAAATAGAAACTAAAAATGTTGTGTAAAAATAAAAAAACAAATAGGGGTGGACTACCCCTAACATTTAGGGGGATGAAAAACAGATGTTGGCCAATTCTCAGACCTACTCAATAGGCTCACAAAATTTCATGAGAATCGGTCAAGCCGTTTCGGAGGAGTATAGGAACGAAAACTGTGACACGAGAATTTTATATATAAGATAGATGTTCGCTAGTACCAAATTTTGTATGGAGAAACGCATGGTACTATACATTGAATCTGCGCTCACGCGCAGGGCTGCAGATGTGCATGCAAATGCAGATAAAAACGCAATCCTGCGCGTGGCTGCGGGGTAAATCGCAAAGGTGTGCACACCGAGTTCCGCAGTATGTAGTTAGTAGGAAATTTTTTATTAGTTATTTATGACATAGTATTTTTTTTATTTTGCCAATTAACGCATACATTTGTATAAGTATGTATTTTCTTTTTTGTAGTTTATTTATTTTTTACCAGTGACGTCATTGAAGGAGTGCGAAAAATGGTGGCGATTTAGCGACTAAACCATATTTGATTTTTTATTTTTGACTTTGATAAAGAAATAGAAGCTATGCCACAGCTTATAATTGACGTCATTTTCGTGATCAGCGCCCCGAAAACCCGTCACGATACCCAAGTCAAAATATCATGAAATATAATTTCGGCCACCTTGGATTTCAAAAATGACGTCATTTTCGTGATCAGCGCCCCGAAAACCCGTCACGATACCCAAGTCAAAATATCATGGCCACCTTGGATTCAAAAATGACGTCATTTTCGTGATTAGCACCCGCGAAAACCCCTTTCACGACACCCATGTCAAAATATCATAAAATTGGTGTCAGCCATCTTGGATTTCAAAAATGACGTCATTTTCGTGATCTGCACCCCCGAAAACCCCCGTCACGACACCCATGTCAAAATATCATAAAATTGGTGTCAGCCATCTTGGATTTCAAAAATGACGTCATTTTCGTGATCTGCACCCCCGAAAACCCCCGTCACGACACCCATGTCAAAATATCATAAAATTGGTGTCAGCCATCTTGGATTTCAAAAATGACGTCATTTTCGTGATCTGCACCCCCGAAAACCCCTTTCACGACACCCATGTCGAAATACCCACAAATTCATCGAAATACCAAATTTTAGGCGAAGTTATCCGCAAACAAACATAAAAATAAAAACTTTTTACAAAAAAACAACCGACTTCAAAAACCACTACAAAGTGAAAAATAACTAATTTCGGAAGTTAATAATATAATTTCACAGTCTTGCCTGGTCCCAAAAAAAAAATGATTTTTTTTTTTAAATGTGTCAGTTCTGCAGAAATTTATTTGACCCTGATTACGTTTTCCCTTAAAATAATAAATAATGATAAATTAAACTTTATTATATTATTTTTCTATCCCTTTGTCCATCTGACTTAGCTAACTTTCAAGCTACAAAACTAACTTCCAACCCTGAAGTTACAGTCATAACATATTTAGTTATAAAGGTCTAATCAATACACATTAAATAAGCCCAAACACGTGACAGTTGCTTCCGATGTGGATTCCCTTGATATTCTGTCATCTCCATCATCAGGTCAGGCCCAAATCTTCACGGTTTTATAGTATCATCCGATATAAACACGAGTATCAAGTTGTCACCCGAAGCGTGCCTACAATTTTCGTTAATTGGCCTAAATTTCTCAGAATTTCCATTATCGACACTGACGTGGTAACAATGGGATTACATAGGCAGCATATCCCTTCATATAAAAAAGAATGGTCAAAATAGGTTCATTAACCATAAAGTTATCAGCGACAATAAACCGAACTGAGAACCACCTTTTTCTGAAGTCGGTTAAAAAATAAACACCGCAGAATTTTTATTATGAAGTATCGTCAACATTTGTTTGAGTACATAATAACCAAAAGTATTTGGGCGCACCAATAAACATAAATAAAAGTGCTATGTCTGTTACTTCTGTGGTCTATGTTTCTAACTTGTATTTGTAAGTACTACGTCCGCCAGACGGCGCTAGTAAAATTTTACGAAGTATTGTAGAGGTGGGGCGCGGTGAAGAGGGAGCAAATGCGCAAGGTCATTTGGTGAGGGTACGGTCTTAATATTATATCAATGATTCTAATATTATAAATGCGAAAGTAACTCTTTCTGTCCGTCTGTCTGTTACGCTTTCCCGCTTAAACCTCTCAACCGATTTTGATGAAATATGGCACAGACAATCTTTAGACCCTGAGAAAGGACATAGGCTACCTTTTATTGAAAATTTTGATATTCCCGAGGGAAATCTAAAAAGCGCGATATAACCGAATTCCACGCGGGCGAAGCCGCGGGCGGAAAGCTAGTTATCTATAATTTACTTTGTCCTTTTCTTTTTCGTTCTAACAAGTAGTTACTAATCTTTTAAATGGATAACAACGGATCATAACTTGTCATTGAGCGTAGGTAGGTATAAAATACCTACATAGGTAATACAAAATGATTTAACGAAGACAAATGATTTCCTATTTAATGTGTTTTGGACAAGGCCATTCCAAGTTATTCACTTGCATCTACAATTTACATACATAGATAGAAAAACTAGCAATTATTATAATAAATTGGTATATCTATCTACTAGAAAAATGTTAGAGACCTTTTTAGTAACAGAAAACATGGAGCGAAGCCAAAATTAGCAGTTAGACTGGTAAAGCGTACAACAGACTCCAAAAGTTGAAAAAACTTCGGATGCGACTGGGATTAACGCTGAGATGATGATGATGATATATCTAGTAG